>CM033794.1:40310476-40499602 GCA_019656835.1 Rhododendron ovatum
TTGAACACAAAATCATGTAGACGGCATATTGTCTACTCATGTGTACTTTGGTTTCAGATTTAGATGGACTTTGCTCATAATAATCAGAGAAACTTCATTTTTCACGAAGTGAAAGCGTCCAACTTCTGGGAGTTCATATATCTTTTTTCTCACTTCAAACCAGGCAAACTACATTACCTATCAAGGACTATGCGACGTTCTGCCTAAAAATTAGAGCTGCTTCAAGTACTTTGTGGCAAAGTTGTCCCGCAGTCACTAATGTGCAAACTTTTCTTTTATCCACGGCTCGGTCTCTCTTACAGCAGGTAGCGTTTTTTTCTGCACTGATGCAAATAGTAATATTTTGAATCATTTTTCTGATATTCTTCTGCTTGCAGACAATATATGCACACAGAAAATCATTTAGTGCTGATAAGTATGCTGCCATCAAATCTATTCTTTCTTCCTTCCAGAAAAATATGGCTACGGTATGCAATAGTTTTGAAAGCTTCTACATTTAGGAAAAAGATGCAAATTATCAGAAACTTCTACGATACGTATAGCTTCTTTTTTTTTTAAATATTGTACAGCAGGATAACATAGAGGTTGTGCTTTCCCTGCTTACATCATCGAGCCACCACGGATTCACCTCCATGGTGCATTCTATCATTGAACCATTGCTTGGAGAACTGTATCTTCAATGCTCATCTTCTGGTCAGTATGCTGTCTTTTAAAATTATTTTTTGCTGAATGGACATAGTTTTAGATTTTTTCTTGACTAGTTCTGAATAATCTGTTTCCGATAGTTAATATTTTGACTTCGTTAATCTGTTCTTTAGACCGCACATATAAATTGGGATGTGCATGGTTAAGACTTGGGGGCTTACGTTATCGTCTCTTGATTGCCTTTGATGATCTGGATCCTGCTATGAAGTACTCTTGCAAGTACTTGAAGTTGGTTGAAAAAGTTGCTTTGCTTCAACTTGATAAAGAGGTATTTTCCTCACCTGTAAACTTTTCTGTTTCATGTGAGCATGTGATCTGTTAGTCTAGTCTAGTCTAGTCTTGTATTTATGGGTATGCGATGAAAATTATCATTGCCTCCTCCTTTTCAAGTAGAGTTAAACTGAATACATTTGTGCTTTTACATGCATTATTTGAGACTGTTATCAAGGTTTAGAAGTGAAGATCAAAACACTCTTAATTGAGAAGTCAAGGTGTCAAATTTTGATTGATTATAATCTGCGCTCTATAGGAACCTTTTATTTGTTGATTTGTTTCTTCGCCAAATGGTGCTATGTCTTACGTTTTTGTCTATGGAGCTTCATTTGGTAATTGCGGACTCCTGCATAATTATTTAGTTATGTGTATCTATGCAACATGTGGATGTTATTCTCATACCGCTTGACATGTAAAGAACACACAGGATATGTTTAAGCTGAATATGTTATTCTCATACTGCTTGACATGTAAAGAAAAATAGAAAAGTAAAGAACAAACAGGATATGTTTAAGCTGAATTTTAAGATGCATATAGATGCATCAGATTGCTATATCCCAATTTTAATTAGCTTAACTTCTTGCAGAGTTTATTGATTTTATGAGTTCTACAATGTTTCAGTCAAACTTTTAAGACATGCATCAATTTTAGTCTTGGGTTTCCATGCAGTTGCACCTGAGCAAAATGATATGATTATGAATTGCGGTAATAATTGAAATGCCTTAAGATGTTGAAAATGCCTACTATGTCCTCTCTTACAGGTACGAGATGAGAGTGCTTATTTAGCTGGATGTCTATCATGGGGAAAACCTGGCGAACAAAGAATGAAATTTGGAAACCTCAAAGCTGAGTGTAAAAGGCTTGAACATAAGGTTCTGCTGCTTCCATGCCCACTTTCTTCCGTTTTTAAATGTGCTGTTTCTCTTCAAGTTATTTGCTGTACCAGTAGTTCGGGATTCTCTTTACTCTTTTCATCTACTGCATTTTTATACAACTTCTGAGCCCTGTTAACTATTAGTTCAGTACTCTCGGGAGGATTGACTACTCAAATATGGATTGTGATAGCTCATGTTCTCTAACAAATAACTGGATACATTTCAACTTTAACAAATATCAGAAGCAGAATTGACAGGCTTGCGATTTTCATATGTTACTCTTGTGAATTGTTACACATCATTCCGATTTTATGATACTCAAATATGCATGAGGGTCAATTTTTTATTTGTAAGATTTTGCCTTGCTTTTTGATGATGAATTCTGCAGTACAATACTGTATTTCCTTGATGCCTCTTGTAGCTTTAATTTGTATTTTGTTTTATTATCTCCTTCTGTATCCGCCCTGTTTTGTCTCCATATTTCATCTTGATGAAGTTCTTTCTTGCCGGATTCGACCTTCCTAATGAACGTTGTTGACTATTGCAGATTGTTTTTCGTTCTAATCCTGGAAAGTTTGCAAAGCTAAAATACGAATGTGAAGAGTTTCTTCAAAGGTTTGGAACTTCCAATGATCTGATAAAAGGTGTTGGGAGTGTGGACAAACAACATATTAGTAACCAAGTGTACAACTGGCAGGTAAAAGATTTGTTGTTTTCTTGCAGACAACTATTTTTGTTTTTATGTTAGGTGATAGTATTTTTAACGTCATAAGTTGTCCACCTAGTGATGTACGCGCCTATTTTCCTTATCTTTGATGTTTCAGGAAACAGCTTCCTGTTTTATTGATCTGTTATCAAACGAATATGCTGCCTATGTCGATGTTATTCAACCAGTTCAGGTTGCAGTATATGAAATGAAACTGGGGTTATCGCTGCTTCTGTCAAGTACCATGCAGAAAAAAGTTCTCTATGGAATGGGACTGGATGATATGGACAGAGTTCAGGTACTGTACATCATTTTGGTGGTGTTTTTCCCCCCCTGCTGCTGTTCTTATTCAAGGAGTCTAAACAAATCTCGGTTGCTAAATTGGAAAACTACTTGGCAGGAGACAATTTATTCCTTCATGAGATTTCCTAGGGGCTTCACATCGGAAGCTGTGTCTGTCAAGATCAATAGTGGGGTGGCCAGGTTTCCTTGCTGTGATGTAGATTTCCCTATCAACATAAGGAGAATGGATATGGATTTGCTGGAAAATTTGTCTACTTCAGCAACAGATGATAGATCAGATCAGATGGTCTGTGACTATAGTTTAAAACCTACGTATAGGATTTGATTGAACTCAATGAGCATTTGTCTTCTGAGTTGCATAGCTGTTCTAGTTCTCCATGTTCCTTGACTTAGAGTGTGAAATGTATTTTTCATTTTTCTTTATTGATAACAGGTTTCAGACTTACAACTGAAACTTACCATACATCACAACGTTCTTCTCCGTGTTGCACATTGTATTTCTGAGATCCAATTGCTGGATAATGCTTCTTTTGCAGTAAGAATCCACCCTTGTAATCATTTCAAATGAATTATGCCTATAAAGGTACATACATCGAGGCTTTAAGCTAATCTTTTGTTTGTCAATCAGCTCTTGGACAAGATATTTGATGAGTTTGCTAGTCTCTGGATGAATATGAAAGTTAGAGTGAGGACAAAACAAGAGCATGAAGCTCAGCAATTCAAGTTCAAACCTCGTGCATTAAAGATTGATAGTATCATTGAAAGTGATTTATCAAGTCTAGTTGGTTCCTTACCAAATGAGACCCTATCAGAATGGCAGGATTGGCTTTTGAAGGAAGAAGTCGCTGTTAAGGTAATGATTCTGTAGAGCATGTCTTCTCTCTCTCCCAAAACCTCTCCCACTCCTTGTGTGTAGAAGACATTGTTCTCACAAAGCACTTTCATCCATACAGAAATCTGAAGAGGAAGATGATGCTCTGGAGGAGGAGTGGAACTTAATGAAGGACTCCATCATGAACAATATGGTGCATGTTCACAACCAATTATTTGGGTCCATGGATCTCGCTCAAACTGTATGTTCTCTAAAATCGTTTCAGTTGTGGTACAAAAAAGACTGAATTTGAGGCAAATTTTTAATACCTAGTCTTGTTATTTCGCGTCTTTATCTTGATTTGGAAATTTACCATTTACTGCTTTTTCTCCAATTTGTGATATTCAAAGCAGCCTAGAGTTTTCAAGGTCTCTGAAGAGGAACGGTTGTCTTCCTTCACTGAGTCATACAGACTAGGAGTGAGAATGATTAGACGTAAGCAATATTTAACAGTTTTTTGACTTTGTAGTAACTCCCTGGTAATTTGTTTATTCGATATCACATCCCTCGTGCTATCTTTTTGTTACTTATTCCAGGTTTAGAGGGATCATTATCATCTGATTTGGATGCTAAGCTTGCGCCTGAATATTTATTCTGCCTTTGCTTGGAGCATGAACAGAAGTTCAATTTATCTCATCAATCAGCTCATGCATACAACTTCTACAAGGTTTTCAAAGCTTTTGCTATCCCCATTTTATTTTTCCATTTTTACTAGTGGTTCTTACCTTCTTTTTATTAACTTTATGTGAAGGATCCAAATGCTCCTGTGATGGCTAAGATGGTGGAGTGGGTTATAATTCTTCAAGAGCGAATTGTTTTTCTTTTAAATGAATGGGATGATCATCTTGCTCTTCAGAAAATCTTGGATGCGATTGAAATGATCTTGGCTATTCCTTTAAGCACCCCATTAGCTAAGGTAGTATATATTAGTTCATGATTTCTGGTTTTCCAACTGATTTCCTTTTATCATAGTGGGTGTTAGACTCGTAAATTAATCTCTAGTGCAACAAATAACTTAAAGAATACAAGGGTAAAATGCCTATAATGATTAATTGGTTTATTCAGATTAGATGCTCTCTGATGAAACTGGTTTAAATAATTTGGTACTTATTGCTGCACCTTGAAGTGTGCTTTCTTCTTTGTAGGCTCTTTCTGGTTTGCAGTTCCTGCTTAATAGAATCCGGGTGCTACAGGAAACTGTTTCAAAATTTCCTCTCTCTGGTAAGAAATTGAACTGCGGTTCTCATGACCTGGCTTTGCTGTCTTTACTGATTTCCTCATCTTTTACTCTCCCATTTCTTTTGAGTGATAGGTGAACTGGAACCAATTTTTCACTTGGTATCCTCGTGGCAAAAGTTTGAGTTTGAGTGTTGGCCTGCCTTGCTTGATGAAGTTCAAACTCAATTTGAGATCAATGCCGGGAATGTATGTTGTTTGGGTTTTTATTTTTATTTTTTTTACTTTTATTTTTATGTACGAGTATGGTTCAAGGCTTAGTATTTTTAGTCCTTACTGACGCAATTCATCAGAAAGTTGCAGGGACTGGCGGAGGCAATAAGAGTCCAGTGGGGGCCCATGACCCCACTGGAATTTTCTTTTTTTTGCTTTTTGATTAGCTTATGTAAATTTTATTCGGATTGTAATCAAATTCTGGGCATAGCACATGCACTCCATCAAGATTACCTCCAAACACTACATGTTCACAAGATGCATGCCTGCTAACCCCATTCTTACCTTTCCTTCTTTATGTATTTATTTTCTCCAATCTAAGATGAATCTAGGATCCTAATTATAAACTACAATTTGAAACCATTTTTAATTAATAAACCATACCATACCATGCCGAGCTTTGTTTCCCAATCATTGGGGTTGGCTATATGAATTCTTTTTCCCCATAGACGAATAATTTAATCAATTTGATTGTGATTAATCATGAAAATAGTTAGATTTGTTTGAACATACATATTATACTTATCTTTTCTTCAAAGCCACTTGATAAAAGTGTAACTTAAGTGTAATAGTTATACTATCTAAACAATCATGAAGAAAAAACTTCAACATTATCAAATTGTACGTGACTATTTTCTGAAAAAACTTCAACATTAACAATGCAACTTGTGTGAGATGACTTGGAGCTTTGAAGCCATGCCAGCAGTATGGTTAATTTACTCAAGTACTATGACAAGGCATAGTGAAACTGACTAGTTCATGCTTACACATTAGTAATTTAGTATCATACCCTCTTGATACCAAACTGAGCCTTATGTCTCAATCAATTGGGGTCGCCTACATGAATACTTTTTTTTTCTTCACTTAGACTTAGTATACTCGTATCCTTGCACAGTACAATGTCTAATGTCAATTTGGGTCATCCAATCCATGTAGCATCACTACCCAAAACTATCATATCAACTCTCTCACCTATTGCATCTACAGTGTACGGTAAATATGTCCAAACCACCTTAGTCTATTTTATCTCAACTTCTCCTCTATAGGTGCTGTACCCACCGTACCCTCTCGATGAACATGTTTTGGCGGAATGATCTGGTTCAACATAGTCTTGAGGATTGGGTGGGATATAAGCTCCTGAATGCGCCTTTTGTAACTTAAACCGGCAAGCGCCAAATAATCATGCTGCTGTATTCTTGTTTCTTCTATTGTACTGGTAATAGATTAGTCCCATTTGCGTAACTAACTACATATTTCTATCTTCATGCAGCTGTGGTTTCCTTTATATGCAGTTCTTCAAAATAGACATCCTACTGATGTTGCTGAGTATGACAGATCTACTATCCAAAGGCAAGTAGAGATTTAGCTTCAGTTTTAGTTTGATAGAATTGATCATCTTTCAAAAGGTAAACCATAACTTAACCTGCAGTTTGAAGGAGTTCATTCAAACATCCAGTGTTGGTGAATTCAGAAAACGGCTTCAACTTCTTTATGCTTTCCATGGCCAAATCAGCACTGGAATATGTAGAGGGTCTTATTTAAGGTACAGCTTTCTGAATGAAAGTATTCAACTATCTATGTAGTTAGTAAACCCTATGAAGACAACTTCCAGATGTATATCATGTTCTTTAATTGGAACATGCTTTGATGTCTTTAGTTGGGAGTGTCTTTTAAGATGTACCTTTGTCAAAATTATATATGAAGGCCTTCATTATTCTTCTTTTAGCCAATGACTAGTTTTTCTTTTGCAGTCCTTGCCATATGGAAAATATGAAGGTTTTATACAATCTCTTTGGCTTCTATGTGCAATATTATCCAAAGTGAGTCTGTCAATGTTTGAGCTTCATAAGAAATTTTTTCCAATTGGAAACATTCTGATTTATTTTGTTGCTGGTATGTTGTTCAGGATATTGGAGTACATGGAAGATAAGAGAAAAGGTGTTGAGATGAAGTTAAAAGAATTTTCGAAGCTAGGTCGCTGGGAGATTTCCCCATGCTATATTTCTGTAGAGAAGTCAAAACAAACCAGGCAGAAAGTTAAAGACCTCATAGAAAAGTACACTGTAAGTATAGAATTTAGTATGTCTCAGTCTCGTCATTCTGCAATTGCATACATGTCCATAGTTTCTATGTTGTATTAGTTCTTACAACTATGCTATGTTTGGATGGGTTTTTGAGATTTTTTGAGTTTGATTTTTGGGGTAACGAGTGGAGAGAGAAATAAGGTAATGATTGAAGATAGGGGTAATCAGTGGAGAGAGATAGAAAGAGAAAAATGAGAATAATGATTGGAGAAATGAGAGTAATGATTGAAAGTAGGGATGGCAGTCTTCAACCCAACCCATGAACCCGCCTACTTATAACCAACCCAATTCGCCCATAACGTACCATGGGTCTATACGGGTTCAACCCACATCAACCCATATGTTAGTGGGTCTACATGGGTTGGAGCATGGGAGAGCAAATACACGATGCCTTCACGAACTCCTCAGAAAATGGAATTTCCAACAAACGCACAAAGCTCCCCGCTGGTACAACACCACACACACCCCCCCCCCCCTCCCTCTCTTTGTGCATATAACTATATGGGATACTAGTTGCTGAGAATAAATCAACTGATAAACTCTAATGATTAATTTTGCATAAACAGACAAGAATATTATCTTCAAATGGGAATAAATTAACAGTTCAATTCAACAAGATTAGACAACAATGAATCAGGAAATGAAGATTGGCCAATTGTTGGTTGGAAACTGATGGAATTTACCAGTTACAAGCAACTATTACTGAGAGGTCAGAAACAAAAGATTTTCCCTGATCAAGTTTGCATGGGAAAGATAAATAATCCCAGAAGCCAATTTGATATATTATAAGCTACAAGCCTACAAGGGCAGTGGATTACGGGGAATGGTGGTTTTGGGGGAATCGATTTTATGTTGAGATTGTAGGAGGAGACAGTAACAGTAGGGGGATGGAGTATATGAAGGAGCTGTACTGCTGTAGGGGACCACTCTAGTAGAATTTTTCATGTTTTTTACTATTTCAATTGAATTTGATGAGTAATTTTGGTACAGTTGGGAATAATTCGTAAATTGCAACAGGTTTTGTTGGAAATTGACTAGAATTCCTAAATTGACTAGGATTTCTATTCCTATTCGGTTTAGGTTTATTTAGTACTTTCCTATAAATAGGAACCTTGGGGTAGGGTTATGGTCTTTTGTTCAAGGGCTTAGATATTAGGGTTTTGTTCATCTCTTAGGGTTCCACCAAGGGTTTGTGTCTCCCTTTTGGGTTCCACCAGAGATTTGTCCCTAGATATCTGTTTGGTTCTTCAAGTAGAGTTACGGGTATAGCCGGCTCTTTGTTTCTCTCTCCCGTTTATAGTGAATCCTCTTGCTCTTTTCCCCGTGGAGTACGTTCTTGCTTTGTGCTTGAACGGAACCACCTATATCCTTGTGTTCTTATTTATCGCTTGTTGATTTGTTATATTTTCAATTTCGGCACAACAGGTTTTATACCCTTTTATTTGGTTTTATGAGCAATGTGCAACAGCACAGAATCTGGGGAACAAAAAACGTGTTGGTGAGGTCGGGTTGGGTTTGACTTGGCCCATGTTCAACCCCGTCCAAATTCAACCCATCTATTATTGATCCATATTCAACCCGCCCATATTCAACCCATAACCATATCAACCCGACCAAACCCAACCCAAGTTCCCAAACCAGCCATTTGCCACCTCTACTTACAATAAATTTACGAATGTTTTCTTCTTGTCAACATGAAAGTTTCGTTAATTGGCCGGCCTAGCTGCTTGCAGATTAAAGACTGGTAAATACCTTTGTTTATTGATTTAATATGTACAGGGCTCGCTGCAACAACCCATATTGGATATTATCAACCAAGAAGCACTGCAAAGAGGGTTAAAACTGCCATCTGCAGTGGAAGGTCCTCAACCCCTCAATGAGTCTTCTGACAAGAATAGGGAGATGCTGAAGGTTGCATGTGACCAGACACTATTCAGAGATAAGGACAGGTATCTTCATCTGTTTCCATTACGCATCTTGGAAACCAACCCAAATCAAACAGAACTTAAAGTCCCAATTGGGGTTGGCTAAATGAGTCCGTTTTTCCCATTGAGCTATGTGAGGGCATTGCGTTCCATGATAAAGGCATAGATCCTTTCGAACTAACGCCTTTCCATTATGTATTTTGGAGTAGTATTAAATCTGTTCCTCAATTGTTGCTTGTTTTCTCCTCTGTAGGGCTACATGGTTTTCAGATTGGAAAAGGAAAGTGGATTGTGTTTTGCAAAAGTTGCTCCTTGAGAAGATACCTGAGTTTGAGCTCTTATATTCCTCCGGTAAGGATGTTGAAGGCTTTCTCCCCCAATTCTCTGTTTATCTTTGACTTCGGATTTCCCTGGGACTTCCTTTTCTGCAGTTATTCCTGTATCTGAAGTCATTACAAATCATTGTGCAGCAGTTGGAAGTACTATCAGCCAATTCTTAGCTGCCCAGTCTACAAGCAATGTGTACCAGGAAGAACACAAGGAAGTGTGGTCTACCATTGGAAATATTTGTGGAACTGCAATTGATAGTAAAGAGATTTGGAAGGATGAAACCAAGAGCTTGGGGAAGAGGAGGGCTTTAGCCCACCTCCTGAAGCTATTGGATGGATATGGGTTGTCTAAACACAGGTCCACAATTTTGGAGGTACATAAGCCTACCCAAAGTTTTGATTTCTAGCATTCTTACTCGAGGAGAACTTTAGTTATCCCGAATCCTTGTTTGTTGCAAGTCTGACAATGGCTTTTTTTTTGGTTGGCTGGCGTAATATAGGATCACTTGGAATCCGACCAACCAAACCAGTGGCTTATGCAGCCTTCATATGATACAAAGCATGTGCTGCTTACCCAAGGTGGATTGCCATCCGATGATTCATTTGCAGCTACAGGCCAGCTTCCCAGTTTTCCCCTTGAGTGTTTGGAGAGGGAATGGGAATGGGAAACAGCAAACCGATACTACTTTAGGAGCATAGCCTCAGTTCACATTCTGCGGCATATTTGCCTCAATTTCCATAAAGACTTTACTCTTGAACAGGTAGATCTTTTATTTGTAGGGCATGATGTTTTAGTTGTTGAAACAGGTTGAGCCATCAGTAGTGCTAGCCATGTTGGTTTTAACCACCAGGTAAAGTTTTCCGTTGGGAAAAGATTGAGCTCAAGTTGGTTTTGCTGGACGGGAATTACCATGTTTCCAGGATCTGAGTGAAGCCGAAGGAGCTACTGTTTTGGCCAGCCAATTGTTGGTCCAAATTACTGCCACATGGTATATTAGTTACACCACATTTATTAAAAAAGGTCCTTCCAATTATTACATATAGTCAAGCCGCAGAGTAGTGGTTAGTGCCTGATGAATTCCACACGTCATGTTCTATTCGCAAGCACTTCAAATGCTGGATATCGTGGGTATCATTTTCTTTTTTTCCCATCCACAATATAAGGAAAAATACCTATCAGTTACACTATGAATACTGTTAAGGAAAAGTAATCTATGACCTATGAAGCACCTATACGGATAGGGGACACGGATACGACACCGATACATTGATACGGCAAAACCCAAAAAATTAGGATACGGATACGTCGGGGATACGCCTGCACAAATTACATATTTTTGTAATTATTAGTCTTCTACTATTAGTTGCATTTAAAACTGTTATTGCCATCTCCACGTCCTATTTTTTCTAACTTGGTAACATAATTCCAAAGAGAAATTGTGTGCATGATATATATATATATATATATATATATATATATATATATATATATATAGAGAGAGAGAGAGGGAGAGGGAGAGGGGGTATTTTGAACCTAATTTTCGTTTGTTTATATTTTTGGTTTATGAGTTAGTTGGTTCTTTAAAAAAAATCATTTTAACCCCAGCCGTATCCCTCACGTATCCCGCCGTATCTGGTGCATATCCCTCCCGTATCCAAAACGTATCCGAAATTAAAATCATTTAATTTTAATACAGGATACTTATTTTCCGTATCCAATACGTATCGGGGCGTATCGGGCATGTATCCGTATCCAGGAAGTATTCGGTACCTGTACGTGACTAGTTTCGGAGTATCAGTGCTTCATAGTCTATGACTGAAGTATTGTTGCAATTGATTTCTTAAAAAAAATCACAAAGGCAGGTATCAAAACATATGAGAAAGCTAATACTACATTGGTTGTGTTTGGTTGATAGTTTAGTTTAGTTTAGTTTTGGTAGTGGGTGGAGAGAGAAATAGAGTAATGATTGAAGATAGGGGTAATGATTGGAGAGAGATAGAGAGAGATGTGAAAGTAATAATTAGAAAAATAGGGTAATGATTGAAAAAAGAAGTAGGGTAATACTTAAAAAACAAAACTAAAATGGCAAACGAACAAAGCCATTATTATTATTTTCCATGGGTTTAGTTGAAATGTGAATCGAAATACCTTTCTTTTTGCACAATGTTTGCAATCATTTTTTTTTTTGTCGATAAAAATACGGGTCTAGCTCATACGCTTTTAGTCTGGATTTTGCCGTTTTCTAATTTTGGCTATATGCTCGAAGGTTTATTGAGGATCTACTATTAGGTCCCAAAAAATTTACGGGCGGCCTTGCATATTTTTTTGTTTGTATTCTGACTAAACTTTGGTTTTAGTTTTTCTTTCTTCTCTTTTTTTTTTTTGTTTCTTTTATGTATATTTAATTATTTTTATTATTTCCTAGTTCGTGTGTGTTGGGTGTTTGGGAGCTCTGTCATAGTTTCACAAAGAAGTGGGACCTGTCATTGGGAGGTGTCCAAGATTCTGAGTTTCTATGGAATGTCCACAAAGATCTTTAGAATGCTTCCCGCCCCCGCCCCGCCCCGCCCCGCCCCAGAGTTTACTTATACTCCATTCTCCTAAACTTTTTGTCTAGTGACTTTTCTCAGAATTGTATACTTTTCGTAATTTTTTTGGTTAGTTTTCGTTGTGATTTTTGGGATTAACCATTTGTATCGATGAGGGAGAGTAGAAAAGTAAAAAAATATGGACCAGAGTTTATAAAAGTTGACAATTTAGAGAGCTGTTTGAATTTTTTTGCCTTTCGTAATTTTTTATTTTTTTTGGGTTTTGGTCACGTAATTTATTTTTTATTTTTTGCTTTTGGTCATAATTTTATACTTTTAGACTCCTCTCATTGAGATGGATGATTAATCCAAAAAAAATAATGTAAAATCTAACAAAAATTCAGAAAGGACGAACAAAACATGGAAACTTTTGTAGACATCTGTAAATAGTTTACACAAGGAGAATGAGGCCTTAGTGCTCAATACTCATTAAACTATGATTAAATATACTAGATTAATGTCGAACTGTGGGACATTAATCTTATGTAAACACGAAGTTCTAATATTTTATTCATTACCTATATTTTTTTGGTAGTATGATGGTTAGGATAGAGATTTGTCTTATGTTGTAGCTTTTCTTTTGTTGCTTTGGGAATCCTATGTCAGAGAGATTCAATGCTGCCAGCTGAATATTCTGTCTGATCAACCCTTCTTCACTCCGTACTTGTGTACTGAGTTCACATAAAAAAGTTTTGCAAGCCCATCCCGAAAAAACTGCTAACAGAATTTCTTTTAGTTTAACAATTAGATCTTAGCTCAGCTTCCATTGTATTGTGTTTGGAGATTTTCCAGATTGTATTTGCAGTTAACACTGTTTCTGACCCTGATGACATATCATTGTTTATGTAGGTTAACCGGTCAGGCTCTTTCCTTGACCATCTTATTGAAATACAACAGCAGCAACGGGCTGCTGCATACGGTTTTGCTAACCAGCTGACACGCTTAAGGAAATGCACAGAAGTTTTTGAAAATCTATTTTCCAGCTCCCTTGTCTGTGACACTGTTGCAGGTTGTGAGTGTTCTTTTGCACAAAACCAGAATACCACGTATAATTGCATGTGGCAACAAAAGGTAAGCTTTCTAATTGAAAATGGTTGCTATGAAACTTAACCGTCTAGAGACCTGGATTGTGACAATGCTTATGTTTGCAGCACCTACTTGGAAGTTTGTGTTCTATGTTGGTTGAAGAATGTTTGCTGCTAAAAACAGTTGAAAGTACTCATTTTAACACTTGCCAAAGTGTCAAAGGTGCAGCAAATAGGGTTTGCGTTTTCCTTGAGAAGTTTATACCGGACTTCCAGAAATCTAAGGTGCTCATATTATTCATTATAGTACAAACTCGATTGGTCATGTTTTTTTCTTTCAAGTGGTTGTTCCCCTTTGGTTTAGTGAGGTATCCAAGTGCTCTTACTAATGGAAACTTTCCACCAGGATTTACTGGATAATCATCTGCTTGGTCGGGATAGAGTTCTAACCTCAGTGACACCACCTTTGCATCCTTATGTCGTTTCAAAGCAAATGGAGCAGTTTGTCTTACAGAATTTCCAGATGATAAAGGAGTTTGAGAAGCAGCTGTGTGCTTTACGGGAGCAAGATGAGGATAGAAGATCAGTTAATGAGGTTCTGCTTGGTCATTTTGATGATATATTAAAGAAGGTAGTAGATTCATTCTTATGTATATTGCAGCATACTTGTTTTCATGCTGAGCAAAAAAAGAAGATAACTATGCATACATGTTTTGCAGTATGTTTCCCCATGTCTCTGAAAGATTTGACCACAATGAATCTGTTGCTTTGGATCCCTATGCAGTCTTTTTAATCTAGCCAACCAATTTTTTGAACATGACTTATGCAAATAGAAAGTGTCTACTTACATCCTTGAATTAAAAGAATAGAGGAAGTGGTTGAAATAGGACTTTGAAACCAACCAGTTTAATCTTTTGCAGGCTAGCTCTCTAGAAGAATATTATTATGGCCATGTGCAATCAGTACATGATGAGAACGACACCAATTGTCGAGCAGAAACCGTGCGCGCTCTAGAAGCTGGGTTTAGTGAAGCTGTCAAAGAAACTTATAAGCATGTTGTGGAGGTATTTCACAGCATAGGTACTTGGAATAGCGGTGACACATTTTCTGTTGAATCGCTTGGGAAGATTACTCTGTGGAAGGTTTTTTTTGAGACACATGTAGTGAATCTGAAGTTAGACGTCATATGTGATGCAGTAGTCAAGGCAATTGATTTTGCTGTAAGTTATATTATTGGACTGTTCTTTGAAAATCACTTTTCTGTAGTCTTTCAGCTCTTTTTGTTCCTTCTTGGTTTACTCTTTCATCTGGTGTGATTTTATCAGGTAAAGCTTGTAAACGACTGCAATGAAAGCCCCCATCTCTCTGTTCACGTTGGAGCACATATGAAGCATCTACATTCCCTAGTTGATTTAGTATTGGCCTTTGGCCAAAATCTTCTGCATGATTTCCTAGTTGTTCACAGAATGGTATGTAATTTCACTCTAAATTTTGGGAATTAGTGTCAATGCAGTTTGACATTGTCTGTTAAACAAAAATCTTAAATTACTTCTGTTTTGTTGTCACACAAACCACTGATTTTACATGCAATTCTCTCTCTCTCTCTCTCTCTTGTGAATTTAATGGCAGGTATCTACAATAACTCATGTCCTTGCTGAGATTTTTGCCTCATTGTATTCGCAAGGATACGGGGTCTGCAATGAAGAAGCAATGGAGGAATCTAATCTTGATAAAACTCAAGAGGCAAAGGGAACAGGTATGGGAGAGGGTGCAGGGCAAACTGATGTCAGTGATCAGATAACAGAGGAAGATCAACTCCTTGGGGATTCTGAAAAGGTATGGATCCAGTTTTCAGAATGTATTGATGCAATTTACGTGCTAGCAGATAATGGAAATTTGGAACATTGTTCCTAATAGTTTTTTTTTTCCCCTCCTTGGTGCTTCTGCAGCCAAATGATGATCAAGCTGACTTGGGTGATGTTCCCAGCAAAAACGACAAAGGTATTGAGATGGAACAGGATTTTGCTGCTGATACATTTAGTGTTAGTGAGGATTCAGGAGACAATGAAGATGAAGATGGTGAGGATGAGCAACTAGACTCTGCGATGGGGGAAACTGGTGCAGATAGTGAAATCATCGATGAGAAACTCTGGGATAACAAGGATGAGGAAGAAACCCCTAAGAGCACAAACAAAAAATACGAGTCTGGGCCTTCAGTCAAAGACACAAATTCTTGTGGTAGAGAGCTTAGAGCAAAAGACGAGTCGGATTCTGCCACTCCTGCTGATGAAGCTGGAGAAACTAACCCTAACGAATTTGACGAACATGATGATCTGGACAATGCTGAGAATATGGATGACATGAACTTGGACAAAGGTGAAGCTTTCGCAGATCCTACGGGATTGAATGTTGATGAACCTACCGGAGGGACTGAAGATATTGAGATGGATGACCAAGAAAATGCAGAAGATGCGGGCCCAGATGAGCTCGATGAGTCTCTTGAAATTGCGAGTAGTGATGAACAGAAAAACGAGTTGGTGGATGAATTCCCAGAAAAGACAGAAGATGACGAACAAGGTGGAAATAGTGAAAAGGATGGGATGGGTGGTACTAACGAAGAGGGTAAAGAGATGGACTTGGTGAGGCCAGAGAAACATGTGCTTAATTCGTCTACTCCGGACAAGTCTATTGACCTAGTGCCAAATGCTGAATCCACAACACAACCGAAGGGTGACTCGCACGCAACAGATTTAAGAGAAATTGCACCAGAAGCTGTAGAAGCAAAGTGGTCTAATACGAGTGACACTCAGAATGACCTTGCTCCTATGGAAGGTCAACATAATGCCTCTGAGGTTGAAATCACAGTGCCTGACTCATCAAGAAGAGGTAGAATAAGTGATGATCAACAACCGCAAAATCAGTTGCCTCAGCATCATGAGTCTTCTTCATCTCAGAAACTCCAACCAAACCCTTGTCGTAATGTTGGCGATGCGCTTGAGGAATGGAAAGAAAGAGTCAATGTGACAGTGGATCTTCAGGAGAACAAGTTAGAGGCTCCAGATGACGTGGCAGATGAGGATGCAGATGAGTTTGGGTACACCTCCGAGTTTGATAAGGGAACGGCTCAGGCGTTGGGTCCCGCGACGTCTGAACAGACAGATAATAACATCAATGTTGACAAACCTGATGAAGATGGGAAGGCATTAGATAGGGAATATCTTGAGGAGATGGAGATTGAAAATCAGGATTCCGAAAGGTGGCCTATTAAGACTTTGGCCTCCAATCATACAGAAAAGATTAAGGCACAGGTGGATATCCAACAGTTAGAGGAAGCACCAGAGGATTCCCAAGCAATTTACGGCCAATACGAGAGTGATAGAAGCCTGTCAGAGAGTTTGGTGTCCTTGAAGAGATCATACATGGCTGAGGACATTAGCCAACCTGGTCAGCTTTCCCTGCTAGACAGGGAAATTGGGACTTCTCACAATCTTGAGGAAGTTCCTGGTGATTTTAACGAAAATGCTAATGTTCTCTGGAGAAGATATGAACTGCAGACGACAAGGTTGTCCCAGGAATTAGCAGAACAGTTGCGTCTGGTCATGGAGCCCACTTTAGCTAGCAAGCTCCAAGGTGATTACAAGTCTGGAAAAAGGATTAACATGAAGAAGGTAACGGATATTAAAAACAAAATTGTCATATAGTTATGGGCTTCTATTTTTTGGTGATTGAAAATTGTGTTGGGAATTGCCAGGTGATCCCGTACATTGCAAGCCATTATAGGAAAGATAAGATATGGCTGAGGCGAACCCGGCCCAACAAACGTGATTACCAAGTTGTCATTGCCGTGGATGATTCCCTCAGCATGTCAGAGAGTCATTGTGGGGATGTTGCTGTTGAAGCTTTGGTGACGGTATGCCGTGCAATGTCTCAATTGGAAGTGGGGAACTTGGCTGTTGCAAGCTTCGGGAAGAAGGGAAACATTAGGTTACTCCACGAGTTTGATAAGCCATTCACTGGGGAGGCTGGGGTCAAGGTCTGTATTTTTGCTAAGACCAAGTTTACGTACACACGCGCGCACACACAACTCAGAAGATGGCTCAAGTACTTGGAAACAAGACAAATAGGCAAAATACATAGATCATTTTTGCTTTTCAGTCTTTTTCTTTATATATAGGTTTTCTGGTTCGGAAAATTATGAAATTTGACCAAAAATATGAAAAGAATAAGGCAAGCCAAACAGGCCTTAGGATTCTGCGAAGGATTCCTTGTTCAGTCCATTTCTATTGTCTTGTCCCTCCGTGAAAAAGAAATGAATGTCCACTTTCTCATTGAGTCTTACATTTGACTAACTTGTACAGATGATCTCAAGCTTGACATTTAAGCAACAGAATACCATAGAAGATGAACCGGTGGTTGATCTCTTGAAGTATGTGAACAACATGCTGGATGTTGCAGTTGCTAATGCACGACTCCCTTCAGGGCAGAATCCTCTACAGCAGCTTGTTCTGATAATAGCTGATGGTCGGCTCCACGAAAATGTAACGTCTTTCTGTCACTTTGACAGCAGCAATTATGCTCATATCCTGCAATCTATATGGTTTGAACTTGTTTGTACTTCTCACTGATTCTTCTTTATACCCAAATCAAATGCAGCCGGGAAATTTGAAGCGCTGCGTTAGGGATGTCTTGAGTAGAAAACGAATGGTGGCATTTCTGCTTCTTGATAGCTCTCAAGAGTCCATGATGGATATCCCGGTATCTCCTTATTTACTGTGGTTTTAAGTTTTCACATCCCCCCTGCTCTATACGAATAACCCAATTTTACTCTTTGTTCGTGGAAGTTCGCATAGTTGCCCTTTTATTTGTGAAAATGCATCCCTAAAAGGAACAAGTTAAAAGGCAGTTTATACTTCGACGTAATAAGAAGAAACAAACACCCCTTTTTGTACAAAAGGGCAGTGTAGAAATAATTTATTTACTGTCTTTCCTTGATTTGTATACTTTCTGAAAGGCAGTAGCCCCTCCGCCATGAACTTAATTATGCATTTTTGGGCCTCCAGAGGTATTCATTTCCGGGTGGGAAAATGAAGGTTACGAAGGGCTTGGACTCGTTCCCGTTTCCATACTATATAGTCCTCAGGAACATAGAAGCACTTCCAAGAACCCTTGCTGATTTGATGAGACAAGTAAGTTTGTACAGTTACAAACAGCTCCAATGCTATTCTCTTGTAGATCATGGTGTTTTTACTGGATAAACTGATCTATTCTCCTTGATCTTTCGAATTTGCAGTGGTTTGAGCTAATGCAAAACTCCAGAGACTAATCAATTAGAGGACACAGCTTTCTATTGTTTGGAAAATATGGTTGCTCGATCAGCAAATGGAGCAGAGACCCTTACTTTAAGGCATGCATGCCTCTTCACTAGGCTTCTGCTTTACAGAATTGGATTGTTGAGGGTGATAAATGGACGCCTATAGAAGATAACAAGACCGTGCATTGGTTTCATCTGGGAAGGCAATTTCTCTTGCGCAAGGATAGGTGGTCTCTTGATCTTCTCCAGATTCTTCTGAAGGGTATAAAATGAGTACCTCAGTTTGGTTTGTATTGTTTTTGGCCTGTTGAACAGGGCATCCATAAACAAAATACATGTATAATCAGTGTATAAAGGGGGAAGAGAAATGGGGAGGCATAATTTATAAGTGTTTCTGGATGTGTTTATATTACAGTTTTGGTAAATTTTTATATAATAATCAACATGCCAAATTTTTTCCCGATTACTATTTCATGATACCACCAAGAGGGGTTATTTAGGAGAACGATAATGCCACGACGTGTTTTAAGGCCACGACATTGTATGTGCACTGACTGCCGTACCCTATTTCCAAAGACAAAGCTTGAAGACACACTCATCTCTATCCCCTACAGTCTACTTCCATAAGTCTCAACTATCCTCCACTTTATCTATTACCGTAGTAACTCTTTTAACCCATCAACTTTTCAAAAGGGCAAAATAATAATTCTACAAACTTTCACCCAAGTGGAAATAGTAATTATCGGATCAAGTTGATTTTATGCATGATTAATGGCCTCAACGAGACCTTCAATCTCACCTAAGGTTTTAATTTAATGATGATTTCAGAACACGTAACAGTAGTGGTTGAGGTGTAACGGTATCAGAAGTATCAAACGATACACAACAAGAATCGGTTGTCGCAGTTGTAAATTTTTAAAAATCATTTTTGAGAAAAGTAAAATTTTAAGTGCCTGAACCACCCTTAATGGCCGAGTATTGGCTGTAAGGGTTGTGAATCAGAAATGGACAGAACCAGCTAATACACATGCGATTTTCCCTCCCACTAGTGTATTGAGGTGTAACGGTATTGAAAGGCCAAAAGCCTTTTTAAAATTTCAAACTGGATTGGACATGCTACAAACATAGCGATTAGAGTTAGGGTTTTAGATACGTCTCCAATTTGGGAAAATGGGCTAATTTAGGAAAATGACAGCCCAGAATATGTTTTGATAATTAATACCCGTCAATAATATTTTCAACATTAACAAATGTTCTCAGCGTGTCCTTGGTAGGTATTAATTATCAAAACACGTCATTGACCGTCATTTTCCCCTCCAATTTCCATCTCTATATAGTCCCATCTTCCTAACCCTAACCCCTCTCCACGATTAGGGTTAGGGTTTGAGATTTCTTCTAAACTTTCCACTTTCACCGAAGTGATTACTTATGCACGGATGCATGCCTCCAGCCCGTTAATCAGAGATTGTATAACTCCAACGAATTAAGATAAGATTTGGTAAGGAGCATTAGAATAGTATATGGTGAATATATAGTTGTGCTTCATTGAATGGTAAAAAAACTCATAATGTTTGTGCCAGACCTGACATTAGTTCGTAAATATTTTTCAAGATATTGTGGCCAGTTGCACAAACCTTTGAAGGTTTTTGAGTTTTACATGATCAGTGCAGTTGAATCTCGACCTTATAGGAGCAAATGTTGGAGGACTTTCTCATAATCTAACCTTTTATCAAAGGGATTGAATATTTGGACATTCATGGCTTATGAGAGCAGTCACTTACATGACTTCGCAATTAAGAGAAAAAACTCTACTTTTCTGACCTTAAACTGCAACTGAGCAATTTAAGAAGATACCCATCGTCTGCCTATGGTGCAACTCACCCTTACAGTTGGTGGGGATTCTGTGCATGTTTTCCCTCCCTAACTTGTTCACTTCTCTGTCTCTCTCTCAATCTCCATGCCTCCCTCTCAGTTTCTGCTGGCAGAAGAAACGAGGGAGGAGAGGGTAGATGATCGATGGATGCATGATAATGATCAAAATGATGACTCGGAAATGGGAAAACGAGGGAAGTGGGTTTTGTTCGTTATGATGCAGCTAAACATGAGAGGTGATCATGAATAAACATAGTTCTTAATCAGCAAAACGGCAAAGGTGGCTGGTCGTCTCGAGTAGTGGGCACAGCTTCAATCTTCGTGACAACCAGAAAGTCCATCTTCAACAATTCTGACTGTAGGACAAAAATATAGAGTTTTTGTTTTTTATTTTTATTGTTTTAGAATAAGATTTTGACTAAAAATATTTTTGTTTAGATTAGAATTATTAACTTTTTATATTCAGGTTGATTTTGATTTCTACCTTCATTTGGATTCTTGGCCTACAAGAATTAAGATTTTATTTTAATTAGTTAGGAAATATTTAATACAGTTTATTTTGGCATGATTTATTATTTCATTTACAGTAGGATTTCTAGGGTTAGGATATTATAAAAAGGGCTGTAACCTATTTAATTATTTAACTTTTAAAACTTTTCATCAATAATATTCAGAGTTTCTCTCTACATTTCCTTGTGCACAAGGTTTGCTCAGTAGATTCGAGTTCTATCTCGTTTTGATTAGTATGGACCAAAATAAATGCGGTTATACTTTTAATAAGATCACGTGCAACTCACATGATCATTTTCGTTACTCATGTAACAGGTTAAGGTTTAAGATTTTATCCCATGCCATCCAGCTTTGTAGCCTTCTGATCCAGTTTGAAGGTTCATAGTGATCTGCGTGAGCATAAAAGTGTCTTTTAAGGATATCCTATAATACAGAAATTTGCAAGAGCACGAGCGAGAGACTACTGAAAAATTGTGTGGCTAAGGTTGTGATTGCAAGTTCCGCCAAGAAGATCGGTGCAACTTGATGGGATACTAATATGTTTACGGAATATTTCCTGGATCAGACATTAAAACGTAAAAAAATTAAAAGGAAAGATTAATTATCGAATCAAGTTGATTTTATGCGTGATTAACCACCTCAACAGGACCTTCCATCTCACCTAAGGTTTTAAACTGATGACAGTTTCGAAACAAGCAATGCTAGTGGTCGAGGTGTAACAGTATCAGGAGTATTAACGATACGTAGCAGGAATTGATTTGCTGCAGTCGTGAATTTTTAAAAAAATCATTTTTGGGAAAATAAAATTTTTAGTACCGGAATCACCCTTAATGGTCTGGAGTATAGCCGTGAATCAGAAACAGACCGATATGTAATCAAAACCGGCCAATACGCATTCGATTTTCCCTCCCACCATTGTATCGAGGTGTTACGATATCGAAAGGTCAAAAACCGTTTCGTATCAGGGCCGTTACGTAACAGTCAATTTTTAAATGGGCGCTGCTATTAGTAGCCATTTATTTTCTCCCATAACCCGTTAAAAATTTTCAATTATACTCGACAGTTAGTTACCGAAATTGAGATGTATTTTCAGCATCCAATTACCGAAATATAATATTTTTTTCAACAGCTATTTACCGAAAATGTATGTTCGGCAGTTGTTTACCGAAAGTTGAACATATTTTCGACATGTAGTTACCGAAATATAATCTTGTTTTTAACAGCTATTTACCGAAATGTTATGTATAATTTTCAACAATCATTTACCGAAATATAGTAGGCTATGGGAGAAAATAAAGGGTTACGAATAGCAATGCCCTTTTAAATCCTTCTTCTCAACGGTTTAGGATTCACTCTATTGGTTCCTTGGGGTGCCCAAAAAATTTCAAACTGGACGGGACAGAATTGGAGGTTACAAACAAACATAGCGATTAGGGTTAGGGTTTAGATACGTCTCAGCTCCGCCACTCCAATTTCCATCTCTATATAGTCCCATCTTCCTAACCCTAACCCCATTCCGCCGATTTCGCTCTCTTCCTCTCCTTTTCCTGATAAAGTTCCAATTTTTAATCAGAAATCCAAATCCAATTGAAGTATACTATAATACTAGTCTATATCCAATGCCTTTTACCAGTCCTTTTTAATTTTAAACACTGACATAGCCTCTAAACTTCAATGGGTAGTAACTGTAAGTTTCTCTCCCTTTTCTGATCAGTTTTCCTTTTCTTGATTTGTTGATTTTTCTGGGCTTGGAAAGGAAAACTGATCAGAAACGTGAGAAATAGTTGTCATGATTTGTTAATAGTTTGGTCTTGAAATTGGATTTGTGTATCTGATAGTGTATGATGTTTGAAAATATTGGTGGGGGCGATGATTATAAACAATTCCTCGTTCTGAATGCTATAGCCATGGCATGACAGACTTTTACACCCATAGAATATGAGCACCCCACCAAATCAGAAAAGGCTCCCTTTTTTCCAGTTAATAAACTGATGCATATTCTGTATTGCTTTTACAGTGAGGCATGAAGATCAACCTTAAGATAACGGTATTAATAACACACATTTACAGGTTGTCATGTCATAGTCCTAGTTCAAAACTAGGAGATGATTACAGAGTTATTGTTATGCTGAACTGAAGTCTGCATTTTCAGTCCTTGTAGAACTTTCTACTTTGTAATGTCTCTTTGAACTTAGGGAGTTTGGATTGTAGTATACTTCAGGGAGTCTGATACTCAATTATGAATATTGTGTGTTATAAACAATGCTTGAAAATGTTAAAGGAGACGGCTTTGTTATCTACATAGCATCTGAAAACAATAGTTGCTGTATGTTTGGCCTCTCCTAAAATAGATCTAGGCGGTGTTTAAGGCCCTAATCTGACAGAATGAAGAATTCTAGAGGTTTGGGTTACGCACACCTCCATATTCTTGATATGAAATTTACAATTAACTAAGTTGCACTTTTTGTAAAACTATGTAATTGCAAATAATCCTTGTAATTCTTGGTCTCTACTTTGATATTATAATTCAGTTTCTATGCTGGGCTCTAAAGCAATCTCCCTTCCATTATGGTTACTTGCGCTGTTCTAAGTTGATTTCCTCATTGCGCGTAGTTAATAATTTATCGAATCCTTTGATTGATTCGTTTAATGACACCTGTTTGTCTCATGCTGGGTAGAATAATGTTTATTTTAGCACGTCATTTGCATGATGTGCATGTAGTGGACTAAATGTCATGAGCATCATATTTGAGCTTCTACATGATCATTGTATGCGTTTATTAGTAATTTGATGCTCTGTTGTATTGTACTTTGCAAACTGATACTGATTTGTTTGGTGTACATCAATCTTTCATGGATCCTTCAAAATATTTAAGGTACCAGTGTCAGACACCCAACACTCGGATAAGGCTACGAGATCCGTGTCGTACGTGTTTAAGTTGGAAAATGATGTTAAAAAAAAATGTTTCAGTTGGAAAATACTTAGCAAACATATTACTTTCCAAAAGAAAACTTAGCATACGTATTTTCTAATTCAAATATCTCACAAGCTATGCACTGAGTTCCTATAATATGCATCAAAGGGTCTAAGAAGTCTAGTAAACTCCAATTAAGGCAGAAGATAAAGATCATCATGGATTATAAATTTCCGGTGGGTGCCCGTATCCTTGGAATGAAACTAGAAAAAGTCAATGCTTTTGTCATGTACCTGCATCCGGCATTTGCACTTGAGTCCATGTAACATAGACTTGTACACTGCTGATTATCAACCCATAAAACCTCAAGTGTTGTGATTGTTAGTGTACTTATTTTTGGACATCGATGGTTTGAGGTTTGTGTTGAAGATGACTACTCCCTTTTGCTCCATCACCATGCTAGAATCACCACCTTTGTTAACTGGGTTTTAGCACCTACGTAACTCTATTGGTATGAACTTGGTGGTGTTAGATTGTCCACTTATATATACTTATGGGGATGCTCTACTTAAGTAGTGTTATTGTCTTATTGATAGTTTTCGGGTGCCAAAGATTTCAGTAATTCATGGATATGCCAATGTAGTGTGATTTGGGTTCTCTTCCATTGGTTCTTTTATCAGGGTTGATACCGTTAATGTGGTTAATGGCTGCTTTGATCTATCGAAATTTTTTCAGGGAGATGACTTGGATACGCGTGCTCTGAATCTATTGGGGTTTGATTATGTTGAAGACAAGGCGTGAAATCATCTAGGGTGTATTGATTTTTCACTTGCTGCCGTGCACTGTCATTGATTTTGAGCTGACAATTTCTCCTGTCGTTACGAGGTTTATGTGTCTTAATAGAGAAGTCTTGTGGAGAGTTGAGTCTTGAAAGCTGATTTAGAGGTCGTAATACGCTGATTTATGTTCTGGTTGTAAAATTTTCTAGCTGAGTTTTACTTAGGTTATTCCTTGATTCTAATCTTTACATTTTGCCCACAAGGTAGTTGTTTGATTGTAATGATGTGTGACTTGGCATTCCTTTGCTTGTCATGAAAATAAAAGTATTTTCCATTATGCGTCCATTTAATAGCAGAAACTTTACTAGAAATTTGAAAACGTAGACATAGAGATACTAGTGTAGAATCAAGATTCTTGCAAAATCCTGTTCCTTTTTCTTATAGGACATGTATTGAGAAAAAGTTCATCCCGGTGTAAAGTGAGACACAACTTTGTTCGGTTAAGGGTTTTGGATGTAAATTGCTTTTCTCACCCCCGTGACACCACACCCCTCCCGGTCCCACACCCTTTTTCCGCTTTTACCCTCCCTCAGCCCTTTTAATTACCTCCCTACGCCATTTTAATTGGCCCTGGGCTCTGCTGCGCACAGTAGCCCCTAAACCCTAAACGGCAACGTTTGGATTAAAAAAAATTCTCCCCATCAATTTGTAATCCTATGGAGCAGAAACGTAATTATGAGAGCCCTAGAGACAAAATTTGATTGTCTCTTTAGAATAATATGATCAAAATAAAAAGATCTTTACACCCGTTCAAATGCATTAAAAATTGAAGTACTTAATTTTTTAACCATATTTTTTAATATATAAACGATCTAAAAAAATTAAGTGCTCAAATTTTCACTCTGTTTGAATCGGTGCAAAAATCTTGTTATTCTGATTATATTGACAAGATTTTTGCACCGATTCAAACGGAGTGAAAATTTAAGCACTTAATTTTTTGAGACCGTTTATATATATTTAAAAATATGATTAAAAAATTAAGTGCTTCAATTTTTAATGCGTTTGAACGGGTGTGAAGATTTTTTTATTCTGATCATATTATTTTAATTTATTTTTTTATTTAATTACTCATATCTTTTTAAGGCCTTTCAACAAAATATCCTAAGACTTATTATTTAGTTCCAAGACTCTCTTAGGATGTCCATTGAAAGGCCTTAAAGCCAAAAATTTATTACGACCATTTAAGATGAAATGATCAGAAAAATAACAACTTTGCACCAGTTCAAACGGATTGAAAATTGGAACACTTATTTTTGTAACTATATTTTTTAATCTATAAAGGAGAAAAAAAATAGTCGGATAAACATGATCAATTGAAACACTTTTTTTTTCTCTCTCAATTACTTTACAAAATCTAGAATTAGACTTGAACCTATTGTGTAAGAAAGAAAGAACAAATTTTTTAAATGTAAGAAATAATAGTTTGATTAGTAACATGGATTGAAAATTGAAACACTTATTTTATACACCGTTTATATATTAAAAAATAAGTGTATTAAAAAATTTACTACGACCATTTAGGATGAAATGTTTGAAAAAATAACATTTTTGTACTGGTTCAAACGGATTGAAAATTGAAACATTTATTTTTTAAACTATATTTTTTAATATATACACATATCGGAAGGCAAGAACGGGAGGGGGTAATAGAGAAAAAAAAAACGAAAAGAAAAAAAGAAGAATAAAAATTGGAAAGAAGGGGGGGGGGGGGCGGGGGCGGGGGCGTAAAACGGGAAAGGAGTGGTGGGGTCGGGGGGTGCTGTGTCAGAGAGGGGGAGAAAGCAGCTCTCGTTTTGGATTCTAATAATTATCTTATTTATCTTTTCACTCATTATTTACAAATCATTATTTCTATTTTCAATGATTACTTTTATTTTTTTTTCTATCTCTCTTTAATCATTACTCATATTTTGAATGATTACTCTATTTCTCTTTAAACTCGTTACCGACAAATTTAAAATTTCAAATTTCAAAACGAACATAATCGAATCGTAGGTCCTACAACTTTTATGTTGACCAATTTATATAAAAAAAAAAAAATGGGATTGCAGGATAGTTAAAGTTTATGGTACTTTCCTTTCTTTGTTACTGGTTGGGGCCTTAGGACCCACATGTCCTGGAAAACCCTTGTACAAACATTGCTTGGGCCTCTCTTTTTGTTAAAAAAAAAATTTAATTTTTCTGACTTGAAATCCCTTAGATGTGTGATTGAGAACACCTTGTATTACTGCTGGTTGGTAAGAGTTTCCCACCAGGTATAATTGAGCTACGAAAATGGGGCAGGAAGTTGGTCACAATTGAAGTCATGCTGCTAAGGGCCCATTGAACTTGGTTTGCGATTAAATTTTTTATACCGCCGGTGTAAACATTTGTTTCCTCCAAAGCAAATATATTGCATCACGTCGCCATGTTTTATTGATTGAGACCACTGTTTTGCAATGTAGCGCAATGTAATTGATTTGAAGAAAATAAATGTTTACACCAGCGGTGTAAAGAATTTATTCTCATTTGGTTTATAATCTAAATAAGATAAGTGAAAGGGTAAATTTCATTTACCTCCCCTGAGGTTTCCGACAACCCCAGATGCCTCCCCTCCTTTTACTGAAATTGCACTGTCCTCCCTTGAGGTAATGGTTTGGATTTCAGATTAATCTTGCCGTTACTTGTCCATCCAGCTGACTGACGATTCTTGCTGATATCATTTAGTGTTTGCACCCCATTCCCCATCTTACCCCTTTCTTATGAGCATAAAATTTTGACCATTCATAAATACTACAAGTAAAGCAGTTGGCCATTGATATAAAATTCCCAACAGGAAAAAAATTCATGTCTACTAAATACTAACTCTTTTTGATTAAAAAAAAAATACCATTGATCATTGTGCCACATATTACATGTACCAGACAAAAGTAAAAAAATTCATGTCTACTAAATACTTACTCTTCCATTGATCATTATGCCACATATTACATATACCAGACAAAGGTCTCATTGGACACATACAAAAGAGTTAAATGAGCAAGCTACAAAAGGCGTGCTTGCCCTTTTAACTACATGACCAAGTTCAACATAGTGCAAGATAACATGAAAAAACAGAACATGACTAATCTAATAGGCTAATAGCAACTCACCCAACAAAAAACAAAAGGTGTGAGCATTACAGCTGGTCACCCAAGAAGAAACAAAAGGTGTGACCTTTAACATTTACTTAGTGCTCACCCAAGAAAAGACAAAAGGTGTGAGCACACATATATAACCACAGCTGATATATAGAAGTAGACAAAAGAGGATTTCATGACCAAAACCACCTCAGCTTCACTTTAGTTGCAATTTGTTGTTGTTGCCCCTGCCCCTTGATCTTCCCCTTCCTCTACCAAGTACCGTAGCTCTTCCTCTTCCCCTACTCAAGACCACTCCTCTTCCTCTTCCTCTGCCTCTACCCCTCTGCATATATATAAGTAGAAGAGTTAGACTACACAATAGTTACAGATTCTGTATAAGTAACAGTAAGTAAAGTTTGCTCTTGGAATATCCTTTCTTCATTTTAAAAAGAAGAAGATAAGTCACACAAAATAACATATAAAAATATATTAAGTAAAGTTACTTATAAAAAAAAAACATTAAGTAAAATTCAATGTTAGTCTAACCTGAGAAACTCCCACAGAGGAAATAGGAGTACACCCTTCAGCTTGTGACAATCCCCGTGGTGGATTGGGTGTTGCTTGCTGGTTCACAAAGACATGAATGATGCAATTAAATAGCATAATTTTTGAAAGTGAAACCAAATGAACATACAAAATATAATCCATCACCTCAACTGTAGTTGGTGTGGCTTCAATCCTGGAAGCAATCCTTCTTCTCACTGGAGCTCTTTGGCAAGACCTTTTATTATGACCAAACTCAAGACAAATTGAACACTTGACTGTCTGTGACCTTCTAGACTGACTTGTGCCTGCCTCTAGCTCATCAATATCCCTTCTCCTACTCTTTCTTGGCCTACCAGGCAATCTCCTTAAAGGTGGAGGTTCCACAATATCACCACCTACATTAATCCACCTAGTTTGATCTGGAACTGGATGAATTATACCTCCATGTGCTTTGAGGTAATAATCTTTGTGGAAGTACATGTCGCAATAATCTTCAAGGTTAGCTCTCTTATGGGTTAAGGCTGTAGCCGCATGCCTACATGGTATTCCAGAGATTTGCCACTCCTTACATGTGCATGTATGTGCATTCAA
The DNA here is from genome assembly GCA_019656835.1 of Rhododendron ovatum. Taxonomy (NCBI): domain Eukaryota; kingdom Viridiplantae; phylum Streptophyta; class Magnoliopsida; order Ericales; family Ericaceae; genus Rhododendron; species Rhododendron ovatum. The sequence continues at coordinate 40,339,296 of CM033794.1, forward strand.
GTGCAAATGATGTGAAACCCCATCCTCTAATACTTCATATTCATCACCACCCGCAAACAGAAGTGTAGTAGAGTTTCTCCCCTTCACTTGAGCTTTCTGCAACCTTTTCCTAACATGGGGTCCTACTGTCCCAGTCCAATGCAATCCTTTCTCATACCTTTTTTGCAGCCTAGTCATTAACTTTGTACGAATTCCTTCTAACATGGTTAAAACTGGTTTAAACCTCAAGGGACCAACCCAATGGTTAAATGACTCAGCTAAGTTGTTTGTAATGTGGTCATTTTTTACAGCCTCATTGAATGCATGCCTAGACCAGACAGTAGACACTTCTGAAAGCCATTTATGAGCCTCAACTGAAATACTCTTTATAGATTCCATGGCATAACCAAATTCTAACTCATTGTATGCCCTAGCAGCTTGCCAAAAGTACTTTTTAAGGAGCAAACCTGGGTGCTTCTTCTTGAAGTTATTGAAGAGATGTCTAGCACAGGTTCTGTGAGTTGCCTCTGGTACCATTTCAGCTATGACTTTGTCCAAACCCTAAGGGAACATGACAAACAAAAAGAAATAGGGAATAAAACATATGTCAAAATGTGAAGCTATGAATCACAAGAGAGAACAAAATGATAACATATGAAATCAAATGGTATACCTTTTGTTGGTCTGACATAAATGTCCAAGCCCTTGCATGAGTACCTGCACCAATGACTGTATGCAAGTGCTCTATGAAGAATGCCCAGCTGTCTCTCCCCTCACTTTCCACCACACCCACTGCTATGGGGAACAAACCATTATTTCCATCTAGAGCTACAGCAGCCAAAAGCACACCACCAAATGGGCCTTTTAAGTGACAACCATCAATTCCAATAAAAGGCCTACAACCTTCCATGAATCCAGTTCGCATGGCCTCAAAACAAATGAAATACCTCTTGAACACAGGATTATGAGTTTCTGTCAATCTGTCACATTGAATCTTTACAAGACTCCCTGGGTTACTTTTCCTAACCTCTGAAGCATATGTGGTCAACAGTGGGTATGAATCACTGTGATTACCCTCAATAACCTCTAAGGCCTTTCTCTTTGCCCTATAAAGTTGAATTCTAGAAGCTTCAATGCCATATTTTTGGTGAAGCAAAACTTGCATACAGTCTAAGGACATGTTCGGATTTGCCCTTAATTCATTCGCCATCTTTTTTGCAATCCAGGTTGAGTTTGCCTCAAAATTACTAGTTTCACTTATACAAGTATGCTCTCCCCTATATGTCTTTATCTTAAAAGTGACACCATCAGCCAAAGGGGATGCATGAATCCTCCATTTACAACCCACAACAGCACACCTACACGTGATCCTAGTTTTTTCATTTTTTTCCCTCACTATTTTGCAACCCTCTTGAATGGTATACTCTTTTAAAACTTCTCTAAATTTGGTAGCATTACCAAAAAGCAGACCTGCAGCAAGCCTAATTTTCCCCCTAGCATCTACCTGAAACTCTTCTCCACATTTGGTAGGATCAAAGGGTTGAAAAGTAGGGCCATACGTTATTATATCAGAATCATTACTAGACTCCTTACCACCATCATCACCTGAACTATACTCAGACATTCCATCACTACTAACCTCTATGTCTTCCTCAAACCCATACCCAATAAACTCCTCACTACTCTCATCATCCCACTCCACTTCCTTATCACTTATATCTAGACTGTTTTTAGACCACTCATGATCACTGCTGTCATCATCAACATTTAAACACTCATGTGGATTTGTAGAAACTGAGGGAAATGAAAGTGTTGTATCAGTTGTAGATGGAATGTAAGGAAGCAGAGGACCTTCCACATCACACACTTCTACATGCAGGTCAAGTAGACAAACATTACAGTAGAACCCAAACATTTCAATGACATCTAAGTCAGAACTCACATCCATTCTCTCATTAGTTCCAGGTTTGTAACCATACATTTTGATGGTAAAACCCCTATCAGATGGTAAGTGATTAAATGACCTAGAGGAGACATCATCCAGCAAATCCATGTAACCATATTTATGGGGTTCAATGTTTTTTATCCTTGAAACTTTTCCATCAAAGTGTACATTTATGTCAAAGTAAAGTGCAGAACCCATACCTGGCAATTAAAGAAAAACAAAGTTAAGCTCATCTTAGCATTTAATAGCACAGAACAACAAAAGAGACCAAATTCATTGAATACGATTAAGATCCCTAATTATTTCACACAATAACCTGATACATCAAGATCAAATCAAAAAAAAAAAATTACCAAAAGACATCAAGATGCTTAGCTTACTCAATAGTACATGCAAAAATCTTGAAAAAATTTTAAGGTTACCAAAAAATTAGAGTGATTGATTGTGCTTACAATCAGTAGACTTTTTTTCCTTGCTATCCACAGTTATTGTAATGGTAATCTCAAAAAAAAAAAAAAAACCTAAAAACCGAAGGAACCCTAAATGTACAAAACATGCGCAATTAACTCTCCTTACCTCTACAACTCACTTTGATCGGTGACTCTAACAATGAAATTAAGACATAGATCTCATACCTGTTGAAGAACTTCACCCACGTACACTTATATAGAACTCTACTGAAGCATACCCATGGATCTCCCGCCATATCTTCATCTCGCCTTCCCGCCATTTATCCCTTTGTTGTTCCCGCCGTTTCACACCCGTCGCCTCCGATTAGACGTGTTCGGCGATCAGAGTGAGAAGAGAGCAACCACGTGGTCGTCTATTTGGAGAAGACAATCTCGATTCTCTAAAGAATGGGTTTCAGTCTGATGAAACTCATCTCCATACGTAATAGGGAGTAGGGTAAGGTTGAAATGGCTCATTTACCCCTCTCCGTTAACTCCGTCTAACATTTGGGGCTCATAAGGGAGGACAGTGCAATTTCAGTAAAAGGAGGGGAGGCATCTGGGGTTGTCGGAAACCTCAGGGGAGGTAAATGAAATTTACCCTAAGTGAAATTGATGATTTTATAGTTTTACTTTTTAACGCAGTAGTAACGGTATTATGAATATTGTGGCCAGAGTTAAAATCTAGACCATTGGTTGTTAAGACGGACAATTCATATTGCGCACAACACCCCTATAATGCATTCACGCACTACAGGTCCCCAAATCCGCGGTCTCTACATATCTTCAAGCAATTCTCTAGTTAAAAAAATGCAAATGTTTCTTGTCAGTGCTTAGATTCAATGGGCTCAAAAATTTCCGGAAGCCAAAAATTTGCGACCATGTCTACGAATTTTAAGATCCCAAAACGAACAAGTTCTTAATGCTTTTGGGGGAATTTCTTCATGGCCCACAAAAATTAGAAAATCTTGCTGCCGTGCATCAAACAAGGAGGAGGCCACTTGATCATCAAGCTGGCAACAGAGACTGTCATGTCATTCTGAAGGAAACACATGGCTAATATTATTGCCTTAGACATGAGGATACCATTGTCAAGGTAGGTAACTGCTGCACTATATGGATTATTTGGTGCAACCGCAGCTTAGCCTTATTTGAATTTCATGTTTCGTCCAGTTCTGAGATTTTCGAGGCCCTAAAGTTGAGTTTGAAAATGTGGCCTTTCATTTTTGTTTATATAAACTAGTGTTTTGACATGAGTAGAAAAATAGCCGTGTAGTTCGATGGTAATTAGCTTGTCACACCTCATTGGTACTAGTTTGAACTTCAGCGGCATCAATTCAAAACCTTTTTGTACCAAAACACTAGCATTCTCATGCGTAGAACACTCAAATCTTACCACCGTGCTACATCAACCGATTTGAAAAACACTTGACATACATTCTATTTGTTCTAATCATGTATTTGGAAGCCTTATTATTGGGCCAAAAATTGGAGGTCCAGAGCATTTGCCTGGATGGCCTATGCCTAAGGCCGGGCTTGGTCTCAACACCAGATGCAACTAGGCAAAACATTCGAGACACTATCTCCCTTATTATGAAAGCCTCTAAACTCGACCAAGTTTTCAATGACACCAATCAGGATGATCTTCCACAGAATGTGCCTTATCGATGGTTTCTTTTATGTCAGAAGCAGATCCTTTCGGGCGCCGAAGGAATTTGAAATAGTTATCGACGGTGTATGGTGGCGAACAATCAGTTTAGTGGTAGCAGCAGCACTGGTAGTAACAAGCACTGGAAGTCATCGAGGAAGGAAGGACAATCCGACAAATGCTCTGCAGCCTCGACGCATGCCTTTATCAGCATCAGAAGTAGAAGCGGTGGCTTGCTGTGTAGACAGATTCTTTACAACTTGTAACCGGACTTCGAGATGTTTCCAAGGCTGCTTTACATCATTCAAATTTCGTATCCATGAAAAAATGGAAGATTAGATTCAACACCTATACATATCGGATTGAGCTGATTTTTCACAAGCTCATTCGGATTTTTTTTAAAATTATTGAAAATCATGCCCGTCGGTTTCCTTAACTTTTCCGCACATCATTCATAGACATTTCTCTTTATAACGTGACAATATCAAATCATAGGTCAAGTTTTCTTGATTGCAGGCTTGCAGCACATGTTATTGTGTCCTTATTTTCATTGCCTTGGAAAAACTGTCCCATCAATAACTACCTAACAACCAACCAATCAACCAAAACATTTAGTCACGTTCACAACATCAAGATTGAGACCTAAAATATCAAATGGAGAGTTTGCATATCCAGAACATAAAAACCAGATTACAGAAATCGAAGAAATCTTAACAAAAAAAGAAATCGAAGAAATCACCAAAACAAAAACAAACTCTTAAAAGCCACATTATTCTGAAGTCTTTCAGCCGAATAAAAAGCCCGTGCTTCTTCCCTCGCGTAAATTCTTCATAAAATGGGTTTGGACCCATGTAACTTCCAACTTTCTTTTCGTCTTCAGTGCGCTTTTTACAGCATTTGGCCAAGTTTTCCTACTCTCCAGATTTTTTACATTGAGACAATCTTTTGACCTAAAAAAGGTTTTGACCCGAATCTGGAAAGAGTTCAGAGGTACACAACTAAAGCCAGAGAAAAAGGTCACAACAGAAGTTAGGCCAAACTTGGTCTTAGTTGGAGCTCAAATGGTTCTCTGGTCTGGGACTACTCCCAGCACTGCTATTAGAAACCGACCCGAACGCCATTTTCTGCAAAACCCCGGTAGGAGACGATCCTAACCTGGGGCTATGGTCCCACCCATCGGTCATAAGGTTCAGAGCTGACGTGCTCTTTTGGTCCCCAACACCGCTATTAGTCCTATGCAATACTTCACCCAAAGGTCCACCCATGGAAGTTTCCCGAGAAATAGGAATCCAATTTGCTTGTCTTTGGTTTTGACTGCTCACTCCCAAACCCATCTTAGTCGAATCGGTTTCAAGGTCTCGCGACAGCCTCAGCGGTGAATGAGCCGTTTTTCCGTTGATGGGAGACGAAGTGGAGGATGTGAAGTCTGAGGCTGTCATTGGTATTGAGATTGAGAGTTGGGTGGGCCATGAAATGGATGAGCGATCGGTGGGATTCTTGGGCCAATCATCGATGAATTGGCGAACAGAATGCTGGGACTCGGTCATGGAATCAGAGGTTTTGTGTAAAGGGTTGAGCAAGGAATCGGAGTAAACACATCCAAATTCAGCTCGAGTGGATTCTTCATACGGGTTTGGCTGTTTTGGAATGGAAAATTGGTCCCGTTGAATTCTGTTCCCCGCATTCTCTTTGTTCAGAAAATTCCTGCTATGGAAACGAACCATGAATCAGCTCAAGTATATCGTGTTATATCTCCAGTTTGTATTTGAGTTCCAATCAAGTACACAAGCAAACATGTTAATAACTTTGAAGTTCGAAAATAAACCAATGGAGACTTGAGAAACATTTTCATGATTCGGAAGTTCAACGAACTTCAACATATGAACACCGGGAAGGGATGATAGCTTCAAAGAATGATCTGGTTTCACTACTAGTAGGAGGTTTCCAGATCTTAAGGAGATTGAACATTTTTGCATAATGTTTAGACAGGCATTTTCTAGAAAAGCACATCACTATCGATTTGCCAAATAATATGTCTAAATCAATCTAACTTATAATGTCTGATTGGTTTTTCTCACAAAAGATGAAAATCCTTAATATTTGTAGCACAATCAAATATTCAGGCTCCATCCAAAGTTTAATTGAATAGACGTATCTATGCAAGGCCTCTCTATATATAAAAACCATGCTCATGAGAGTCTAGGTAAATTTACGCCAAACGGAAATTAAAACCATGCTCATGAGTGATTATTCACCTGTTGGGGGAAGAAGCACTAGGATTCGTTGCACCAGGCTGCTGCAGGTTCTTGAGTTGGGGATGATGCGATAGGCCGAGGCCATTGGTTGTGCTTCTACCAGTCACCAACGATGCGGAAGCAGAGGTAGTCATAGACATGAATTTTGTGGTGGTGGTGGATCCGGCGACGGAATGGCCAGTCTGGCCTCCTTCCACAGGCTTTCTTGAACGATGGCGGCCCCTGTTCATGTGCCGCTCACAGTACTTCTGATCGGTCACAGCATCTCTGGAGCATCGCCATTTCTTTCCGTCAGTCCTACGACACCTCCCAGGCTCGGGATCAGTGCTGTTGGCGTAACCTAGACGGAAAGTACCCCATCCCACTGCCAAATTGTAGAACAAATGTGAACACATCTCAAACATCCAACTAACAATGAAACAAAGGGATAAAGGGAGAGGAAAATGGAAAAAACGTGGGAATATAGCAGGATAAAGAGATTGGTTAGTTGGACGGCACAAATGATTTTATAACTTAAACCTTTCATCAATTCTTTCACAAAAGTGGTTTGACTATATAGCTATTCATGCAAGAGTATCAAGCTAATTTCTTACACGAATGACCTTGTTCGTTTTGTCGGTCTTGGGTGGCCCACAATGGCCAGAAACAGGACAATCCTAGAGGATTAAGAACTGGACTGGAACTCAGTCCATTAAAAAGTGAATATGTGCATCAGATATTCACAAGATTCAAAAAAGAACAGCAAAAATCAATCCATTTCCCAAGAGATTATCAGTTTAACAGATCAGTTAAGTGGAAAGACTTGGATTATGAAGGGAAAAGAACAAACTTACAAGTATTGGGTACCAGGAGACTGCCTGAAAAGCAAGAGAAGCCAGCAGAATCAAGGGCTTTTCTGATGGGAATGAGTAGATTAGAAGGGATGGGCACATTTGCAGTTATGTATTTGTAGATCAAGGCCTGGTGTTCTAACTCCATCCATTGTGATGGAGTAAATAGGCCTCTTACCCCTGTAAATACCCCACTCATATCATACCCTGAAAACAGAAAAAGATCAGAAGATTCAGCTTTAAAATGTGATAGAAACATCAAGATCAAAGGAAAAAGAGGAGAGTATGGAAAAATTGAACTTGTCCAAGCATTTAGAATGGCAAGAAGTGGTGAGAAAAGAAAATAGAATCTTTTCACTTGTTTGAATGACTTTAAAAAGATGAAAAATGATAAGAAATAAAGGAAAAAACAAATTTTTATTGGTCTATTTTATTTATCATGAGATCTCATCCCCTATGGAATGAGAAAACAGAACAAAAGAATCTTTTGCCCTATTTGTATGACTAAACGATGACAAATGACAAGAAATTAGTAAAATTTAATTTGCTTCATTTTACTGTAGTTTTTACCAAATCTCATCACTTTCCCACCAAGGAGGCTACATCAGCTATGAATTCTAGTCCGTGGTATAACAAGAAAGCAGGAGCAATGGAGCATAAACAAATTGAGAGAAAGAGGACAAATAAGAGGCAAAGGAAGGGTAGATGGGTCTGATCTACTATTCTTCATTTGTGCACAGGAGTTCTACTGTTTGAATTTCTTTTCTTTTCATTTTTTTGACAACACTCAACAGGAATACCCTGCAGATTAAGATGAAAAGACCACCCATCTCATCTGCAACGGGACATCTCTATCAACCCAAGCAAGAAAAATCTAACCTCATCCTCGTATTAATACCACTTTTAGCTCCATGAATATACCCAGATAACCATTTACTCCCTAAAATGAGAGAAATCACTCAACAATATATACGTATATACATATGCATGTATAGAGGTTTGTATCACTTCGAGCAGCTCATATAATTTGCCAGTATCCCAAAAAGGTAAAACCTTGCACAAAAAAAAGAACTTTTGTTATTTTGAACTTCTTGTCTTTGATATAACAGGAGAACAGAGCAAAAAGTGAAAGAAATCCATCACTACATTCTTCTTTAGTTTAACCAACAATGGAAGGAAAAACCCAAAATCCCTTGTAGATTTGAAGTTAAAAGATCCTCCTAGCAGTACTTGTAATAATAATAAAAAAACCATAAAAAAAAAAAACAAAAAAACCCATCTCTTCTACAACTAGAAACCCAGGCCCATCTCACTTGAAGAAACCCACAGACAACCCTTTAAAATTACTACTTCTATATAACAAGTGAATACCCAATATAGCTAAAACCCTGGAAAAAAAATGGATATGTACCTGTGGTGTTATTTCTACTATAAGAATTTGATGTGGGGTGGTGATAGTAATTAGGCAATGTGACAGTTTCTTCTGAGTTACTACTATTTGGGGAAGAGAAGCTGAGCATCTGCTGACCATCAGAGAACAAAGTAGTGTTAGATCTCAATAAAGGGCTTCTGTTCTGCTGCTGCTGCATTGCCTTGGAGCCAGAGAAGCAGTAGTAGTATTCATCAGTCTTGGCCACTTTCGAGGCCCTCCAGTACTCCCCTTGTTGCTCAGTGCACCCAGAAATAGCAGCAGACCTTTCTTGCTTGGGGAACCCAGATCCGTGGTACCACTTTTGTTTGGTCTCAGGATCTGAAACTAGACAAGAAGTCGGAGGAGGAGGAGAAGAACCCACCACTGAATCCTCAAAACCCAACATGCCAAGATCCATTAGCATAAAGAAAAATAACTACAGTGACCCTAGAAAAACACTAGACAGTGGAGATGGAGCATTTGGGTCATTTTTTGCACTAAATTGGTTACTACTCGTGAGTGAGGCTCGAGGTGGGTTGGGGGGTGGACCATTTTAAAGGGTGGGTTGTCTCTAGGTGATATGTCTATGTTTGGGTAAGGACAAGGGAAAACAGAAAACCAGTGTAGTTTGGTTTTCGCCTTGAGAGGTTTTCCCAAGAAATCCTACTTCCTGAGATGGATACATGTACAAGTGTGCACAACCAGCATTAGGGGTGCATTTAGGTGCTGCGAAATTGAGTTCCACTAAACTTTTTTTTTAAAATATAATTTTGTCTTTATTTAATTTTTTTTTACGTTTGTTCTTTTTGTTCCAAAATTTTTTGACAAAAGTTAAAAAAATTTATTTTTACCCAAATGAACAAAGACCACTTTTAAGTAGAAAAAGTAAAAAAAGTTTACTAAGTAGTCCTTATTCAAAATATTTGAGTAAAAGCAATTTTTTTTACTTTTTCGATTTGTCGAGATGAATCAAAAAGTCAAAAAAATTTGGTGCTAAACAAACAAACGCAAAAAAAAAATCAAATAAGGACAACTAAAAAAGTGAAAAAAAAATTGTTAGTGGAACGGGGTCACATCAGGAGTTCATCTCCTGTAATGTGATAATCCAATACCCCGCTCCACTAAAAGAAATAAGTATTTGTTTTTTGAATTATAGGTGATGCATTGTAAGATAATGACCTATCAAGTACTTAAAAAATAAGAACTTGCGGTAGAGGAAAAAAAATGACCACTACCTATGTATTTTTCGATTGATTGGTGTATGAGTGGGTATGCATTCCCATTCGATAAACGGTACCAGCGAGGAGGAAGTTTTTATTTTGGTTGGCAAGTATGAGCAATGGGTCGAACAACAGTTAGTTCTTTTTTCAGTTCGATCAAAGGCACGACATCTATGTCGGGATTAAGAAATTTATGTTTTCACGGCTTAACGCAAAGAAACTATGCATTTACTAGGAGGCAGGAGCCGAACATAAAAATTTGTGTTTTCAAGGTACTTATCTTTGTCATTTTATCACTTGAGCTAATACTATGAATTACTGAAATAGTCTTATCAGATAACAAGAGACACTGTATGCGATAATTCAGCACGAAAGATAAGTCTCACATAGAGTTTGTTCGGTTGGCATGCTTATTTGGTTAGACTTACCTATGATCTTGTTAGGAGAAATGGGCCTTAATGTGAAAGGGAAATTCTTTTTTATCAACGTCACTCCCCTGTAAAATATATTTTTGTACTAAAAATACACTTGCAGGAGAGTGACGTTAACAAAAAAGAGAGTTACAAAATCAACAACCATGTGAAAAACATAAATATAATAAATCATGTTAATCAAATATCAATAAGTACTTGCCTGAATGATATTGTTCTCAAGAAAAATAGTAGGTGAAAATAGAAATAGGCGATTAGAATACCGGCCATCCCTTTTGCCTAAATCAAATATGGTTTTTTTGCTATCGATGTTCAATTAATTTAATATTTTATTTATTTAAAATATATGTCAATACACCTACAAAATTGATCGACTCTAATTATTCAAATTGGATTCTGGAGCTTTATTTTGTCACACGAGAAAGACAATGACTGGATTACATGAGTTATCCTAATTCATTTAAGGAAAAATTACATTTTAGACTCCAAAGTTGCACCTGCTTCCCAAATTAAATTCTAAAGTTTTATGGGGGCATTTTTGCAAAACTAAAAGTTATGGACTACTTATAGTATTTTATAGTCAAGTCGTTTCTACTAAACTATAACTTAAAATTAGTATAGTATATGAGAAAATGAAAAGGTCAAAGGCAGAATTAAGGTGAAAAAAAATTTAATGTAAGAAAAACAACATTAATTTTAGCAATAAATTATAGTAGATGAAAAAGATAGCGAAAATGGGGCCTTAATTTGAACAACTCAAATCTTAGTTCTAACCGGCGGTCCCAATTTGTACCCTTTGTCTGCCTCGATTGACAACTAAACAGAATACTGGTGTGGAAATCAGTTCTCACCGTATCAATAATTGGACCCCTAGTCTCCTTCACTCCACCACTATCGGTAGAATAACTGGTGCCCGGATCCGTACGGTATTCAGAACATTGCTCCACCCAAGATCCATTCTACTGAGAAATTGGTGCACCTCTGTACCGAGATGTTTCGAGTCATTAGATTGCATGAGTTTTTTTTTTTATGTTTGAATTCAATGGCCGAAAATGCACCGGTATAGAGATACAGAGAGTTGCAGTACATAGGATTTGATACCCTTTGACTGTGGGGTTCTATAACCTCTCTCTCTCTCTCTCTCTCTCTCTCTCTCTCAGCACAGTTTTCAATAAATTTTTTCTCAATTTATTACTCTCATCTCTTATCTATTTATTACCTCTAAAATTTCCTTCAAAACTTTTACCAAACAATCCCTAGTTATTGCAATTCAATGTTTGCTTACGTATTAAGAACCTCCCATTTTTCAAGTGTCGTACAATCAGTAACCATCAGTCAGGGAGCTTACCATGGCAAAATCAACTTCAGTACTACAAAAGAGAAATCCATAACGGGCTTTGCTTCTACTTAACCATGTCGATAAAGCCAATGAAACCCTAAATGCATCTATTTTGTAAGATGGAGATAATACACTATTTCTTTCTTGATCGCGAGGACAAAGCAATCTTCATTTTAAGCCCCCGAAGAGATGCCTCTATCGGTAATTGAGTCATGGAATTTTGTTAGTATGTGACAAAAACATGGGGTTTCCTGCTCAAAGGCCGAAGCAACTGTTCTGTTTGGTTGAGGATACCATTTTGGGACTGTTCATATAGTCAGTCAGTCATATGATGTTTTTGTGTGCAGGTTATGTTATAGGCATGTGACTTGCTACCCTATGTTGCAGCCTTTTGGAAGCTTGCTCAAGGTCCACAATCTACGAAAAATTATACTATGCCCCAAGGGCACAGCCACGTGGTGCCTCTAGGGCTTTCTGCACCACACATTTCAGTGGTCAACACTGAAATGTGTAGTGCAGAAAGCCCCGGAGCACCACGTGGCTATGCCCGGGGGCATGGAATAATCTCTCACAATCTACATGAAAGCTATTTTTGAAATGTGTCTGGAACTTTTGGACATTTCTTTAGAAAACACGAAAAAGATTACGAGTACTGCTATATGTATAGAAAAGGGGGGACCGAAATCCTACCGGCGGCCGTCGGTAGGATTTCGGTCCCCCCTTTTCTGTACTGGTATCATTTCTGATGAAGGTGGTGATATAGAAATGAAAAGGCGAATGGGAGTGCCATTATGGCAACATTATTGTAGGAGTACAATTCGAGTTGGATATATTGTTACATGTTGACGTTTGTTGATTAGGTTTGATAGGCTTAGGGGTCCGATTTTCTTTCTCCCAAAAACTCTATGTCTCTGTGCAGAGGAATTTTTCATCCGTTGGATTGTGTGTTTTTTTTATGTTCTAAATTCAGCGGCCAAAAAATTCCTCGGCATAGAGTTTTTCGGTAGAGAAGATCCTGCCTCTAGGCGTACCATGAGGAACAAGACTCACCTTGATTATCTGACAGTTTGTTTTATACCAATCATCGAGAAGACAATCAAGTTACATGATTAAATTAAGGGAGTGATTTTGCCACTCTCCAAATCATTAACGGCACTCCCTAGGCAGGATCAACTCATATATTGATTTTGTCACTCCCAAAAGTTGATAATTTGGGGAGTGGCCTTAAATTATCAATTGGCTTCAAAGTAAGCTGTTTTTTTAAAAACCATAATCGTTAAAAAATTTCTCGTGATATTTTAAACTATCCTTTATCAGCCAAAGAAATTTTCCGTGCATACATTCCATTCATCTCTTGACTTTTTATCTTCCTTCTTACTCTTGATCTTCAACCTAGTTGTCATAACACTTGGATTAATAGCTTAAAAAATCCAATCTCACCTAGGGCGTGTTTGCAATAGCTAGCTGATACATATTATAAATTTCAGCTTCAGATTTTAGATTTCGAATTTTAGAAGATGTTGACAAACCTATTTGTTGCAGTTGTGAGATTATAAGAATTTCATTCCTTTTTTGATAATTTGTGTTGCAGAATCTCAAAAGCTACCTAATCTTAAGAGCATCCCCATTGTAATAAGCAAAAGGCATATGGATGTGGATAAGTAAATTTAACAACAATGCTCAAAAAATACCCCACATTGTAATAAGCAAAGTTACAAACCTTTTACTAAATAACCAAATTTCACTCATTCCATAACCAAATTTAACAATTTTTACCAATAACCAAATTCAAAAATACCTCACATTGGAATCGTCTCATCGAAATGAATAATTTGGTGTGGTCGGGTGCGTGATTAGAACTCATTTGCGATTAGACAAATGTGCATTGTGTATTGTGGGGTTATTTTTTGTTAGGGAAGTCTTCTCACTTTTGAAAAAAGAAGAAGTAGGGATGTCTGACTAAAAGGTATTTTCGATATTTACTCGCTACTCAAGACAAATGTGTATTATGTATTGTGGGATTATTTTTTGTTAGGGAGGTCTTCTCACTTTTGAAAAAAGAAGAAGTAGGGATGTCTGACTAAAAGGTATTTTCGATATTTACTCGCTACTCAAGACAACTCATTTCCCTTAGCTAAATAGACTAAGTGCTGTTTCAGTTTACCCCCTTAAAAAATAAGTACTTATTTGTAATTTTCAAGCATAAAAATAATAGGCTTACTGAAAAAAAAATGTAATATGGATCTACTTTTATAGATCTTAATGAGATCTATCAAACGTTGAAAACAAAAATTGAAAAATTATTTTTGTAAACTCATTATTTTTAAACTTGAAAATAGGTCTTTATTTTGGAATGTGGAACGGGCTCATCTCCGTCCTAATTTAATTGTCTTTTTAGGAGTTCGTGTCATTTTTTAATTGATCATATCTTGTAATTTATAATATTTTACGTAATTTTAAAAATATTGTATTATAGAACTAATCGAGATGTATATATAAGATCCATATTGGATAGAAAATTTATTACCAATTTAAAAATATAACTAATTTTTTATTTGGTTAGAATAGAACGAGGGACTATTAAATTGAGACGGAGGGAGTAATATTTTTGGTTTTTTTAGTAGAAATACGTGGATATTTTGGCACTAGTCTGAAGACAAAAAGTATAACGTGAACTTATCCTAAGTGGGTGTTTGTGAAAATTATTTTGACAGATTTTAAAATTCTACACAACAGATTTTAGTATAGTATAGATTATAAGAACCTAAAAAAGGAACGAAATACTCAAAATCCAAAGTTAATAACCAAAATGTGTCACGTCAGCATTTGATTATACATTTAGTCCATAATTAAACTTAACAACCTCTACTTCCACATTGGTTATTTTTGCGACCGTATTGATAAATGCCTAGCGACACTTACAAAACGGAGATCATTACAAAGAACTTGGAAAAAACCAAACTAATCGTCTAAAAAATTGTAGGGGGCCGAAATATCCGAAGGTTCACCAGGTCCAAAAGGGGCGATGAGGGTTCACGCGTTGTCTGACCCATCATCCAAGCTATCACGGTTCGCCTTCGAATAAGTCTGGACGTCGGCTGGGCCGAAAGGTAGACAAAACCACGAGTACTTCACCGAACAATTATAAGCAACATCCGAACGTACGATGCATAAGTTCGCTCGGGGTTTTATCAAGCGCACGGATACGAACTTCCGTTTGTTCGGCTAGGGTGTGCCTCGGCCGGGATATCATACGCTCGGATAATTCGTATGCTGGACGTGGGTCTCGCCGAACCTAGACGATTATGGAACCTTCTATAAATATCTACTGATGAGAAGGCTGACCTTTCTGATATTCGAAGTGACATCTCTGAACGATGTGACCCTCCTGACATCAACCCATGTGGCTCTGAAGGACTAGGGAAGTGGTGTTCATTAAACTGGCCCTGCCAGAAAGGCGCCAACCGAGCAGAACGTGACACGTGGAAAGTGTGGCCAACTTGCTCAGCACTTCACCTCTTTGCCTATAAATAGAGAAGCATGACCACTGAAAGGGAAAATCCAAAATCTAGTCTAAAGAACACTTCTCTCTCCTACGTATTGTTCTTACTAAACTTCTTCTTTCCACCTACTGACTTGATCATCGGAGCTTCTTCCCGGAGGAACAACCCCCTCCGGTTTTGCAGGTACATCAAGACCGGCCACATCAGTAGGAGCACGAAGAAATCACGCCCCCACAATTGGCGACTCTGCTGGGGAACTGATTTCTGAAAACTATCGGGGTGTTCTTCGTGTTCTTCGCGCTCATAGGGCCTTTGTTCATCTCAGATCCTGTTTGTTCTTCGTATTTGCACGGAACCAATGGCTCAGCATCTCTCACCTCCGGGCCCAGAGAACTTTACCCTTGGGTTAGAGGGCTACGGATCTATCAGCCTCGAGCCCCGTCAAACGGCTAGGGCGGTTCCACATGTAGCCCGACAACTTTCTTTTCCACCGACCGAGTTGGATATCGCCCTGGCTGAACAAAAACGTCAGGCAGCGGTTATTACCATGCTGCAACAACGGCTGGAGGAGCGGGACGGCGGGTTGGCCGAGAACCCCGCAAACGAACATCATGCCGAGCCCAGCCGACCGAAGAGATCCCACAAACGAAGCAGACCATGTCGCCCAGCCCAAACGACCGAACTCGCTGTTACCGAACGGCGAAACGTCTTTGAGCGCCTCGATCAGGGGGTTTCAAGACCTCGGCTGACAAGCATCATTCGAGCCGAGAGTACTCGATCCTCGGCAACGGGCTCCACGGCGGGAACCAATAGGGGAGGCGACTCCGTCCAAACAGAACATCGTTCCGAACGACGGGTGAGTCAGAAAAGTGGGAAGAGGCCCGTGGACTTAAATGATCCACCTCGGCGACCCCATTCTAGTAGCAACCGGGAATATTCATTTCAATCGCGACATGATTCCGAACGTCACGATGGGCGACACTCTGCCAACTCTGGCAGTCGACACCGGACGGAAAGCAGAGGAAACCGTTCGGAGCACGATAATACGATTGTCCTCTACGATCAATTCACGGGCCTGCCAACCGTGTACCAACCCATCGACCCGGCTCTTCAACCTCGGCACGCCCCATTGACGAGCTTGAGGGAGGCACATGCGCCCTTAACACTAGTAGCTCCACGACCGAAGGAAAAAGAGGAGCACCGTCGGCGCCATCGGCGGGAAAAAAGGAGGACTCCGGAGCGGCATACTGCTGTTCTTCCCCCTATCGCCCCGCGGATCGCAACCGAAGGGAAAACCGAAGATAATTCGAAGCTCGGGAAGGCAAAGGCTTCCCCCTTCGTGGATGCTATTCAACAAGAGCGGCCGCCAGACAAATTCGTCATGCCGAAGCTGAAGCGCTATGAGGCAAAGGAAGACGCAGTCGCGTTCGTTTGTCGTTTCAGGCAAACCATGAGCCTCCATAACTTTTCTGACGCTCTTATGTGTAAAATATTCCCGCTCACTCTCAGTGAACCGATCATGTTATGGTACAATCAGTTGAAGCCCAAATCCATTTCTTGCTTTAACGAGCTA
This sequence comes from Rhododendron ovatum, assembly GCA_019656835.1. Classification (NCBI taxonomy): domain Eukaryota; kingdom Viridiplantae; phylum Streptophyta; class Magnoliopsida; order Ericales; family Ericaceae; genus Rhododendron; species Rhododendron ovatum. Next base: position 40,355,879 of record CM033794.1, read on the forward strand.
GAATTGGAGTTTAGCAAACGCTTCGTCACCAGCAACATTCAACCGAAGACGTTATCGATGCTGGTGAACATGCGAAGAACGGCGGGAGAAACACTGCGACTCTATACCGAGCGTTACTGGGAAGTCTATAACCTTATTCCCGACTGTGATCAAGGGGTAGCAGCCGAGTCTTTCATGAATGGATTGGACCCAACCTCGGCAATGTTTCGTGACCTCTCACGAAATCCACCTAAGACAATGGGGGAGCTCATGACAATAATCGAGAAAGATTGCGTTCACGAGGAAGCAATGGCCGAGCGACACACATCAAAGGCTGAACCTGCCAAGACGATAGCGCCGAGGAAGCAGGTATCGAACGTTCGCCAAGGGCAAGGAAGCCAGGGTAGCTCGGGCCAGGCATCGAACAAGTCAAACGACAAAGGCCGACCCCCGCAGCACCCTCCGCCACAATCCTGGACACAAACGAAAAGAGAACCCCGACCGGACGAATACGTCGCCGAACGTACGGTATTCACTGAACCTATTTATAAACTTCTTAACATCATTGGCAAATTGCCTTTCTTTGTTTGGCCGACGGTACTCTTAGGCACCGTCGGGAGCGGACCAGGGATGTGCACGTATCACAAGGAACGTGGCCATTATACCACGCAGTGCCCACCTTTCAAAAGGTATCTAGAAGATCTGGCAGCTGCCGGTCACCTCAATCAGTGGATCGACGTTAGGCAAAATCCACTTCCTCCACCTCCCCCTCTTGTTGGCAATCTCGTAAGCGTGATACAAGGGCTAGTATCCGAAGGAAGGGCCGCCGAACTTCGTTCAGAAATTGACAGGGCTGTCGCCTCTGCGTCAGTCTGCAACGTGGGAGCTTCGGTAAAGCGAAAATGGGAGGATCCGAGCTTCGGCTGTACCATAACTTTTTCTTCCGACGACTTAAGGGGGGTGCAACTTCCACATGCAGATGCCCTCGTCGTCACTGTTGCCATTGAAAAATCAACCGTACAACGGGTACTGGTAGATCAGGGAAGCTCGGCCGATGTCATGTTTTTCTCAACTTATCAGAGCCTCGGATTATCTCCCGCTCAACTTCGGACAGCGTCAGCTCCCCTTGTTAGTTTTACGGGAGCCCCGGTATGGCCACTCGGCCTGATTACCCTCCCTGTGCGAGCAGGATCACGCGTCCTGGACATTGAATTTGTGGTGGTCGCTTCGCCAAGTCCGTACAACGTCATTCTTGGCCGAACCTGGCTACACGAAATGCAAGCGGTTGCTTCAACATATCACCAGGTGGTAAAATTCGTCGGTTGGAACGGACGACAGGAAAGCCTGCGAGGCGATCAGATCCAATCCAAGAAATGCTACATCAGCACTGTAACGAACAAACAGAGCTGCATGGAGGTACAATGCGTGGCTGCCCCTCCTAACACAGCGATTGAGGATGTTAGTGTTCTTGCCGAATAACGGTCAGCCGAGGAGCTTATACGTTTTTCCATTCCTGGGGAAGAAGGAAGATATTTTTTGATCGGGAGTTCACTGAGCGTGGACGAACGAGAGGAGATGTATCAATTCCTCATGAGAAACGTAGAGGTCTTTGCTTGGACACCACACGACCTGCCGGGCGTGGATCCTTCGTTCGCCATGCACTCATTGAATGTTGATCCGAACAGGCGACCGGTTGTGCAAAAAGTCCGACGCTCGTCGGCCGCGCATACCAAAGCTGTGATCGCAGAGGTGAATCAACTGTTGGAAGCTGGCGTCATTCGGGAAGTACTATACCCCACCTGGCTTGCCAACCCAGTGGTAGTCCCGAAGAAAAATGGGAAGCTCAGGGTCTGTGTCGATTACACGAATCTCAATGACGCCTGCCCTATGGATCGATTTCCACTTCCTCGGATTGAGCAGATGGTAGATGCAACGGCAGGATGCGAGCGCCTAAGCTTCATGGACGCGTATCGGGGCTACCATCAAATTGCTTTGGACCCGGAAGATCAAGAAAAAACGGCTTTCATCTCGCCTCGGGGAATCTTCTGCTACAAGGTTGTCCCGTTCGGCTTGAAGAATGCAGGCGCCACTTTTCAACGCTCCATCACGAAGATGTTTCCTGGCATGCTCGGCGTAAAAGTAGAAGCTTATATTGACGATTTGGTTTGCAGAAGCATATTCGCTCGGGACCACCTTCGAGATCTGGGAGAGGTCTTTGCTGTTCTAAAACATAGGAAGCTACGTCTCAATGCCGAGAAGTGTGCGTTTGGCGTTAGCTCGGGGAAATTCCTAGGATGCATGGTGAGTCGCCGAGGAATCGAAGCTGATCCTACCCAGATTTTGGCTGTGCAGCGGCTGCGAGCTCCAACGACAATTAAAGAGGTACAGCGGCTTACGGGGATGGTTGCTGCCTTGAGCCGTTTCATTCGACGTTCAAGCGATCTCTGCCGCCCGTTCTTCCGAGCAATCACAACCAGCCGACGCAGATTTGTATGGACAGAGGAGTGCGAGCAGGCTCTGCAATCTTTGAAGCAATACCTATCTCACGCTCCTTTGCTCGTCAAGCCCCTGCCCGATGAAGATCTCTATCTTTACCTTGCCGTTTCTAACCATGCAACGAGCGCGGTTCTTGTTCGGAGAGAGGGGATGGACCATCAACCGATCTTCTACTCCAGTAAAACGATGACGGATTCTCAGACGAGGTATCTGCCTATGGAAAAGTTAGCATTGGCTCTCGTTTCTGCTAAAACGAGCCTCTTGCCCTACTTTCAATCCCATAGGATTGTGGTCCTCACTGAGTTTCCTCTCAAAGCTGTTCTTCAGAAAACGGACACGTCGAGTCGAATCCTGAAGTTCTCTCAAGACTTGGCCAACTTCGACATCCAATTCGAGCCTCGGACAGCTATCAAAGGGCAAGTCCTGGCCGACTTCTTTGCCGAACTCACTCCCGGCTTACAAGACGAGGCCAATGCCCTGGCAATTGCTGCTGAAGACGCTCGGATTCAAGAAGAAGAGGTTTTGGAAGGGCCGCCCAGCTGTCATGCCGAACCACTCCGTGCTCGGTATTCCCTCGGGCGCAAGAAACCTAAACGACAGTGGAAGCTCTTCTCCGGCGACGCTTGGCGACTGACCGTCGATGGAGCTTCTAATGTTCATGGAGCTGGTGCCGGCATCGTCCTTGTCTCACCCAGCGGGACCGTGCATGAAAGCGTGGTTTCAATTGGGTACACGGCGACGAACAACGAGGCGGAATATGAAGCTCTAATTGCAGGCCTCCAACTTGCTCTTCGGCTGGATGCTGATTCGGTTCATGTCTTTTGTGATTCTCAGCTCATTGTGGGGCATTTAAACGACGATTACCAAGCCAAAGATCGACGTATGAATGCTTACGTGAGCCACGTCTTATCTTTGTTCGGCAAATTTGGACGCGTAGAAGTGGAGTGGATCGCTCGGGAGCATAACGCCCACGCTGACGCCCTTGCAGGTCTTGCTTCAGTCTACAAGACCTCGGGTAGTCGCACCATCACCTTTGACGAGATCCCCAAACCGAGCTTCGAAAAGCCGTCTGAGCAGGTTATGGCCATCACCCTCGGTCCAAGCCAGCTGGATTCTGTGGTTGCTTACCTGAAGAATCAAGTGCTACCGACGAACAAGCGCGAAGCGTACAAAATCCGTTGCCGAGCCGCCAACTTCTTCTTGGGACCAAATGACAATCTCTACCGACGGACTTTTACTGGCCCTGATCTGCGTGTCGTCCACGACGATCTCGTGCCAGCCGTTCTGGAGGAACTTCATTCGGGTAGCTGTGGGGCTCACTCAGGGGGACGGTCCCTTGCACAGCGTGCCCTAACCCAAGGCTATTGGTGGCCGAAGATGGTCAAGCAGTCCGAAGACTACGTTAAGCTCTGTGTTCGGTGTCAAAAGCATGCATCTCTCATCCACCAGCCTGCGTTCCCTCTTAAAATGATCACCAGTCCATGGCCGTTCGCGGTTTGGGCTTTTGACATAGTTGGCAAGATGCCGAAGGCGCCTGGAGGATTTGAGTACATGCTCACTGCCACAGATTTGTTCACCAAGTGGGTAGAAGCTTCCCCCTTGATCAAAACCACCGCCGGGGATGTGGAACGCTTTATCTGGAAACACATTATCTCCAGGTTCGGCGTGCCGTACGCCATACTATCTGATAATGGTTCCCAATTTGTCGCCTCCGCTCTCAAAGCTTTTTATGCGAAGCGCCATATTACCATCCAAAATTCCTCGGTGGCATATCCTCAAGGTAATGGACAAGCCGAAGCATCGAACAAGACAATCACTCGAGGGCTGAAACGCCGTCTGGATCGGAAGCTTGGCAAATGGGTGGAAGAGCTTCCCCATGTCCTGTGGGCCTATCGAACGACGCCTCGGCGGTCCACCGGCCGTACTCCGTTCGCTATGGCCTACGGTATGGAGGCTGTCCTCCCTTTATCTACTATGATCCCTACAGTTCGGACGGAGAATTTTAACCCTGTCGACAACGGTGCTCTAGTGGGTTCCGAGTTAGATTTTGCCGAAGAACTACGTGACAACGCTAACCTTCGGCACGCCGCGTACCAGCAAGAAGTTGCAAGGGGCTACAACCGCAATGTTCGTGCTCGACCATTCAACGTCGGGGACTTGGTCCTTCGGATAGTCACCGAAGCGACAAAGTTAACCAAGCTAAAAGACCCCTATGAAGGACCTTACCGAGTGGTTGAGAAGATCGGGCATGGAGTCTACAAGCTTGCTGAGATGGATGGCACGCCAATCGCTAATCCATGGAATGCCCAAAAGCTTAGGAAATTCCATGGCTAGTGTTGGCATCTTTTGTATTACATTTTTGCTCGGCCCATGCGCCTTTGAGCGTTGTGCACCTAATATAAATTCGTCCAGTACTCTGTTTTATTTTTACACAAGGGGTATTTTATCTCGCTCCGGTAACGTCTCTTGTTCGGGTGAAATTCTCGAAACCATTTGTTTGTTCGGATGAAATTCTCGAAACCCATGATCACTTTTTTGGCTCAGTTTTCCCATCCTACTGCCTTATTCTATTCCTGCGGTAATACAATAGGGCAGGGGGCTACTATATGGGTAAACCTGAGACCATCTCTCACTGACTTCAAAATCACATAAACAGTCCTTCCGAATGAAAAGACTTTAACAATTTCTGAAACATGTCTGAGATGTGATGTATATGCCGAACAAAAAGACTTGGCAAATATTTATATACTTGAAAACAACATCCATACCGAACTAAACGACGATTGTCATTTGAAAAGACATTCTCCATGTTTTCGTTACATCCAATGGTCGGCAGGGTTCCCATTGTTCGGTGCCGACCATTTTCACAAATGTGCAAAAACAAAAGAAAAGACAAAAACATAGACTAAACGAGAACAAATCTAATCCGCTGCAGCGTCGGCTGGGGCTGGTGGGGTTGGAGCGTCGGTTTGGGCCTGTGGGATGGGAGCTTCGGCCGGGGCTGGTAAGGTGGTCGAGTCGATAGCATCGGCTGTTGTCTCCTCTACTATTACTTCGGCATGGGCGAGGGGTGGTATTTCCACCAGACTCCTCCTTTCGTCGTCAGCTTCAGCGCCTGCATCGTCGAGACCCATGTTGTAGCCGAGCATAAAGCTCTCTTTGTGCTGGGCCTCCTTGATCTCGTCCTGTACTTCAAGGACTTGATCGGTCACGTCCTCTTCGGCTTGGGCGTATCCTTTCTCGTACTGCCCCTGCACCTCCTTCTCCATCTCCTTCTTCATCTCTTCCCTCCCCAAGGCTCTCCCCTCGGCCAGCCCCTCATCTTTTCCTTCGGCTCTAGTCTGCTCGGTAGACTCCTGCAGCCCCTTGATAAGGTCATTTTGATTGGCGACCTGAACCTCGAGGCTTTGCCTCACGAGCTCGGATTGCTCCAACCCCTTCTTGTACTCCTCGGCCAGGGCCTTGTTGTATTCCACCGACTGCTTTTGCAGTTTTGACTTCTTGTCATATTCGGTGAGATGCAGCTGGGCACTCATTATGGACTGGGTAGCCTGTAAACAAAGCAAAACGAAAGTCATTCCAACGAAATAAGGCATTTGTACAAAAAAGAAACAAAAACAAAAACACAAGTTTGCAAGTGTAAAAGCTTTTACTTACCCTTCCTGCGTGATAATAGTATTCACTCAGGGCTGCTTTCAGAGAGGGGGGATTCTGTACATCCCTCGGCAAAGCTAGCCCCGAGTGGAGGGTGAAAGCCAGGGAGGGATCCTCCCTCAGGCTATCCGATTTGAGGACCTGTTTCTTGCCCGGTGTGATGAAGCTTGGCACCCATGGGGTGTCAAGATCGAAGGCAGTCACCCTCCCTTCTCCTTCTGCGGCGGCTTCTTTCGGGGGCTCAACCTCTTGGCCCTTTCCCTTAGTGGCCGCCCTCACCTTCTTGCTCGCGGGTGGTTCCTTCGGGGAAGGAGGAGCGCTCAGTGGTCGCTTTTTAGAAGGTGGGGGAGGTGGGACTTTTTTGCTCGGGACCGAGCCCGAAGCGGCTGCACCCCCAGCCTTCTGCAGTCGGGCCTTCTCCCTCTCTTTTTCCTCCAGCTTCTTCTGGAGAACCTCCTTGATATTTCTCGGAGGCATAACTTCTTGTTGTTCAAGGAAAGGCTCTTCCTCGGTTGGAAGTCGGATTGACCCTTGGAGGGGTTTGTCGAAGCTCGGTTGGAGCTCTTGTGGGGTGTCCTCGGACTGCTCAGGCTCGTCAGTTACCTTTCGTCGGATCCGACCGCCGTAGGTAGCTGTATATTTGAGGATGGTTGGGGCGTCTCTTTCCTCCGCTGGGATAGTGAGCAGGGAGTCGGCAAGACCGCAACCTTTGGCGGCCCTTAACAGTACCTTGTTGATCTTGGTGGTATCTGCCGAAGAAAAGCATGAAATCGTTAGTTAAATTTTTACAACTGAAATCAGAGCAACAGAAATAAACATTTGAAATAACGGACAAGTGTTCTTACTCGGCGTGCCTCTGCGTGTGGCTATCTCAAACTGACCATATTCGTGTTCGAGGAATTGGAAATTTCCTCGAACTTCGACGTAGTCAGAGGCCCACTTCTCCGAGTCGTACATTCCCTCGGGAATGATCTTTTCCATCTTCCTCCGGGAGCAGAGGTAATATCGAGAGTACCGAACGTTTCTCGACATCATATAATTTTCAAAAAAATGAAAGGCTTCTAGGCGGAACATCTTCACCTCGGCGAGGGCGATTACCGAGTGAATGATGCGGTAGGAATTGACGCTCAACTGGCACGGAGTGAGATTGAAGCGGTGAAGTATCTCTCTCAAAACTCTATGCATCGGGAACCGAAGGCCCCCTTCTGTGATTGCCATCAAGGGGACAGTGACATGTTCGTCACCATATTTTATTCGGTTCCCTCGGACGGGTGTAATGATAACGTCGTTAGGGATGTCGTAAACGGCTCGGAAGGTGTCCAGGCTCTTTTTATCTTGGAAGCATTCCCAGTAAGGGCAGGGGTCCTTTCCCGTTCGGTCAGGGATCACATCGGGGTCCATCGGAACGATCTTCCTCTTCACCTTCGGCGGATGCGACGAGGATTCCCCAGTAAATCCGGCCCCTTCATTCGCTCGGCTTGACGAAACAAGCGGAGTCCCTGGTCTCGAATCGCCTTCGTCAGCTCCTTCGGCCTCCTCTTCCTCTTCTGCTTCGTCATGAGGACTTTCGGACGACGATTCGCCTATGTCTATAATATCGGGGTCCGGCCCAATTGTTCGGAGAGGAGCCACCATGGCGGGGTAGTCGACTCCTTCTACACCCTCGGGGACCCTTCTGCTTGATCCCGTTCGGTAGTTTCGGGCGAAATCTCTTATAGCTTCGGATAACCCTGGATCGGATCTACCAAAACCCGAATCTTCGGAATCCATCGACCGATAAGATTCGCCCGAAGAAGGTGACTTTGCAGACTCCATACCTAGAAACAGATAAGTGCATGGGATAAGACCATTAGCTAGTTGCATGGCCAGGAATCTAAGTGCCTACGTTCGTTGTTCTGTGTCGTTAGGAAAGATACCGCCTCTGTTCGGTTGTTTCCCGAGCGATTCCCCTCGGAAGAAATTCCGAGGGAAGGGCTTACACCGCTCAGGGAAACGGTGGGGAACCCTACGCGTTCCCAATGGGAAACAGAGATTGAGAAGCTTCACAGGGCTTGTAAAGCTTCTTAAAGATTGCCCCTTTTTAAAAAAAAAAAAAAAAAAAAAAAAAAAAACCTCACGCTTGAAGATGCCCTCATGTTCGGAAGAACATAATTTCGAGGTGTTCATACGTTCGGAAGAACACATGAACACCTGGGTTTGAGGCGGTTGTTTCAGTCCAGACAAAAAGAAAAAAAATCGATCAAAAAGGGGGGGAAAACATTCGAAAAAACACTCAAAATGCATCAAGAAATGGAGGGGCTCAAGAAATACCTGAGAAATCAAGAGAAATCTGTGATCAAAAGCCTTCGAATGTGCAGATTTCTGGCGATTTCAGTCTGGAATGGTGCTTGAACAGTGAAACGATCGAGAGTCAGAGAGAGAGTAACCTTCTCTCTCCTTTCCTCTTCCCTTTTATACTGGGTGTAGCATTCGAAGCGGTGTCTCACCCTGACCGTCGGATTTGGGCGGGAGACTGATGTGCCGCTCGATGATGGACGCGTGGCAGGTATGAAGCGTGCCGTACCAACACCTAATGAAATCATGACACCTGGCATCGATTCAAATCGACGATTACAGAAGCATTTAATGAAAGGCTGCGCGCGCGTCTCGAAGCGTTTCGAATAGTTTCTGTCCGTTCAACTTTGACGGTTCGTCTGGTTGATCGCTCTTCGGACTTATGGTTCTTCGGTTTTACGTCGTCGTTCGGCCAGGTTCTTATTCAACTCCTCTTTCATTTCCGAGCAAGAAAAGAAGGAGTTGAGGGGCTATTGTAGGGGGCCGAAATATCCGAAGGTTCACCAGGTCCAAAAGGGGCGATGAGGGTTCACGCGTTGTCTGACCCATCATCCAAGCTATCACGGTTCGCCTTCGAATAAGTCTGGACGTCGGCTGGGCCGAAAGGTAGACAGAACCACGAGTACTTCACCGAACAATTATAAGCAACATCCGAACGTACGATGCATAAGTTCGCTCGGGGTTTTATCAAGCGCACGGATACGAACTTCCGTTTGTTCGGCTAGGGTGTGCCTCGGCCGGGATATCATACGCTCGGATAATTCGTATGCTGGACGTGGGTCTCGCCGAACCTAGACGATTATGGAACCTTCTATAAATATCTACTGATGAGAAGGCTGACCTTTCTGATATTCGAAGTGACATCTCTGAACGATGTGACCCTCCTGACATCAACCCATGTGGCTCTGAAGGACTAGGGAAGTGGTGTTCATTAAACTGGCCCTGCCAGAAAGGCGCCAACCGAGCAGAACGTGACACGTGGAAAGTGTGGCCAACTTGCTCAGCACTTCACCTCTTTGCCTATAAATAGAGAAGCATGACCACTGAAAGGGAAAATCCAAAATCTAGTCTAAAGAACACTTCTCTCTCCTACGTATTGTTCTTACTAAACTTCTTCTTTCCACCTACTGACTTGATCATCGGAGCTTCTTCCCGGAGGAACAACCCCCTCCGGTTTTGCAGGTACATCAAGACCGGCCACATCAGTAGGAGCACGAAGAAATCACGCCCCCACAAAAATACAAAACGAGTAAATCACAAGGCAATCGATGTCTTTCATCCTAACTCAGGCATGGCCTGGTGCAATAATGACACTTTTAAACTGCCTAACATCTAATTAGAAGTCTCAAACGAGAAAAAATACAAAGTTAAGGACAAAAAATACCAAATACTCAAACGATCAGATGCACTCCAACCAAAGATGAACGCACAATATATATATCACTAAATTGGGAAATGAAAAGGGAATTACAATTGCTAGGAACTATAGAAGTGAAATTTTGGTGTTGCATGCCATAACTAACCTTGTTTGTTGGTGAAAACAATAAATAACCTTTGATCAAGACTGACAAGACATGTCGCCAGGCTTGTACAAGGTTGTGGTACTAATAATCTTTAATGCTGTTAATGTGGTACTAATAATCTTTAATGTTGTTAATGTGGTACTAATTACCTTTAATGCTATTAACCAAGACCTACTTTGGGGGAAAAAATAGTGACCCTGTTGATCGACAATACTGTTAACGCCTTTATGAGTGTAGTTGGGGCAGATAGTTGCAATGTAACCATGGTGCCCAAAATAATTGCTACATTCTATCGGTATTAGGGAGGGTCATTTTTGTCCGACCTGTCCGTATCCGATTCCATCTCTGCCCAAAACGGATCGGTAATTTGGAGATCTGTTTGTGGATTGTATAGGATATGGGATTTTTTTTTGAAAATTTTTGGAGATCGGTTAGGAGGCAGAGACAAACATATTCCCTCCCCAAAAGGATCGGTACACCTTTTAGTATTGCTTATGTTTTTCTAGGGTTACTTCTCATTACAACTCTCATTTCCCACTTTTCCAGCACTGCACGCACCTTTTGTGCTCTACTTCTCTATGTTGTTTGATTGTTTGTATTGTAAGCAAATTTGTTCTCATTTAACTTCAGTTTCAGCTATGAAAAGTTTTTTTTTTTTTTTACCTCAGTTTTAGCTATAAAGTCATGTTTTGCATCTTATTTTGGATATTTTATTCATTAAAAGTTTCTTTTTTGCTCTCTATTGTTTAAGCAAATCTGTTTTTTTTTTTCTCCTTTTCTGTAGTAAGAACTTTGAACACTCAAATCCCTACGGGGTCCCGTTTCCCATTTGGGACAGGGATGGAGGGAAAAAATAAATCTCCGTGGGGAATCGGAGCTGGGACAAAGACGGGAAAGGGGTTCATGGATCGGGGACATGGATTGTACTCTCGAACCCCGATCCGTCCCCATTGCCAACCCTAATCGGTATAAAAGACCGTTATCAGAATGGAATTCGGACAGGTTATTGCAATCGGTGAGTACTATCACATGTGTCGTTTCGATCATCAGGTTCGTTTATCTTATAAGTGGTCGATCTATAATTTTTTTGACTACATATTCTGTTATCGTAGCCACATAATTTTCAAGACAGCTATCTAAAAAAATAATAGATAGTCTGCTTCTAATAATTATTACTATTATATATATTTGTTCTTCATAATTTTTTCAAAACAACTGCGATGGAATCGTTGGACTAGGATCAAGCTAATTTCTATCATTAATTAATGGTCTTTAATTAAACAGGGTCTACCAAACGGATGAGTTGATTTACTATAAAATGAGACTAGTGAAGGGGCTCATGGCAATACTTTGCAACTGAAGAAAAGTCTTCTCCTTTATTTAAATATATACAAACTATAATTGAAAGAAATTTACTTAAGACCCATCTTATTTTCAAACACAACAAAAATTGAGATTCACTCTTAAAATTTTAAAAGTCTATTATGGTGCCGATTCCGGTCACCTTGGCACGTATGACTTGGATTGAATCTGAGTGCATACAAATCTGAATCGTCCGTTGCTCGGTTAAAATCCGAGTCGTCGATTGCCGAGAAAAACAACCGGATCGACCGCTCTACAGGGAGATGCTTGGCAGCATCGATCTCTGATTCCGTGTATGTTAATCCCACCTACAAGCGTGTGTTTAAATAAATGGGTGCATGTGCCAACCTTTTCTAGATCTCTTTTTCCATATTGGCAACTTGTGTACGTGAATACCATTCTTAATAACTCTATCCCATGTGGAAATTCTGTATTTTACCAATGGTTGCTGGGGGAATCTGAGAAGATTATATATATCCCCTTCCAATAAGGGATTCCTTATTGAGTTCAGTTAAGAACCTCTCATTTTTTGATTGAATTTTGATGATCCGAACCGCTCAATGTGATCAAAACGTGATTTTAAGGGTCATCTCATGAAACTAGCAAAAAATATGACCGGGAATGGCTTGATTCGAATAATTTTTCATAAAAATGCATTTATTACGTTTAAATGTATTTTTATGAAAAACTATTCAGATCAAGTCCTTATCGGTCATAATTTTCACCGATTTCATGCGAATACTCTTAAAATCACGTTTTAAACACATTGAATGGTTCGGATCATCAAAATTTCATCGGGAACAATGTCAAATTCATGAGGTCTTTAACTTAGCAAGTTAAAGGATCCCTTAATGGAATCTAATATGTGTGTATGTGTGTGTGAGAGGGGGTTGTTTTTGTTTCAATCCTTCTAACTTGGAGTAATTTTAAAATTTGTGGTATTGGAGCTCTATAGCTACCATTGGTGGTCAAAGAAATATATTTGTAATGGGATGATTCCCCAATCTAGAGGACTTTTGGAGAAGATTAATAAATAAAGATCCATAAAATCCCACTTTTCTAATGGTGTCCTTTATTTTTTGTTATTATTGTAAGTGGTTACCATAGGCCTATGGCAATATTGTAGGTTTATATAGTTTTTTTTTTATCCTAGGTTTTTTTTTTTTTTTGATCCGCAGATCCTAGGTTTATATAGTTGTAATTGAAATATTTCCATGGCACATGGCTGCCGTAGGGACACCATCGTCTACTATCCCTCCTCGATCCTATTCTTCTTTTACTTTAGTTTTTTGGTAATGCAGGGTATCTCGGGTTAGTTTGTGCACACCTTGAATTAGTTCCTGCAGTCTCTCTCACAGTCGTTTCACACGAACGCTCATGCACTAGGGTGAGGTGACCCGAACAGTTCCTGACAAGAAGAATAAAATTTGAGACCTTAGGAGAGAGTAAATCACTAAGTCTGACACTAAGACTAAGACCACAAGTCCAAAGCCAACGGGTTCTCCTCGCCTTAAGAGCATGTACATCAAGGAATATGCATTTTAGCTACAAAATAGTGCACTTTTTTATTTTACCTACTCAAATATCTCTCAACCCCATACCAATCCTTTCTATTATCATCTCTATCTTTATAAAATATTATATTATATTATTCCATCTCTCTCTCAAACACAAACACACTCTTCATCAGCAAAGAAAGAGAGAGAGAAAACAATAAAATAAAGGATTGCTGGTGAATAGTAGCTCGGTAGAAATACCGAGTCAGTGGAGAAAAGGTATTTTGCCTGTGTGTTTGACTAGGCTGGTGCAGGGAGTTTTTGAGGGGTTTTCTCTTTATTTTACCTAATATACTAGATATACCTAGGCTTGTGTACATGCCCTAAGTGGGTGTGTTTTGTTTCGACTTTGCCATCTCTCTCATGTGAGCTTTGCAACCCGTCGTTTATATACCAAAAAGTGTAGAAATAAAGTATGGTAGTAGTAACAACACCACAAGGTATTCAAAGAATCCTAGGTCTCTCCTCTCGATCATGCTTGTGGGCTCCATATCAACAAGAGCACCCAAAAAAGAAAGAGTATTATGTCCCTAAATGATGTGTTTAATTGTTAATTCAAAAATTTTTATTTTTGGATATCCATTTTACCCCTATTTTCTCCCTCAAATTCAAATTTAAAACTTGACATGAAAAGACTAGACTACTAATTTACTCGGCTGTTTTTGAATTTGGCTACAATATCATTATTTGGGTTTTTTTTTTAAAATTTTACTTTTCTATCTAAAGGGGTAAAATAGTAAAATTGACCAATAGTCAATGTAATTATGATGTTTCTTTAAATTTAGGGAAAGTCAATATAGACACAACAAATTAAGACAGAGGAAATATCATTGAATGTAGAAGTTTGTTACTAAAAGAGAAAGTTGAAACGTGAAGAAAAACATGAGGGGAAGTTTGAAAGTTTTTTCTTGTCAATTGGAAAAACAAAAACAAAAACAAAAAGAGATAGAAGATGAATATCAATGGCTGAGATGTGGATTTTTGTAGAAGTTTATATTTTTTATTTTTACAAGACGCATAGAGAACGTCTTGTTAGGGATGGCAATTTCCCCATATTCAATGGATACCCGCCCAACCCCGCCCATATGGATGGAGGCCGGGTTTATCCAATTTTTTTCCCAATAGTAGCGGGTATGGTAAGCTTTAAATTAAGAAAATCCGCTCGGATATGGAGCGGGTATGATTTTAAAATCGCCACCCCCGAATACCCATACCCGCCCGAACCTGATTATACATACTACATATACTACATTATATATGTATATATACATAAGAACAAGTCTAAATGGGTAAATAATTGCCTCCTTAATTAGCAAATCTTATCAATTACTAGAATATCAATTGACACTACTACAATATCAATAACCAATTTTTTGTATGTCACTTTTTTAAAAACTGTCATCTTCTTAGATTTTCCAGTGTCATATTTAACCATTATTGTAGTAGTGTGAGGTTATATTTCTAAGTAGAAGTATCAATTTTCATTCTTGACTTCTCATATTTTTTGGTTTGGTATGGGTATTTTTGCAAAAACCCTGATCCCCATCGAAATGCAAGTTTGGTTCTTTATCTAATATTTTCAATGGGAATTGGGGCAAGGATGGTGAAGGACTCTCTAATTGGGGATCAGATTGGGAATAGGATTTCCCGATCCATAGGACCATAGCCTACCCATTGTCATCCATACGTTTTGTCTTATATACGTGCTTAGTAGACTTAATGTATATGAGATTAAATTCTATCCACCTTAGGTAAAAATTGCACATCATTTGTGGCCACTGTGAGTTTATTGCAATAAGCTGAACTGTTCATCTTGTAAGACTCGCATAGTAGTATATCTAGCTTTTTTTGTAACAGCAAAGAAAATTTATTAATCTTTGGAAACAGTTTCCAAAGATTAAAAGGATCCAAAGCACAATAAAAATGAACTCCGACAATCATATGCCGCCAAGAACTAGAAGGAAAAAATAACCATCCTTAGATGGCAAGAAGCCAACTGAGGCCTAAAAACCCAAAATTCAACTTGATCGGATATCGATTGGTATCTTACAAATTACAAAACTTTAGTTTATCCATGAAAAACAAAATTTCATATTTAAATTTGGGAATTTTAATCCAATTATAATCAAGAGAAACTTTTATGTGTATTGGGGATACCATGGGGGTTGGTATCCCCTCCAATCTGTTTCTCATTTTTCAATCACATTTTAATGATCGGCTCCATTCATTTTGTAGAGTTTGGTGAGAACTTTATTCATACCAAAAATCGTATTTGTCGGACCTTATTTGATTGGCACACGTGAAAATCGGAAAAAAAAAAAAAACCAAAATTGGGTTTCAATTCAGTGTGTTTTTTAACCCAGTTTTGGTTTTTTTTCAATTTTTACGTTTGCCGATCATGTGCCTATTAAAATTCGATGAACATGATTTTTGGTATGATTATGGTTCTCGCCAAACTCTACAAAATGAACAAAATCAATCATCTAAATGTGATCGAAAAATGACCAAAAAAGACAAAACAGACCGAAAGAAATACCAACATGCCTTTAATATCCCGGTATACATAAAAGTTTCTCATCATTTAATCAATAATTCGACAATTTATACTCCTACACGTTGTGGAGCGCAGCGTTGGAATGGTGAGCCCTCGGATTAATTTGATTTAACGGTTGGTGCGTACGCGCACGTTAGTGGTGTGACTTTTTGAGCCCTCGAATTAAAGTTGATTTAGCGTTTGTACGGACGCGCACGTTTGTGGTGTGACTTTTGAAATTTGAACCTTTAGCTTGAGAGGACAAACTCGTAAAAAGGATCTTAACGATGAAGGACAAACAATAATTCTACTGTATTAAATTACTGTACTTCCACCCTTAGGGCTTGTTTGGATGGGGTTACCGAAGAGGTATTAGCAGTACCTTCTCCTAAGCCGTGGGTCCATAGTTAAGCCATGGTTTAGAAACACATTTTTCCGGGTATTAGCTAAGCTCCTGATTCTCTTGTACCCCCTAATAGCCCCGGTGGGGAGATTATTTATGGGGAGGTTGTGGGGTGTTATTACTCTCTTCATCCTATAATGTTTGTCCGGTCCGCAAAATGAGAACGTAAAAATAATACAATTTTTTCCACAATTCACTAGATATCGATGACTTTTTTATTTATGAAAAAAGTTTGGCTTTTTTCTTATAAGAGAAATGCATTATTTTTGAGTTCTCATTTTACGGACTGGACAAATATTGTGGGACGGAAGTAGTACATAATATCCCATCTCTCTTCCATTTCAACTACAAAACAACCTTATCCTCCCATTTTATCCTTCATTCAAACCAAGTATTATTTAATTCTCCTGTCACATCAATGTAGGCTCATCTTTCTAACATAATATATCATACTCCCTCCGTCCTTAAATAAGTGTTCGGCGCACAAAACTAAGCCTTCAAAAAGATGTATTTGTTTCGTTAAAAAAAATAATTTTTTTCACAAATCAATAGATATCAATGAATTCTATTAGATTATGAAAAAAAATTAATAAAAAATATGCATATTTTGTAATGCTTAATTTTGCACGCCGAACATTTATTTAGGGATGAAAGGAGTACAATCTTATCTCCCTTCATAACTAATACCCTCAATTCTTATCCTGCGTACAAACGGGCCCTTATAGTATCACATAATTCCCACATTTTACCTTATACTAGTATCTGAAATTTTGAAGAAAAAAAACCTAGAAAAAACAGCTCACTTCTTTGTCCCTCGCCCACGCAATAACAAAGTAAAACGGATGCTACAAAAATGGGTACAGAGTACTAGTAATTAAAATTTCCAATGATATGGTATGAGAAAAGTTTAATGGAAACACCTCCTTTTTGCTAAATTAAATGAATTAAAGCACATGTTCCACAAATTTTTAGGTAGGTCATTATCTGAATATGCATCAACTAAGTACTTTCCTACAAGATTAGGGGCTGCGAAAAAATTGAAGGTTTGTTTCACTGATTAAAATAAGTACTCCCTTCGTCTCTTATTTAGAATCTAGTATTCCATTTTGGGTTGTCACTTAATAAATGTCTATTTTATAAAGTTAGTGGGCAAAAGTTAGTGCATTGTCTATTTTATCTCTAAAAGTAGATTCCATTTTGAAAAGTTAGTAAGTAAAAGTGTAATGATGATGGGAAAGTAGGAAAAGTGGAGGAAAAAGTTGATGTGAAAGGTATAATAATGACGCATTTTTAATAAGTTGGAGTTACAAAGCAGGACACTTAAAAAGGGACAGAGGGAGTACTTATTTTTCGAACTAAAGGTTATCATTGTAAAAATGACTTGTCTCGTAAAACAAAAAATAAATACTCAAAAAATAAGAATTTTAGCGAAACGGGACCTGATTCAACGTTTTTTGCTAACCAAAAAGAATTTATTAATCTTTATAAAGGATTACAAAGATTATAAAAAAAAATGGCACCGCATAAAAGCCACCCAAAATCTAAAGAAAGGCAAGACGCTAACTGAAAAACCTAAAAAAACCTTAAAAGAAAACAGTCAATAACCTCTCGAGCCTCAACTCCAAACAAGCAAACGGAGACTAAAACACCACAACCAAACCGAAAACAACAACTCAAAGATATCCGCACACCAGACCCAAACAAAAAAAAAAACCCTCCAAAACTACCTAAATCTGAAGGAGAAAACCTAGCACAAATGCAAACCGAGATGCGGTCAGCCAATTGGTTCCCAAGTACTCACTGCAACCAAGCTAAGCTTCATCTACCGATAGAGAAGATTAATCTATCAAATAGACATTAATTTGGCTATTTACGAGCAATGGTTTCAATATTTTGTTCGATATTACTCCCCTTTTTTTGTGGCCTTGTGGGGGTTATACCCAAACAAAGTATTGTAGTGCCACCTGGATAAACAAAATGCCGAACCTTCTAAAAAAATAGCTGAGGGCCAAAGTTAAAAAATGAAATATATTTTCATTTGACAAAAAAAAAGAAAAAAACAGTTAAAAAATGATGAACTTTGGAGGTAGTAAATCAAATTTACAATGCCCTCCGCCTTACGGCATTGCGCTACTGCTCTCATAGTCTAAAATACCCATCTTTCTGAACTTAACGTTCTCGTTTATGCACGCGAACATGAATTCGTATCTACGTATGTACGTAGGAGTATATATCGGGAGCCGTATATATCTCACACATCATAGTAGTATCATCTTGGAAACCTAACATTGCGTGCTGGCCAGCTATAGAGGGAGAGAGAGAGAGAGAGAGAGAGAGAGAGAGAGAGAGAGAGAGAGAAGGTGGGGGTTGTAATGTGGTGGTGTGACGTAGACATGTCAATTGGAGGTGGTGCGGTAAGGGGCGTGGGATATTGGTGCCAAGTGGGCTCATCAGAAAAGACACGGTCGTGGTCCCCTACACCAATAGAAAGAGAAGACGCCACCGTCTACTACGGAGTACTTCTATCACACGCGACATTACTAAATGACAACAATAAAGTTTTGATGGGTCGTGCCGTATCCTATTCAATTACGTACTCCACTACTATTATCACTGTATACTACTGGAGAGTGGAATTATAGGTTTATAGCTCTGGGTCCCACAACTTGTACTGCCCCAAAACCTAACCCCAAACACGGTGAACTCGCCGGCTTTTCCAAACGATGAGGTGCGGGCTCGACGGTGAAAATATCTTGCAGAAACTTCTCAAATAATTAAAATTTGTAATTACGAGAATTAAAAGCGCAAGCACATGTTATTTTGAAAGATAGCATGACCAAACTCCACATTTGGGCGAGTGACCGAACTATATATGGACTAAAATTACATTATAGATTATGCACATCTCAATTAATTATGAGATTTGAAATAAGCAGTGGAGGAAATCCTCCAGCGATTCTGAGGTTTGAAATTTCGACCTCCGTAGTGCAGTAAAATACGAACACGCAACCCTGTAAAGGACAAAATTCATTTATTTTTTCATTTCCTCCCGGAGTGATGTGCAGGTATGGATACCGGAGGGAGAAGGATGAGGATCTAGACCTTCGCTTCCTCTTCGCCGACAGGATGGGCCGGGCCCACATCTCTTTGTGCTTTGTCCCTACTCGAGTCACCTTTCGTACAAAATTGAGGTTGAGACGAGGAGGGGGTCCTGTCTTGCCAATGGACAGGCTGTGTGATCCGCTTTAGTGAAGTCACATCCAAACGGGTTGTTTGCCGACCGGATTAATTTCAAATTTTACGTGTATCTAATACGAGGGGAGATGTGATTAATACGTAGGAAATATAGATGGTTTGTTTAAGTAAATTATAGAAGAGCGAATATGTGTATACTTGGTTTGTTTTGGAGTGAATATTTAAGTAGGTGAATATTGAATTAAAAGAAGCTGGCACTTTTGTAAATAAAAAGCGAATATAATAACACCACCCCTTCTTCCATCTTATTATATCTACCTCTCCGGGGATACTATATTGAGTGGCAAATATCGGATATAAGTACTTTTATATTTAATATGGATCTAATTTGATAGATCTCAATTAACTTTATTAAACAAAAAATGAGAATAATGATTGAAGAGAAATAGGATAATGATTAGAATTCAAAATCCAAAACCTCAAAACGAATGGGGTCATATAGATTGTGAAATATAAACAATTTTTTTAGAAGTCCCATAAAAACAAGCACAACAATTTGGATGTAGGGAATATATAGATTTTTTTTAAACATTAATAAAAAGGAGACTTTAATTAATCTTTTAAAAATGTTACAAAGATTAAAGTGACCAAAGGCACAAAAGTATCCCAACCAAAGTTGTTAAATCCGTTCCGTACCGGCCGGTACCGGCCGGTACGTACCGTACCGGTGTGTAAACGGAATACAAAAAGTTGTGTTCCGTTCCGGTTGAAATACCGGCCTGTTCCGGCCGATACCGGCCGTACCGGACAATACCGGCGCGTTCCGGCCATTTTCCGGCGTTCCGGCCGGTACAAAATTACCCTCTCTCTCTTTTTTTTTTTTTTTTACTTTTTATTTATGTTTATACTTAAATATGGTAGATATATATTAAATATATATATAAAATATTAATTGCGGTAAATCCGGAACGGTACCGGGATACAGCCCGGTACCGGTACGTACCATTCCAGTAGTGAAAACGGTACGCTGGCCGGTACGGTATTGACAACTTTGATCCCAACGAAGGTAAACATCTTAACTATATTGGCATTCTAACTTACAACAATTATATGCCGCCACCGACCAAGTGATCATTTATAATGCAAATATGGAGGGTGCATTTCAGAAAATAAAGTGTCAAACAACTATAGTAATCTATTTCTGATTAACTTGATTTTAACACAGATATAATAATAAACAAATTCTTTATGAAAAATAATTTAAATCACGAGGATGAGATTTCGATATAGCTGGTGAGTTTTGGTAGTGCTTACGTCGGAAACGTCCATAGTAGAATAGTGCACAAAAAATCTGAAGAAAAAAAAAAAACTTTCTACACATAATCTCAACGGAATGGGAGATCCAGTAGTGTAGCCCGCAGCAGTGGAACACCAAAACGAAGTTATTTTGGTGCCAAATGGGGATGCGACTTAAGCCCTCAAAACTTTGTCACGTCCTTGATCAGTTGGTAGGTACTAGGCATGCATACAGAGTCTGTTGGATTAGTTTTCGTAGATCCACAGCAATAGGAGGAAATTGCCCTTTTTCTACTCTCTCAATCTTTGACGAAACCTCCAAAAAAAAAAAAAAACAGTCTTGCTATTGTCAGTCTATTGAGTTGACGATAAAAACACTAGAAAACGAGAAAAACACGTATTTTTGTATACTTTTTATACCCTTTAATATATATTCACACACTCACTATTGTCAGCCCATTGGACTGATTTTAGAATTTTTCAATAAAGAAAGAAATACTCCTATTGAATCGTCCTTCAAGCTTCTTCTGGGGCGCTATTAGCTGTAGTTTTTTCTCCTTTGCAAGTATTGTATACATCAGTCGATGCTTGGAGGGGACTTGTGGGGGTTAACAAATTAAGAGGGTTCGATGTCTCTCTAGATCCTTGAGCTCGGGACGGATTCAGAAAATATTGTTTAGTAGGAGCATCTTTTAATCGGCAAAAATTTATTTTTCTAATTAATCACAATAAGATCGTATACAATTAAGGCATGCACTACAAACTTTCACTTAAAATATATAAGACATACTTTCGCTTAAATAACGTAAAAATAAGTACAAAATCTCAGACAAAATTTGAGAGTATATTTTACATGAACGACAAGTTTTAGAATGATCATTATAGTTTTATTAATGATATTATTTTAAAATATTACTCTTAGACGGTTAAAAATAAGTACAATTAAGAAAGAATCTATCTAAATAGACAAATAGTTCATAAACCAAGTATAAATGCCCCATATGACGAAATTGAAACATAAAACTAATTATATATGTACATTTTCGAGATGTATGCAAGTGTGTATGTGTAGTAGCATACTTAATTTCATAATTATACTAAATATACGAAAATATAACAAAATTATTTTAGTTTCGAGTGGGGGCACGTGCCCCGCTTTCCCTCCGTCCCTACTTCGAGCCCAAACCTCCTTCTTGAAAGTCAAGGGTTACAACTAGATGAGTAAGTGCCATGTGCATCTTAGCTAGTTTTAGTTCAATTGTTTCATTTTTTTCCTTCTCTATTTTTTTAATAAGCGGATGTTTGGCGCAACCAAAAATTTGGTAATATGGACGTAGAATTTTTTATCTTTCTTGGTAAACAATAGTAATATTAAAGAAATGAACTTAGAAGGTAAAATTTGCTACATTATACAGATGGATAACATGTCTTTATGAAAAACAAATACGTAAAAGAAAACATTTTTGGAAACTTTGACAAAGATACATACCAGGGATGTAAGTGCTACAAGAAGGAAAATGTGTATAATTGTTAGATACAAATTGTCATGAGCTTTATAATTTGGGGGGTGAAATTGGTATTATTGAAAATTACAGTGGGGCCCGTGCTCGCACTAGTCTCATTGTGGCTCCGCCACTGGTCCAAGCCACCTTGCAAACACCTCAATTAGTTCCAAGACCTTCAAGTTAATGAACAGACAAAACCCTCTAATGGCCATAACTTCTGGAATGTTTTGGCCTCCGTCAAATTTGAATATGTAACCTCATAAAAAAAAAAATCATTGTTTTTTCATAGCCGCTTGGCGAAACCTCTTGGGATTTATAGTATTCTCTTAATTGTGCTGGCTCACGTGAGTAACTTGCATATTGTTAATTTAATACTCCATTCGTTCGGATTTAATAGTCTCTCGTTCAATTCTAACCAGATAAAAAATGAGTTATATCTTTAAATTGGTAATAAATTTTATAATCAATATGAATCTTATTTGATAGATCTCAATTAATTCTATAAGACAATATGTTTTCCAAATTACATAAAATATTATAAATTACAAGATATAATCGATTGAAAAATGGCACGAACTCCCATAAAAAGCCTGTAAAATCCGGACGGAGAGAGTAGTCATTTTCTAAATTAAGCACCTATTGCTTACTCAATTCGGCCCGTTTTTGCATCACTATTCGGATGTTGCATGTTTGGATGAAAACAGGGAAGGCTTCAGAAATTGGAGTAAATGGGTGACATACTCCTATATAATACCACTCGTTTTATGTATCAACCTTTTGGAGAGAGAGAGAGAGAGAGAGACCCTGCACATGAATTGCATCGTAGGAATGGATCGGAGGATCCATCAAAGAAGTCAACAAAATTTAAGTGAACCTCTCAAATTATGTGTAAAAAGGGTACTTTCGTATTCGGATATTCGTGTTTCGCAAAAAAAAAAATACAAAATACAAAATAGGTAGAATGCATGAAAGTTTTTATACAATTAATAACATGTATTACAATCTCTTTTGGATATTATTTGACTAAGAAGGTTCGTTTGAGCCCGTCTCAATATATATGTGCTAAAAGTCAAACCATCCATGCATATGAATTATGATACTATATATACAAGCGCAATACCCATGCTGTGCACCGAAAGAGAGAAAAATTCATGTCATGCTTAATGATATTCACACCTCATACAATTTATGATTTAACATTAAATTTACAAGAGGGAGTTACTTTTAAGAAAAATAAGAAATGATCGAACAATATTAGGATAATGCCACAGGGGAAAGGGACAGTTAACTACCATTGCATTGATTAATAGATAACACTTGCAAGTGGAGTGGAGTATATGCAGTTGGCATCTCACTTATACTCACATATACATGACAAATGCTTTGATTTTCGTAAGCATTGATTTTCCTCTCCAAATCTCCTAGGATAGAGTAGATTAGGATTTACGGATGGCAAAAAAAACAAAAAAACATAACACTTTTTTTTTAATCTAGAGAGATGTGCACTTGTTCGGTTAAATTAGTTTATTAGTTTGTTATGTGTTCTTTTGAGACAAATTAATGGTGATAGGGGGGGTACCTAGGCCATCTTTATAGGGCTGCAAACCAAATAATTTAGAGAACAATAAACCTACGGGTATCGATGCCGGGGCTTGAAAGGAAACAAATTAAACCCTAGGAAAAACCAAACTAGTCTAGGGTTTACAAAGTCTTTGGAGTGTTTAATTACAAATTAGTCTAGGGTTTACGAAGTCTTAAATTTGAGAGTGTGTAAAAAGGTATGTCTTAACACCTTTCTTTCTTGGTCAAAAAATAAAAGAATAAATTAAAAAAAAAAAAAAAACTCCCAAAAAGTCATCATGCCTTGTCCTTACAGTGTCCCAGTCTCTAGGTGCATCGTGTTAGGTGAATGTCTTCTAGGGCTGTCTTTTCTCATTTTTATTTAAGGTAATCCTAATTATATTGTAATTTTTATTGGTGTGACTTTAAGAATTTACTTTTTTTTTAAGCTTAAGCCAATTTCTTTTAAATTGTCTCTGCCGATGAACGATGAAATTGTAGCTGTCATTTTCTTGCGATGTGGAGAGAAAGTAAGAATGCGAGATAGTTACAATGTTTGAAATTTAAGGATGGGGTCGTAGGTCTTTTCGATTATTCTGTTACCGGCATTTGTATGATTATCACATGACTAGATGCATACATAATTAAGGGTATCTAAAATTAAAGTTGAGGGGTCGTAAATGAGAATCGATCAAAAGTACGAGAGTGAAAGTGAATTTATCCTAATTAAAATCCCATTAATAAATACAAGAAGAACCTCAAAAAGACAAAAACCCTACAAAAATCCTATTAAAAAAATTCTTTGATGCAAACCACATTTCTTAAATTTTTTTTTTCCCGCCAAAACCTATATATTTTGTTTAGATAGTGTGAGGCAGTGGCCTCCTCAGTGGGGGCGGAGGTTCAAGCTCCACGAGGGCCATGTTTGGGGTTTTAGGACTATGAACATCCTTTGGATCTCCGGTAAACTAACTTACTAACTAACTAACTCCTCTAATTCCGCTAATGTATGCCATTTGACAAACAAAGAAACTCCATTTTTTTTTTCATTTAAAAAAAAGAAAAAGAAAAAGAAAAGAGCACACTGGACCACATGGCACGTGACTGCCACATGGACGATGAGGTTTCCAAGATGAGCCCGGTACTAGTATTTATTTATATAACGTTTCCTCGAGCATTACGATAACTAACCATGCATCACTGTGCCAAATTCCAACAAACAGGTGCAAGCACAGTTTTTTGTGGCACTCATGGCATCCATCAACTGCTACGTTATTACTAGTATAGTATAGTATAGTAGTAGTATTTCCATTGAATAAAATTTGCTTCGAAACTTGCATTCTCGAAACCCTAAAAAAACAAATACAAAATGCTGCAGAGTAATGCCTTGATGAGAAAGAAGTTTATTCTGGTTTAAAGTAATCTTTATACTCATTAATGCTAACGCAAGCCGACCTGCAGTTTACTAGTATCTTCTCGAAAAGATAATGCCACCAGAAATCGGTGTGTTTTTTTTTTTTTTAAATATATATAACGGAGGAACAGCCCTACAGCCAAGCCACTAAATGGATCCGAATGTGCAAATCAAATCTCTAGGGGAGCTAACGCGGTCACATCAGTAACGACCCCCCACTTACTACAAGGTACTTATCCTGTGGGGATTCGAGCCCTAGAGACCTTGAAGAATACTCCCAAAGCCTGGGCATCTGCCCGAACCCCTGGGACAATTCTTGAGGGCGTGAGAAATCAGTGTTGTTTGGTAAAGGTTTCAAGTGAGATTTCTATGGTAATAAGTAAAGTATATAGAGAAATTAGAGTAAAAGTAATAAATGGAGAAAAAATTTATTGAAAATTAACCGTTCTGGTTTGGGGACACGCATGCTTTGGACAAATACTTTTATTTCAATATTCATTTTGATAGAAGATTTAGAAAAGTGAATTTTTTTTAAATCAAGCTGATTTGGAAGTGGCTGAACTTAATCTGACCCATGTTAAATCTATTGATGGTATCCACTATCCCGTTAGTTGTGGACATTGACTCAGCTAAGAAGACTAAAGAAATGGGGAAAGCAAATTCGATAAGTCGATTGAGAAAATGTTGGGCATTCCTAAATCTAAGAAGAAAGAAGAAAAAATGCGTTATGTTTAGATCTGCGATTGCTGCTGCGGCTTTATCCGCATTTTCCAGACACACTAACAAGTCACATTTTGATTATGCAAAGGCTACTCGGTCTATTGAGAAAATCTTGGGCAAAGATTATTTGGGTGATGATGAGGAAGTTTTAAGTAAACTCATGACTAATCATTAGTTATCTGAGGAGCATGTGGTTGGGTCTTGGGTGTGTTTGTCTCTTTTTGGTTTTTTTGGGTCAGGTTGGCTTCTTACCATCCATGAGTGGTTATTTTCCCTTCTGCTTCCTAGCAGCATGACATATGATTGTTGGAGTTCTCTTTGATCTGCTTTGATGCCTCGTGTTATGAATCCTTTTAATCTTTGTAATTTGTTTCCAAAAATTAATAAATTTTCTTTTCTGTTCAAAAATAAACTTTGACAAAATTCATTAAAAACAACAACTACAGCAAACAAATTAACTTTTCGTTTATTCGTTTCCATTCCATCTGCAAGGCCAACCAAAACCCAAAATGTACGTACGTATAAAATTATTATGACCTAGATCGAGTTCAAAAAAAATGCTTGGAACTTAATTACGAAACACAGTCTAGAAAAACAACCGTCTCCAAAATAGTATACCGTTTGATGCATGTGAATCAACAAATATCGATCAAACGGTTCTTCATATTTGTGTCCGAAAAGGCAAAAAGTATGTGGCCGGGTAGACTTTTTTATTTTTGTTGATAGTTGTAGAGAGCATTCCAACTCAGACGATAATTACATAAATGACATTGGTTTGGCAAAGAGAAAGTGACAAAAATTAGTCAAACAAAGTGAGATTTGGATACCCCTGAGTATGATTTGATTACTAATTTCTCCTAAACTAACAATGGAAAGATGCTTCTCACGTCATAATTCTGTTGGTCGTTTACTAATCTTTGGCACCATATAATTTTCACCAATTGGACACTGCCAATAGGAAGAGCTAGTAAAACTCACTTTTTCCCCCGACAATTAGGGTTCATGAAAGAGCCCAACGAGCCAACAATCGGTTGTCCAAATTCGAAATGATGACCTTGTGTATGACACGAGCCGATCTAAAACGAGCTATAATTAAACTGATCACGAGTCGATCTTGAGTAGCTTGGATTTTTTAAGCACCATATATAATCTGAAAAGGTCGAGTAATAGCGCGCTTGTTCGAACTTGGTATGAACCTTAATGAGTTTAAAAAAGTTGTACTTTCTTTTTTACATGTAACACAAATCAATCTTGAAACAAACGTTTTAAAGAATGAACACGTGCCCTAACTCGAGTGTCTCAAGACGCACAAAGGTGGTTGACTAGGGGTGCAACTGCCATTTCACTCCCAAAACAAGGTCTCGTTCCGCTAAGGTTCTTATTTTTTTGCTTTATGAAATAGGTCATTCTCTCACAGTACATTACCTTTCATTCAAAAAATAAGTGCTTATTTCCATTAGCGGAACGGTTCACATTAGAAGAAGTCTTATGGTGCTCTAGTCACTTCCTTATTCTTCTTTTCTTTTCTTTTTTTTTTTCTTTGATAATTTTAGTGATCATGCTTGCTTAATTACGCATATCTCGACTAATCCCGAAAACCAATTCCACCCTAATCACTTCTTAATACATATTTACAACCACACTTATCCACCACATTTTCCTCTCTCTCTCTCTCTCTCTCTCTCTCTCTCTCTCTCATAGCCCTCCCCGACCAAACAATTTATTTGGAGATCAATGTCACATGCAAAGGAATAGAAAATTAGAAAAAAGACTGATTAGTTAAATGATTAATGGGAACGCTTGGGGTTCTAAAATCCATGAAAAATAATAATTTGCATGCGATTATCGAATATTCGCACGCATTAGACTGGTCCAATTAAATTAATATAATCCTTGGTTGCTTTTGGAGCATTGAGCTGCAACCTGCCATGTGAGAGGATCTTGGGATTGAGCCCCCTCACTCCATTAGTTTTTTTTTTTAATTAACTTCGTTTCTGACCAAATATTACCCACCGATTAATTTTAATCGACTTTAAATATTCTCATTGTCGACGTATAATAATCTGGGTGGATAATTAAGTAATTACTTTAATTTGTTTGGTACTCTTCTCCCTCTTTATTGGAGTTATGAAAGTCAATTTGTGTTCTTGTTTTCTTTCGCTTTCAAGACGAGCATCGATTAAGTGTCCGATATGTGAAAAAGACTTTGTTCTGCAAGCGTCGGGGTGGGGCGGGAGAAACCTTAGGGTGACTGATCTCTCAAGGGATTCGCAGCTGGTCTGAAGCTCCTATGAGAATACCCAGGAGAGGTAGTTGTGTCAGTCATTCCTTCACTACCCTTTTGCTCATAAAAGAAAAACAAAAGAATTTTAATCAAAACTGACACACACAGAAAAAAAAGAAGAAGCCAAACCCATGATTAGTTAGTTTGTTAGAATATGGCTTGTCTACGGTCCATACTTGGACTACAAAAGATCAATTTGAGTGATTGTTATCGTCCCAAAGTGTTTCTAACGGTCCAGAATTATTAGTAGTAGTATCTTAGTGGTAAGAAACTTTAACAAATTAATCTGAAACATTTAATATTGTTAAGATGAACGACCGAGATTCAATTGCAGAGAGAGGCTCCTCTGCGGGCCATTTTTTTTTTTTTTTGAAACTTCAAATGTTGTGATTTGTGAGTGAGGATTCTGTTATTTTGCCTTGATATGAGAAATACAACATACATTTCTCAAAAAGTCAGAAAAGAAGAATACGAAGTAGACATGGTAAACAATAACGACACAATGAGGCCCGCATAAGGCCCAATTACCATTTAACCAATTTAATTAGTTCGTATAATATGAACAGATGAGGGCCCATCTCGAGTACATAAAGCCCACAAGGTCTGTAAACGAACCAAGCAACGAGAACTCGGACTAGTTTTCGAGGTAAAAATCCATCTGATATCGGATCTTTATGTGAGGTTTATTCAATATCAGCTTGATTTAAGCTCATTTGAGATTGAAGGGAAATATAAATAAGCAAAATCTAAATGTATTGTAGGATCTATATTTGCCGTCTCGATTACATCCTAGAACATTTTCTCCCCACTAATTTAAGGGAAAATGACGGCCCAATACGTGTTTTGATAATTAATACCTGTCAAGGACAAGACGGGTATTAATTATCAAAACACGTCCTAGACCGTCATTTTCCCCTAATTTAATGGTGATGATGTTTGGCATGTTGAGGTCAATGGGTCGGATGGGCTGCCCAGCCATATGAACTTGAAGTCTAGGTCCAGTCCAGTGGAATAAGTTCGGCAGCGCATCACTAGA
This sequence comes from Rhododendron ovatum, assembly GCA_019656835.1. NCBI lineage: Eukaryota > Viridiplantae > Streptophyta > Magnoliopsida > Ericales > Ericaceae > Rhododendron > Rhododendron ovatum. Next base: position 40,384,729 of record CM033794.1, read on the forward strand.
TCTCGGTGATCTTCTCTATCGAATGAATGAGGAGTCTGCTTTAAAACCGTCCGCCCTGCACCCATCCCGTATATGCCTCAACAGTAATATAAATTAGAAACTCTGGTAAAATGTTTTAAGGATTAGGGGAACAGTGACAAAAGGCAGCAGCAGTGACTAAACCATAAAGAGCGACAGTGTGTGCTTACTGATTCGGATTTCGGCAATAGAAAATGGGCCTCACGCTTAGGCCCCATTTTTTAAGCAAAGGCAAACTGGGCTGAGGCCCGTTTACTTTTAATTATGAAGTCAAAATGGGCCCGCTAATCTTCTAGTGGGGAAAACAATCTTTTCGATTGAGTTTTTAATTTTTAAGCATTGTATAATTATATTAAAAAATTATTTAGTTTTCTAATTATTTCATATCGAAAAGTGGCTTAATTGATGTAAGTAGTAGTACGTCAATCTAAACATAAGTAAAAAAATGAGATTTTAAAAAGTTTGTCAATTTTAATTTTCTATATATTTTAATATGAATATTGAAAAATGTGCAATATAGATTTATAAATCGAAAGATATAAACAATTTAAAATAACACAAAGGGATTACGAGTCTGCTTTGTTCGTTTGGAGGACTTGAAATCTCAGAGCACATTCTTCAATAAATTTTCTCTATCTTTCTTTAGTCATTACTTTCAAAAACCTTTCTTAAACTTGAAAATTGTCCTTATTCGAATTTTTTTCACATTTGTTAATTTTGTATCTAACTTCTGTGGGTTATTAATTCGTCTTGATGAGAGAAAATGAAAAAATAAATTTTTTATTTTTATCCAAACATTTTGAAAAATTATCATTTTTTAGGCCAAAAAAAGAAAAAAAATTATTTTTCTGATTTCTCTCGTTGAGATGAATCAATAACCCAGAAAAATTTAACTCAAAATTAACAAAATACAAAAAAAAATTAAAATAAAAACAAAATTTTCGTATTTAAGTTAAGTTCATAAGAACTTAAAACCCAAAATCAACAGAGTAGATTGTGAAGGTGAGCCGGGAGGAGCACTGTTTTAGCCGTCAAAAGGAGTAAGAGATAGACAGAGAGGTGGGTCCCATTGGGATTTTGTAATCCATATTTGTCTTTTCGGCGTTGATACAGTACTGGATCAAATCACAGTTTTGACTTTACCATTGCGCACCCGTCTCTACCTATGGAGCTATTCTTATCTCAATCACATCGTCATTAAACTGTAGCCGGACTTGAATCGTAGGGGGCACGCCAACCATACGCTGCGCTTTGGGGTCGTTAGAGCATCGCCGATCGTCTCTGTCGGACCATTTTTTCATCATCTCTTCTAAAATCAATTGCTGTTAGATAGGGTTTTAATTAAGTTATCGATCTTGCTATTGTCAGTCTATTGGGCTGACGATAAACACGCTAGAAGACAAGAAAAATACATATTTCTGTGCACTTTTTACACACTTTAATATACATTCACACATTCACTATTGTCAGCCCATTAGGCTGATTTTAAAATTTTCCTTAAGTTATTAAAACAAGTCTATTTTTAGAGCGGTCGCTGGGAGAGGCATTGTGTAATCAAATCTACAAGGACACTCCGAACCCAACAATCTCTTCCGAGGAATTTCAAACAGTTGAAAAAAATTCAATTTTTTTCTTTTTACGAATAATAACACAATCCAACGCTCTCAAATTCCTCGGTACATTACCTCCACTTTTTATAAAAATTCCTAACGATACCTTATTGAGGTACTTAATTTTTTACAAAAATCTAGTAAAAATATTTTACGAATAATGACCGATTTGAATTGTATTTTTTTTTAACGAGAACCCAGTAAAAGTATTTTATAAATAATGAGCGATTTGAAATTTTTTTTGAAGACCAGAAATTAGCCCTATAATTTTTTTTTAAAAAATCATTCATCGTCATGCCCATTTATTGGGCATCTAATATGGACAAAAGGGAATTTATTTCTTGTGCCGAAACGGCAGCGCTTCTAGGTGACAGCGCTCTTACCGACCCTGCCCATACACAATAAACGATTCTGATCGTTGTCGATCCTGCTCACAACAGCCCAAAATTGGACCGAACTAGACCAAAAAATAAAATACTGTACCAGAACCAACTCCGAATCCGGGAGGGGAGTTTGCCATCTCGGCTAGGCTACCACCACACCTTTGGGGGTACTGGTAGCTGATGTCGTTCTCAGTACTCCATCCCATCCTACGTGTTTGATGTTTGAAAAGGACCCCAGTACTCGTCATTAATGGAGTTGGCATGTTTTCAGGGATCTATCTATCTATCTCAGAGGTATCTCTAGATTTTGTTTTGGATATTGATCTCATCACTTTTCACGTGAACCCACTTTTGCATTAGTAATAAAATCTTCCTACTATGAATCATGTGGAATTCTGTCTCCATTTCTTTTCTGGAAATGGGCCTCAGTTTTATATACATGTGCAGTGATTTTAACTAAATCTGGGTAACAGGTCGTGTCAGATCGTATTCGTGTCATGTCAGTCGGGTTCGTGTCACAAATCACCTAACCCTAACCCAACCATTTAGAATTCGTGTTTCTCGAGTCGTGTCATTTTCGTGTTTCGTGTCAGAAATACTCAACCCTAACCCGTTAATTTCGTGTCCGGTTCGTGTCGTGTTATCGTGTCTGTTACCTAACTCTATATAGAATTGCAGATATACTATATATTATGTATATATGTTCGGGAAAATGGGTGACACAGATTCGTAACTGTGTTGGTCGTGTCAATTTCGTGTCTCGTGTGTTCAACCCGTACCCGACCCATTTAGAATTCGTGTTCTCGAGTCATGTCATTTTCGTGTTTCGTGTCAGAAATGTTCAACCCTAACCCGCTAACTTCGTGTTCGATTCGTATCGTGTTATCGTGTCTCGTGTCTGTTGTCTAGCTCTAATTTTAACCATGGGAAGGCTTAGCTGAACTTGTCCAGAAACTAGTACTACAACATGTTAAAAGCAGTCCAGTAGATCATTCATTTCCGATTCAAAAAAAAAAGAAGGGGTCTTTAGATTTTAAATTCCTGAGCTTCTTTAAAAATAGTTAGGAGAGATTGATGATGATGTGACCCATAGGATTCAAGTGGGGTGGCTCAAGTGGAGAAGTACTACTGATATACTATGTGACAAAAGGGTCACCAAAAAATTGAAGAAAAAATTCTAGAGAACTGCCATAAGACCAGCGATTCTTTATGGGACAAAATGTTAGTTTATTAAGAAACAACATGTGAGCAAGATGAGTGTAGAAAAAATGAGAATGTTGAGGTGGATGTGTGGTAAGACTAGACGAGACAATATTAGAAATGAAACAGTTCATGAGATAGTAGGTATAAAACCTATAGAAGAGAAGTTGAGGAAAAATAGGCTAAGGTGGTTTGTGCATATTTGACCAGAAGATGCAGTAGTTAAGAGAGCGGATATGATAGCTCTAGGTAGCAATGTTACGGGGAGGGGTAGACCTAAATTAATATTAGATACTGTAGTTCACAAAGATATAAGTATAATGGGTCTGTGTGAACAAGTGACCCTTGACAGAGCTCAATGGAAAAAACGGATTCATGTAGCCGACACCAAATAATTGAGACGTAAGGCTCGGTTTGGTTTGGTTTGGTTTAGTTTTAGCTAGGAGACTTATAGGAAATCTAGTTTGATTCAAATTTCCTTTTGTTTGACTCTAGATGAGATAAGTATATATCATTCGATAGTTCCGTTGCTGTTACACAATTACCAGCGGCACTACTTAAAGCTCGATCAGAAGAGATGACACTGCGTTTCAATAATCAAGCAACATATATGTATTGGTTCACAAATTGGTTGATTATTGAAGACTAGAGCATATATGCAGCAGTAGCTAGCTTCCTTTTTTTATGTGAGTTCGAGTGGAGTACTCACTCATGATTACCACATAATCAAAAAAGATCTACCCACCCACCTGTATAGATCTACATGGATTTGGATAAAAACCCCACAAGCACTCTCCATCGATCCCCTGCTAGTAGTTAGCAGTACTTTCTTCCACTCCAAAGACTCAAACCACAAATCATTTGCATTTGGAAACCTGTCTCCTCTCTCTCCTTCAAGGCCTTCATTCATGCATATTTACATGCAAATCCTCACCACAAAGATAACTACTAAAAAAGAATAAAATACAAACCCTTGAGGGGGTGTTTCCACAAGGAAAAAATTGTAGATTTTTATTCGTGCTTGAGAAGTTACTAGGTGTTTTCGGTAATGAATAAGTTGTTGACGGATTTGTGAGTAGAGTTACTGTAGCAATGAATATTTTTGCTAATTTTTTTTTAGTGGAAACGATATGGTAAAATGCTTGAAATTTTTTTTGTTAGTGAAAACGAGATGGTAAAATCCGTTAAGTTTTTAGCATTTTTTTGTTAGGAAAAACATCCGCACATAGAGTTACGAGCCCAATTACTCCCGAGCTTGAACTTTGATTACAGTCCCCAGCCAAGGAAGGAAGAAAACCTATAACGATGTTTGCTGCGGTTTATAAGGCTAGCTTTAAAAAAAAAAATTATCTCAGAATTTTCTGTGATCAACTAGTTTGTCTCAACTCATCAGTCTTTTTATTTACGCGTCTGTTTGCCTGAGGGGGTAAATAGAGAAAGATCAAATATACTTGTATGAGATAATTGGATTAATTGGACTAAAATAGTGATGGCGATAAATGATACTCCAGTACTATTACTTCCTAGCATTGTATATTCCGTACTTTACGAGATTACTATAGCTGATGGATATTTAATTAATTTGAGCTGCAGATGTTGAAGTTTTAACCTAACATCGAATACATGCAAGTTTGGTTTTAGATTTTATTAGAGGGTACGTACGTTTCAATCTAAAACCAATTGGTAATAGATAGAATAACCTCTAAAATAATATACGTATTTATCAAGGTTTGGTGGCTTAGATGAGCGATATGAGATAAAATCTAACATTTGGTATATATATTTCTGTAAGATTAAGTAAATGGGCTCGACAACGACAACTTTATCAGGAGACAATTAACATATTTATTTGAATTCTCAAAATTTTTAGTATTGAATTGAGACTGTGTTTCAAAGGCTGTAAAAGATTCATACTATACCGGAACTACAATAGTACAAGAATGTCAATGTTGAATAAGACCACAAAATTAGGAATGAAACATTCTCTCGTAGGGGTGACCCCTCCGAAAAGAAAAGGCCAAAGTCCTCTCTGACCCCGGTGGTTTGTCATATGCGAACACACCTTTTATGGTTTAAAAATGTGAGCATAATACATTGTCATTTAGAAAATGTATAGACACATCCCTTGCCATCACGTTTTCCCAAGAAGAATATAAGGTGAAAATACCCTTTTGCCCTTTTCTTTATCACTTCCTTCAATCCTTCGAATTGGCGTTACTATCGCGGCTGCTTCCTCCTTCAATCCCATCTCCCTTCCTTTGAAACAGAGCAACCCCGATAGAAGCCCGCACCTTATGCTTGCCGCACCAGTCCGTTCACGGAGCTCACAATCCCCCTCTCGAGCCGCCACATCCTCCATCAACCACAACCGCGCAAAACTCCCTCCTGCCTCCGATGCGACGCCCTTCTCCGACACCACCACGAACCGCGTTATAAAAAGTTAAAAAGAAAAGATTCTCTTACAAAAACATGTGGAGAAACAGCATCTCATATGTTGATGCATATTTCTATGCCTTAATCTGATTTTCCGTTTGACCTAAAAAAAATATTTCTATGCCTTAATCGTTTCTGTTTTTGAAGAAAAAAAAAAAATTTCAACTCAAAAAATACTCATTACTCGTACTTCTAATTATTACTCTTCATTCATTACCAATATCTCTAATCATTATTCTTATTTCTCTTTTTATCTCTCTTCACTCATTATCTATATTTTCAATTATTATTCTCATAAAACATTTCTCATAAACTTATCCAAAACACCGCAGTAAATTTCTAACGTACACAAGGCAATGCACTGTGAAAGTTGGTAATGTGACAGTGAAATATCTCAACATTTTTAGAGAAAGCTTATTTATTTTTTCGGTCTTGTTATTGTCAGCCTACTGAACTGATGATAAACACACTAGAAAATAAGAAAAATACGTATTTTTATGTACCTTTTATACCGTTTAATACACATTCACACACCCATTATGTCAATCTATTTGGCTGATTTTAGAATTTTCCTTATTTTTTCTCTTGTTCTGGTGGACCTTTGCTCATCATTCCTGGAATATTTCAAGACCCACGTCCCACTTTTTGTCTAGAAGCAGGTGTTGACTACACCTCTCATTGGACCGAAATATATAAAGCAAAATAGAGCCATTGGTAATTCTGATCAGTCTCGTCTGATAACTGTGTTTAGTTTTTTGCGTGATTTGTCAATAAAGATAGAATTGGGATCCAAGAGTAGTAACGAGAGGAAATTAGTGGTAATGGGATTAAGGTAGTTTTTGTTTGATTTTCTTTCCACAGACACATTTTACCAAAGGTTTGGTGATAGAAAACGTCATGATCCGAAACCTCCTCTTTCTTCGGACGCTGAGGTTTAATCAAACGTCGTCGGCGAGATGGGTTTGTAACTTCTAGAACCTCGATGCGTTGGAATAAGCGTTCCAAGCATCGCTTCTAGCGGGGCCTACTGAGCTACTATATGTATTTAAATTTGCTAACACCCTTCCTCCATTCATGCTTCTTGTGCATCTCTTTATGATGTTCATACAGAACTTCAGCAACAACATAACGATCATAAACAACTCGATCTTTGTCCATCATGATCGGGAATTGACCGCAAGCTCTGATACCAATTAACGCAGAAAAACATGTTGAAAAAACGAATGCATAATAAGGACAATCACGAACAAATTTGAACTAGAAATACTTTCTCTACGAACAAACGATATTGAGATAATTCTCAAATTTTTATTAATCAAATCATAAACAACCCACATCCTTATTTATAAAGATAGCCTAAAATGGAAACAAAATAAAGGAAAGCTAAAAATCTAAATATTGAAAAACAAGAAAATAATAAAAAGGAAATAAAATCAACTTAAATAGGAAAATCTAATATTCTAGGCAATTTACATTAAAGTTGAACGATTCCTATTAAAATACTAAATAATAAACTAAAATCCATATATTTGTAGAATGATTAATATACTGGTTTGCATCAGAGTGTCACCTCCGAATTTAAAACCGGGTCTCGCCACTAGTCATTGTATTACTTTAGCTTGCTAGAATTAATATTTTCTTTTTTTATTTGAATTCATAACATAGTTCTATAATACAAATAAAGTTTACATTAGATGTGTCCCCAACGTGTTTGTGTCTTAATTGTAAAGAAAAGCATGTTTGCGCGTTCACGTTGTATCGTGATTGTTTTTTGTATTTGAATCTGTGCTCGTAAAAAATATCTTAAAATATAGGCACTTACTTTTCTCAAATCTCCAAATGCAACTATAGTTTGATTTAATAGATCCATTATACTCCTGAGTAACGGAGACATTTAGACCATGTTCGTTTTGGTATTTGAATTTTGAATTTTGGGTACTGAGTGAAGAGAGATAGAAATAAAAATAAAAGTAATTATTGAGATAAAATTTATTAAAAATCGTGAGCAGAGAGAGACGAACATGGTCTTACAATTATTATTAGAGCTTAATCTTGTTACATAATTCATCGTTTCTCCAACCGTGCGCAGAGAGAGACGAACATGGTCTTACTGTTATTACTAGAGCTTAATCTTGTTACGTAATTCACCGTTTCTCCAATTTGTTGCTGAAATTTACCATTGTTTTGAATTGAGAAAAATATTACTTTCTCCATCCGGATTTAATAGTACCAATTCAATTCTAAGCGGATTAAAAATGAGTTATATCTTTAAATTAGTAATGAATTTTATATTAAATATAAATTTTATTTGATAAATCTTCATTAATTTTATAAAATATTATTTTCAATATTATATAAAATATTATAAATTAAAAAATAACACGATATCTCAAAAAAAACTATTAAATCCAGACCAACGAAGGAAACTTGGAAACAAGCATTTAAGTTGAAAGGGAAATCCTTTACGTTTGAAAGAGGTGAAGACTAGTGTGATGCTATATGTTTACAGAAACCCTGTGCAGCAGCAACCACAGTATGAAGTGACTAGATGTGCAGATCTTGCTGCTCTGCTCTGCTCTGCTCCCCCGTCAAAAATCTATCCAATACCCTGTAGTCTGTACCCCCTGCTCTGCTGCCGTAACAACTTAAATTAAAGGCATAAAGCAAAACCGTGATTTCGAATATCCATCGTGCTATTGTCAGCTCATTAGGCTGACAATAAACACATTAATGCCTTGTTCTTTTTTCTTTTTAAAAAGAATTTTCCATGTTTCTAACATTTCTCTCTCTATCTCTCTTCACTTATTACCGTTACTATTTTTTTTCAAAAAACTTTTCAAAACATAAATCAAACAAAGCATTAAAAGATAATGAAAACACATATTTTTGTGTATTTTATACACCTTTTAATACATATTCACATATTCATTATTGTCAGCCCATTGGGCTGATTTTAAAATTTTTCTTCGAGTATTTCCTATCCATTAGGGAAAAAAATACTATTCAATATCTTTTTAGCACCTCCAAGTGATGCTTTACGCTAATTCCTGTCACACACGTGTGCGAATTCCACCACAATATGCGGAGGAGATGCGAAAATGCTTACCATCGACGGGCTGTGCATCGATGGCGTGCTCACAGATAATCCGAGTCGTTCAATAATTTGAAAGTAATTTTTTTGAGTGGGCTAGCGATCTTAATATGTTTAGGTGCTTGATCTAATCTTTTTATTTTTTTCATTCAAATTATAGGATCGAACACTTACACATATCAAATTGCACTTATTGTAAGAGGGTCCAATCAAAAATTATTTTAAAACTACTGAACGATTTATCCATGCAAAATTCAGAGTAAGCTTCACATGCTTGTCTGATCTATATGCATTATCGTGCACAGCCCGTTGGTGTCCGTAGAAGGATTCGTAGAAAAAGGACCTGAGCCAGTATGTCGCGGTGCCTAGGTGCATTAAATAATGACTCCTCCAATAAACCCATTTGCCGAGGATAAAAAAAAAAAAGAAGAAGAAGAAGACCCATTTGCCTTTTCCTTCCCTCCCCCTGGATTCCCATCGCATTCCCTCTTCAATACAGAGAGAGAGAGAGAGGTTTTCGTGGTGTTTTGACTTTTGTACATGTTATGGGTTTTAGGTGGGGTTTAACTGTTTAAGGGTTCATTAGGAAATTCGCGTAATACTTAAAAGCAAAAGAATTGGTGGGTATTTTTCTCATATCCTATACACACGGATCCCTATGGAATCAAGGTGTGTTTCGAAGCATTGCTTACTGGAATTCATTCTCTCTGTTTAAGGAGTATAAGGAGGGACCAGTTTTGTTCATTTTATTGAGAGAGAGAGAGAGAGAGAGAGAGAGAGAGAGAGGGTATTTTGTGGGGATTGGAAGGAATTATAAAGTTGGTGGGATTTTCTTCCTTCAGGTAGGTATGATGCTGGACTCCAACCCATAATCCAAGAAAAAAAAAAAAAAAAACAGAAAACAAGTTTTTAGATGGGCTAGTTTAGATTTTTTGAAATGATTACTATAGTTTCTTTGGCTCTCCAATGATTGTTTTGCCTTGAAAAAAACAGGAGCTCCTCACCAGGAGAAGAATAAAAAGGAGGAGAGAGAGAGAGAGAGAGAGAGATAACAGAGGGTAAGACAGAGGAAGAGGAAGATGAAACCTTCCAACGACAACGACAGTGGAAGAAGCAATCATCATCTTCATAACTGGTTGGGTTTCTCTCTCTCCCCCCACATCAAAATGGAAGCAGCAGCGGCAGCAGCTACTCAACACTCTCTGGATCCTCATCATCACTACTACAATCCTCAACCTCAAGTCTCCCCTGTTCCTACTCCCTTCTGTTTCTCCCCTCCACACCCTTATACCCAATATAGTACCCCTGCATTCTCCTATGGAGCTGGAGAAAACAGTGCCTTCCACTCGTCTTCCTTGCCCATAATGCCCCTTAAATCAGATGGCTCTCTCTGTATCATGGAAGCCTTAACTAGATCCCCACAGCAACAAGGTTCCTTCCTTTTTATCTATTTATTCAGTTCTCTCTTTCTTTTGCTATGTCTCGTTTCTTTTCTTTTATGTTATGGTGTTATTATACTAATAAATCTCATTTGGATTTTTTTTAGGGATTTTGCAAAATTCCTCTTCCCCTAAACTGGAGGACTTCTTGGGAGGTACTGCAACAATGGCACCCCATGAGAGAGAAGCAATGGCTCTCTCTCTAGACAGCATGTACTACCCTCAGAACATCGAGGAAGAAACCAACAGACAAAGCCTACTCAATCACCAAGGCATTGAAGTCCAAAACCACCCGTTTTACTCCGGAATTTATCAAACACCTCTGGGTGAAGAAGAAGAAGAACAAGAAACAGAGGAAACTGGGGATGGACTCACTTATTTCAAGAACTGGGTTTCTTGTCAGTATCCAGACCCCCAACCACTTCACCAGCAGCAGATGAACCATGACAGTGTTGTCGATAATGGAGGTGGGTTTGGGTCGAGTAAGCCAAATGGTGCAATGGGTTGTGGGGATTTGCAGGCTCTGACCTTGTCAATGAGCCCTGGATCTCAGTCCAGTTGTGTTACTGCTGCTCAAAGGCAGATTTCTCCCATTGAAATTTCTGAGTCTGTGGTTGCGGAGAGGAAGAAGAAAGTGGGTGGGAGGCCAACTGTTCATAGGAAGTCTATTCAGACATTTGGGCAGAGGACTTCACAGTACAGAGGTGTGACCAGGTCAGTTCTTGTCTAGTTTCGTTTCGTTTTTTTTATTGGAAGGGCTTGTTTTTACTAGTATTTTAGGGTTCGTTTGTTGTTTGGTTTTGGGTTTTATGTGGTTTTGGCAATTTGAATGGTTTAGGCATAGGTGGACTGGTAGATATGAAGCCCATTTGTGGGATAATAGTTGCAAGAAGGAAGGTCAGAGCAGGAAAGGAAGGCAAGGTTAGTCCCGTAAAAATGAAAATATACCGTTACCTACGACAGTATTTGTGCACCATATTTACGCAGTATTAGATGTGCCACTAACCGCGATATTCCTGCATAGTACATGTGACCGAATATACGCGATATTAGACGACGCGCCACCATGTTTTCGTGGCATTCAATCATATGTACAATGTAGGAACAGTATGCTGTAGTTTATACGATGTCGCATTTATGGATATCTCCATAACATTTCACTTATACACTAGTAGGTTGAATGTATTGCTTTTGATTTCGATGTTTGGCTCTCTCTTTTTTTCCCGTGAATTCGTCATCTGATTGGTTGTGTTCATTTGTTGCTTGTCATGTTCGATATCGATGTGGACTTGTTTGATGAAATGTCCAGTTTATCTGGGTAAGCCTATTTTTCTTGAACTATCATGAATTTTTTTTCGGTTTAATTTTGTTTTCGCTTCGATTTGCTTTGTTGAAATGCTGTGTCAACTTCAGGTGGTTATGACATGGAAGAGAAGGCTGCAAGATCTTATGATCTAGCCGCGCTGAAATATTGGGGACCCTCGACTCACATTAACTTTCCGGTATGATTGATTTCAGTCCAGCATTTTAGTTTATTAAGTGAATATTTTCCTAAATTATATATTTTACATAAGCATCAAAAATCACTTCACCGAATTCATTTTTAAGCAGATTCAAATGGTGATTTTAAATTTAAAAAAAAAAAAAACAGATATGGCTTTGGATTGAAAAAGAACGAAAAAATTGTGAGAACTGCATCTAAATTCACTCCCACAAAAGTTCAGACAAGCTCCTGTGTTCATCTGTCTATTATGGTCCAGTTTTAGGCTGTTGTGGGGTCGGATAGGCCCACAATGGTAATTTGCAACACTGCTCATTGTGCCCATCGCGTAATTATTTCTAAGTTTGCCGTCTGTGGAAAACTCAATTTCATCAGGTAGCAATATATATCTGCATGAAGTTATAATAAACACGATGTTGAAGACGAAATTGATGGTAAAATATGATTGTGAACTTTAACTTTCTTTTCTTCGACAAGGTCTTGAATAGATGAATGAAACACTAGTCGCTATGCTAAGCATTTTGATGCTTCATTTTATTCCCAAGTAAAATTTCCGAGTCCTTTTTGGCAGTTGGAGAATTACCAAGAACAACTCGAAGAAATGAAGAACATGACGCGCCAAGAATATATTGCTCACTTGAGAAGGTGAACTGTTTCTGAATACCGTTCCAAATGACGCAAACGCTTCCTAGTTTCGTATACGGATTGTTGCTTATATAGGGAAAGGGTGACTTCTAATCTGTATTTTCTTTCGATTTACAGGAGAAGTAGCGGTTTTTCGAGGGGGGCTTCAATGTACAGAGGAGTGACAAGGTTCTATTTCTTGCTCATTTTAACAGCTTGAAGAGCGTGACTCTTCCTTAAATATCTGCTCGAAATTCAAACGTATATAATTTGTTGGCGATGAAAGCTAGGATTTCAACGTAGGGATTGTGAAATAACTTACGAGAAATCATTTATATTGAAAGGTTCCTATCTAATTTTCTTGTGAAAATTTCGCGCGTTTGATTTTTACAGGCATCATCAGCATGGAAGATGGCAAGCTCGGATCGGTAGAGTCGCAGGAAACAAGGACCTTTATCTTGGAACCTTCAGTATGTCGTACAAGAAGATTTCAATCTCTCCTAATGCCCACTTACCTTATGTCTTCGCTTATTATTTCACAGGGATCATATCCTCCCCAGTCCAAATTTTGACTGCAGGAGACGGTTCAAATTTGGGATAATTGATGGTTTGGATTTACTTAGAGACTCTTATCGGGAAGAGTTAAACTCTTCCCGGTAAGAGTCTCTGAACAAGTACGAGCCATTAATTGTAGCAATAGACGGTCCAGATTTGAATTGTCATTTCCAATCCAAAAGTTGGATGGGAGAGGATCCAATTTCTATTTCATAATGATTTTTCTAATATCAACTCATAATTTGATTCAAAAAAACTTTTGATGGACACTTTATTTTTTGTGTGATTCCTCTGCTCTGGTATGCTTCTCTTTATTGAGCCACTATTGATCCCTTTCATAAGGCTGGAGTTTTCAGTCGCACTCCCAACTTTTTTTAAGGCTGTTTTTTTGCTTCTGATCAGATGAAAAAGAGAGAAAAAAAGGAATTTCCGATCGAGTTTTTGATCAAACGGTAAATTCATCTTTCTTGTAGTGTAATTTAAATTTTTTTTTTTCATGTCAAATTTTAGGCACTCAAGAGGAAGCAGCTGAAGCATACGACGTAGCTGCGATCAAGTTCCGCGGCGTGACCGCGGTTACAAACTTTGACACTTCGCGATACGACGTGGAAAGGATAGCCGCGAGCGACACTCTACTAGCCGGAGACGACGCTAAGAAAACCAAAGCTGAGGCGATTGAGCACGACCCTTCTGCTCATAACAATGATGGGAACGGCCATTCGGATTGGAAAATGGAGCTATACCAACCCCCAAATCAGAACGAGAAGGAACTATGTGTCGGGAATTACGGGGGAAACTTTTCTTTCACAATGGCATTGCAGAACTTGATCGGGATGGGTTCGTTGAACTCGAGCCATCCGATCGCAAATGAATCGGGCAAGCCCGGCGGGACCCACTTCTCCGATCCGTCGTCGTTGGTGACTAGCTTGAGCAGCTCAAGAGAGGCTAGCCCTATTGCTCCCATCTCCATGATGACTCACTTGCCTGCTTTTGCTTCTTGGAGTGAAACCTAAAGGGTTCTATGTCTATGCTTTGAGCGAGCTTGAAATTGAGGGGTAAAGAAAGAAATTGGTGTTTTTTGGTGGGGGCAAAAAGGTAATTGGGGAGTTTAGATGGAAAAGACAAATGTGGGTACCCACTTGTTGGATCCTTTTGTCCTAAGTGAACTTTTTGGCTTTTATTGGAATATGATCAAGATTTTGCAAAGTGGTGGAAATGGATCATTAGTACTGATTTTTGTCCTTCTGTAATGATGTGGCAATATGGAGTAGAATGAGTTTTATCTTTGTAATTGAATCTGCTTTTCTCTCTCTTTTGCGTCCCATTAATTACAAGTACTCGCGCACACGTGATGTCGAGTTTGGGATTGCAAGGTTTTGATTGGAAGCTAGGCCTCATTTTTAATTATCATCTCCCGTCACGAAAGATAAAAGTCTTTTAGTATGTTGTAGTATTTGTTCGGTTGGTTAAGAATGCATTTCCACCATCTCGACAAAATTAAAAAGAAAACCTAAATTTTGCACACCGATCGAATAGGCGTGGGGTTCGTTGCGAGTTCAAATAAGATCCATTAAACGTTTATACCCAACATAGATCATTCGAACGGCAACGATTGCATGGGATGTAATCTTAAAATTTGAACAGCTATAACAAATGTGCACAAAAAAAAAAAACATAAACTTTCACGAAGGGTGGGTCTCGCAATGGCCCTTTATAATGCAAAAGGGTTTTCTTTGTTTGACCAAAATTCATCATTTCATGGCTAGATCTCTGCTCCCCTTCAATCTGGCATTGATCCATCATTTTTGCCCTTTGCTTTTTCTCTCCCGAGCTTTATCCAAAGGCAAACAGACATTCCCCATCATTTTCCAGAAAAGGGGAGAGAGAGCAAGATTCTTGATTGAGGACCTTTTTTTTAGTGGGTTGAATAGAGGACATAATGGTCATAATTAGGAGTATTAGTTAGGATATAATTGGGTCCTCTTTGTGAAACCCCTTTTGCTTAAAATCCCATTTTTTGGTTTTAACTCCACTACTAATGTTGGATCTGAAAGTGAAAGGCATGAAAGCAATTGGGTCAAGAAAATAGTTTGGTTAAAAATATAGTAAAATGAGTTTTTGCTTAAAATAGTCAAAAAAGAATGATTTCCTAACATTTAATCGAGAAGAAAGGATTCACAGAGTAGACGAACAAAATCAGACTTTTGTCGGTCGATCGATCGATACTTGATACTTTTTAATTTTTTTGAGAAGGCATGTTGGTTGAAACTTCGATAAAGAAATCTCCAATTACCCTTGATTGTCGAAAACGCCCACGTGTCTACCCTTCCAAGTTAAAATCCTGGCACCGCCTTGTTCGAACACAAGCAATGACATTAGCGAAGACAATGACAAGAGCTCTTTACAGCTGAATTCAATTGACGATCAACGATGACAAAAGCACAAAGCCCTAAAATCTGGAAGCATTTTACTAAAATAAAGTTGAATTTTAGGACCATGTTTTCGTGAGATTACCCATATAATTGACAGCCAAAAAGTAGAACCATTAATTCGGTTATTATCAGCTTTGTAGTCTGCAGTGGCCAAAATTAAGGAGGCCACCTATGTGAGTGTCTATTGGATTGCATATTTGCATGATTTATACTCTTTCCGTCTCATTTTGTTTGCTCACGTTTCCTTTTTGGCTGTCCCAAGAAGTTTTTGTAATTAGAAACCGCCAAGTTTCAATTTTATCCTTCTAGAGTAAAATTCTAACACAACTATTAAAGTAATTATATTGTTCTAAAGGGTTTTTTTTTTTTTTTTAAATTTATACACTTTTAACTCAAAGCCTTCGAGTCAATAAAATGGGAGGATTTCCGTAATGTGCAAACAAAATTGGGAACGGAGGGACTTGAAACTTTGAAATATGATAACGAAAATTCTAACCATCCTAGAGGCCCGAAGTGCAAAAGGAATTCGTAAAATTCGACTTTGCGACCTTTCAGAGGGAAGCCTATTGATTATGCAACCTTACAATGGGTATCGACGTGAAGAATGCTGATAGTGTACCGGTGGTTGAGAGGCTCACTCTGGACTTCACACATAAACTAAGAGTCAAGTTATTCAGAATTTATCGAGTTATTCCATAATAAATTAACTTAATCAGATATTTATAAGTACTTGATCCGACTTTATAATTTTTCATTCAGAATTTTTAAAGATAAGGTAATGAACAGACCAAATAAACTTGTTTTTTTTTTTTTGATCATCGCCTTTGCTTGTATGAAATCTGGGAATGGGCCTCATACATCCATCGGTACGCTATCACTAGCCTTGGCATTGGTACCCATAGTAGTACTCCCTCCGTTCCAATTTAATTGTTATTTTTGAGAGTTTGTGCAACTTTTTAATTAATTATATCTCGTATTTTATAATTTATGTGATTTTAAAAATATTATATTATAGAACTAATCGAGATCTATCAAACAATATTTATATCCTATATAAAATTTATTACGGATTTAAAGATATAACTCATTTTTTAATCGATTAAAATAGAATAAATAACAATTAAATTAAGACGGAATGAGTAGTATTTTTCTTCATTACATCTCATGCCGAGTCAACTAAACTAAACTAAAAAGCAATTAAAAAAAATATAGGAGTATCAATTTTTCTTCATTACTCTCTCAACTTGCAGAACTGAATTCTGGATACAGATAGAGAAATGGACTTTAAGTCCTGTCACCATTGCAAAATCTAACTTCGGATCTTTTCTGAATTCTCTCTCCCCCCCCCCCCCCCCCTCTCCCTCTCTCTCTCTCTCTCTCTCTCTCTCTCTCTCTCTCACACACACACACACACACACACGCACTGGAACACACATCTCTCTCTCTCTCTCTCAGCCCATTGGGCAACCAGTACTGTACGTGAAACGGCATGCATTCGACACATATCTCTCTCCCCCCCTCTCTCTCTCTCACACACACGCACTGGAACACACATATCTCTCTCCCTCTCAGCCCATTGGGCAACCAGTACTGTACGTGAAACGGCATGCATTCGACCAGACCAGAGGGCTTTCCCCTGAAAATTAACAGCCGAGCCGTACGTGCGATTTCAGATTTGGTTCCTCATTCAAAACTTTTTCCTAATTTTGGCTCTTGTGTGTGTATCGTATCTATAGATAGATAGATCGGTAGATTCAGCTATAGATCACAGAGAATCCGTCTGGGGTTGTCGATCTCCGCTCCTTTTGTCTTTTGGTGTAGTTGGTTGGTTGTCTTAATTTTTTCAAGCACCCAAGCTTTCGCACGAGATACCCTGACCGGCCCCCTCTTAACCGTTGATCTTGCAAATCAACGACCGAGAGGGGTGGGATAGGCACCTGTTTGGAGGGGATCCGACCGGGGATCCAGACTCCCAAGTTTTATACTAGTGTTCGAGCTTTGATCGTTTACTAAACAAGATTAAAACACCAACTTGAACTCGGCTCATTTGTGAACGAGTTAAGCTCGATACATATGCTAAACAAGCCTCTATAAATGATGCAAGTCTATGCAAACGAACCAAGCTTTAGAGCGATTGATGAGTTCTGTCGTTTATTAAACAAGCCTAAACTTCGGCTCGAACTTAGCTCAATTGCTATACCAGTCGAGCCAATTTGAGCTAAGACCTTAACGAGCAAAGGCTCATACTACTAGCAAGCAACTCAATTTGTTTGCAACCCCAATTACAGTTGGAGCTTTCAAGCCATTTGTCTTATTATAATGGCTTGAACATATCTATAGAACAAAATTTCGGACACAATATATACAGTCATTTGTTGCATGTGGTTCTGTACTATTTGAAACAACTGATATTTTCTTCTTTTAGTGTTGTCCTATCTGAATTTTTTTCAATTTCAGTCCACATTTCTATACTTTTCTGATGCCTCTCATCGAGTCGAATAATAAACCCAAAAGTTATGACAAAAAGATAAACAACAAATTGCAAAAAGTAAATAATACTGAATTTTTTTTTTTTTAGGTAGAATGACTTCTATTAAATTTCTAGACAAACTAGTGCAGAATATAAAAAAAAAAAAAATACTGCCTAAAAATATCGTTTGGTCAATAGCTTCATGGATTAAAAGAGGCCCAAGTAGAAAGCCCATTATTGTTTGTTGTGTGGGCCTCAGATCCAGCACCAAAGAGGCCCAAGCAATCCCAAGTACGATTGGACCCGGCCCATTGGACATTTATCATAGTCCAGTTTCTTAGTATTATAGCCCACAGTAGGCTAAAAAGTCCAATTCTTTGGTACCTTCTTTTCACTTCTGCGTTTTTTTTTTCCTTCTAATTTTGTTTTTGTTTTATTTTTTTTCTTGTTTTATCTTTTTTGTTTTTTAGTTCTTTTAATTTTGTAAGGCTATGAACCGTGTAGTTTGTATATGATTTTATCAATATAAACAACGCTTCTTTTGTTCCTCAAAAAAAGGAAAAAATTATAGTCGAAGGGGTCCCCATAATGCGCCAATGCACTACGGAGGTGTAAGGCGCCTCGGTGTGTTCAATCGAAATACTGTTATTGTGATTTGAATTTTTCAGTTTGTAGAGATTGCTGAACGATACATGTGTACCTAAAAAATACGTTAATTGAACATTAATATCTGCATAATCAAGATCAATTTGTCTCATACTAAATTTGTTGAATTATACTTACCATCCTCGCTAACGTTGTCTGACCAAAAAACCAATAACATCAGATGATATATACGTTGCGTATACTACAAAACTGAACGGTTTATATCACAATTTCAAACAATCTCCCTTGCGTTTCTGCTCGCGAGAGATTGTATTTTATACTCTTTGTTGAAAATTTTGATTGACTACACCGAGGCGTTGCACACCCCTATAGTGCATTAGCGCACTACGAGTACCCTTGTACCCTAGGCTCCAATTGAAAAATAAAAAGTCCTAAAGCTAGATCATTGTGGAGAAAAATGAATTCATTAATTTCTCACTTTTGGTTTTTCTTTTCATGGAATCCTAGATTTTGTAAGCTTAGAGAAATGATTGGGTTTCACAGTCACAAAGTGAAAGTTGATTACATCATAGGTAGGGTTTTTTTTTTTTTTTTTTGCAAAAACAAGTATGTGAGTGGATGTTTTATATTCCATGGTTTAAGTGAGTTGAACCTTTTGATTCATAATTAAGTTGGATTTGGAATCATTAACTTTTACGAGTAATGGGCCTTTGTAGGGGCTATATTAAAGAGACCTATAGTCCTTCCAATATCTAAATTATAAAACAGAGTGATTTAATACAAAATGTCTAGGCATACAAACACGTAACATCCAAGGTCGTCCCATTTTATTTTCATGTTAAAATTGTAATCGTCAGATCATTTCTTTTAAGAAGAATATTTGCGTAATAAATCTACACCTCTCCTCACTTTTTAGGCAGTTTGTATTTGCTTAAATGGCCTTTGTGATCAAATAGGGAAACGTGTCAAAATTGTATAATATACATATATTTGTCTGGTAGAGCGAATAGCTTATTTAAGTTAAGACTGTGTTATGTTCTAATATGTCTTTAGGCATGGACATCCGCTAATTTAGCATAAAACTAGCTAAGAAACATTTCTTTTCTGAATACCTCAAAAAAACTGCGTGCAACTCCAAAAAAAAATTCTGGGAGAAATTGTTTTTTTTTTTTTAAAAAGAAGGTATTAAAGAAAACCTAATTTTTTTCCTTGTTCCTTTTGGATCTTGGCCTGTACCAAGCCTTCAACCCTTGACCTTGGAGTTTTGAGAAGTGACACCACCCATGTCAGGTTAAGGAGGCTAAGTGCCGTTGTAGTTGCATCCAAATAATTTAACTTAATCGAGCACACTTCTAGTGTAATCTATAGGGAATTAAAGTTCTATTGCTTCAGTTGTTGTTTTGGGTAATAACTGAGCAATCAATAACTGTTGAACGAAAGAGATTTTTCTTGTTTCCATTGAATTTGGTTTTGATTTTAATTCCTAGGATTTGATCGATTCTCGTCACCAACAAGAACTCCTTTTTATATATCATCAGAAAAACTCCTATGGTCACAAGAAATTTATCTGATCATTATATTTAAGATCCTGAAATTAGTCGAGATGTGCAGATCAGTTGACTCCAACAACCAATTATCCTAAGAAAGATTTCTTAGGAACAAAAAGGTATTTTAAAATACCTTCTTCTTCTTCTCATCTTCCTCCTCTACCAAGCCTTGAACCCTTGACCTTGTGGGTTTTGAAAGGTAACACTACCCACATCGGTTCAAGGAAGCTTGGTGCCAATGTGGTTGCATTTAAATAATTTAACTTAACTGAGCACACTGCTAGTGTAAGTTTTTTCTTTTACTGCAAAAGATGAATTTTATTAAAAACAGGAAAAGATAAAAACGGGGAAAGGGGAAGGGAATCCAACAAACTGTTGGATAATACACCACAAGAGCAAAGCCCAAAACATCTAAAGGTCTACCAGGATCTACAACAGAAAAAACATTAAGATCAACCCAAACCCAATTTAAACAAAGACAGCCCAAACACCCAAGACTCGGCCCAAGCTTGGATCGGCCCACCCAAACCATCTCACAAAACCCTAACTACACCGACAGCCACAATCATACAAACCCTTGGAGCCCAATATTGCCGTTAAGCCGAGCCGGCCTAGCGTAAGTTATTAGTTGTGAGTGCAAAAAGAATTCATGTTTGCAATCTATAGGGAATTATAGTTCTATTACTTCAGTTGTTTTGGGTTACCGGTAAAAGATACTAATTATCGGTCAAAGTTAAAAACACATCGCACTGTTGATTGATGAGATCGATTGTCTGTGTGCTGCATTACGCGCACACTACATCAGGGTGCATTGCAACACCTCCGGTTTTAATAATTGCACGATCAATAACTGTTGGATTAAAAAAATTTATCTTTTTTTTTAATTGAATTTGATTTTGATTATAGTATTTCGAACTCGATCATGTACTATGCACTAAGAGCATAAAATATTGAGGCCACATTTAGTTGTCAGACACGGTGAGAAGATAACACGATAAGCCAAATGGTGGAATACCGATTGAACTGTTATTGTCATCCTAAATGTCCACTTCCTCTGTTTGTTTATCTCACAAGATAAATTGGTTTTATTTCCCAAGATTTGGTCGATTATCAAGATTTACTCATCAAAATTTACATGCCCGAAAATTCAATCCGGTCCCTATAGGCTAGAACGAGAAGACAAGCTCGGTCCATTCATTCTTGAATTATTTTGTACATGCTCATGTAGTAGTTACAAGTTTGGCAACAACTACTATATCCCATGTTCAGTTACAATTTTATTGTTTATCTAAGATCTCCGGTAAAAATTTTCGAGCAATGCTAGGTACCCAAACAACTCATCCAGAAAGTACCCCGAAAAGAAAAAATAAGGATTTAGATTAACTCATAAGATGATCTGGACCATTGATTTTTCTTTTTGGGATACTTTCTGGATAAGTTTTTTAGGTACCTAGCATTAATGTAAATTTTTTATTGTATGTATTTGTCCTGTGACAGTTGGACCCCGTTTGTTTAAGGGTTTTGAATTTTGGAATACAATTGGGTGAGAAGTTGTTCGATGGGAGTGGGCCCACAACTGCGCCTAGCATTGCTATGCTATATATATATATATATATATCCTAGGAGAGATTGTTTTGAAAAAAAAGTAGGTCATTTACCAAGCCTTGAAGCCTTGACTTTGGGGTTTTATGAAGTAACACCACACCCAAAATGGTCAAGGAAGCTTAGTGCCAATGTAGTTGCATTCAAATAATTTAACTTAGCTGAGCACATTTCTAGTGTAGGTTATTAATATATGTGAGCGCAAAAAGAATAAATCTTGCACATCTATAGGGAATTATAGTTCTATTACTTCAGTTGTTGTTTTGGGTAATAATTGAGCGATCAATTACTGTTGAATGAAAGAGATTTTTCTTGTTTCGATGGCTGCGTTCTTTAATTTTAAACTTATTGGTTCCTCATTATTTCAATTTTTTTTTGCATTTATTAGTTTTGCGCCAAACTTCTGTGGATTATTGATTCGTCTCGATTAGAAGAATCAGAAAAGTAAAATTTTTTACTTTTACCCAATTATTTTGAGAAATAACCACTTTTTAGCAAAATAAGTCAAATT
This sequence comes from Rhododendron ovatum, assembly GCA_019656835.1. Lineage (NCBI taxonomy): Eukaryota > Viridiplantae > Streptophyta > Magnoliopsida > Ericales > Ericaceae > Rhododendron > Rhododendron ovatum. The sequence continues at coordinate 40,406,751 of CM033794.1, forward strand.
ATTTTCCTTTTTCTGCTAAAGTGGTTATTTTTCAAAATATTTGGGTAAATTTTTTTTTATTTTTTACTTTTCTGATTCCTCTCATCGAGACGAATCAATAATCCACAAAAATTTGACGCAAAACTAACAAATGCGAAAAAAATTCAAAGAATGACAAATCAATTTATTATTTTAAGATAAATTTAAAAGAACGCAACCTGAATTTGGTTTTGATTTTAATTCCTAGGATTTGGTTGATGCCAACAAGAACTCTTTTTTATATATCATCAGATAAACTCCTATGGCCACAAGAAGTTTATCTGATCGTTATATTTAAGGTCCTGAGATTAGTCGAGATGTGCAGAGCTGACTCGAACAACCAATTATCATTAAAAAAAAAATGTGTACGCAAGTTATCTTAGATAATTGGTTATTAGAAAATAAAATGTACCAAGTCCTTCTAGCACAGTTATACCATCTGGTTATTTGTTACCCTTTGTAATCAAATAGGGACACATGTCAAAATTGTAGAATATATTTTTCTAGTAGAGCGAATAGTTTATTTAAGTTAAAAACTGTGTTGCATTCTAACATGCCTTTAGGCACGGACATCCGCTACTTTAGCATAAAACTATCTTAGAAACATTTCTTTTTTGAGTGCATGAGTTAGAGGCGAAAATATACTTGATAAGAGATTTAAGTGTAGATTTGAAATATGAATGGGAGGGAAAAATGGCAAAAAGGCTAGGAATACAATTGGGTCAGAAGCTGTTCGATGTGAGTGGGCCCACAACTGCACCTAGCATTTCTAAAAAAAAAAAAAAGAATTCCCTGGAAAGATTGTTCTAAAAAGAAGGTATTTTAGAATACCTTTTTTCCTTCTGGTTCTCCCCATCCTCCTCCACCAAGCCTTGAACCCTTGACCTTGGGGTTTCGAGAAGTAACACCACCCACATCAAGTCAAGGAGGCTTAGTGACACAGCAGTTGCATTCAAATAATTTAAATTAACTTAGCACACTTCCAGTGTAAGTTATTAGATGTGAGCGCAAAATGAATAATGTTTGCAATCTATAGGGAATTATAGTTCCATAACTTCAGTTGTTGTTTTGGGTTACCAGTAAAAGATAGTATTTATTACCGGTCAAAGTTAAAAAACATATTGTAACCGTTGATTGATAAAATCAAAAATCCGGGTGCCGCACTACACCGGGGTGCCCTACAACTCCTCTAGTTCCACTAACTGCGCAATCAATAACTGTTGGATGAAAAAGATTTACATTTTGTTTCGATTGAATTTGGTTTTTGATTATATTACGAACTCGATCATATACTATGCACTAAGAGAAGAAAATATTGAGGCCACATTTAGTTTTTTTTTTTTTTTGGGGGGGGTGGTCAATCGGAAGATCAGGCCACGTTTAATTGTCAGACATGGTAGGAGGATAACACCCTCGTGATAAGCAAAAGGGTGGAAAGCTGGATTGAACTGTTATTGTTATCGATCCTACATATGTCTAGCTACTTTCTCTGTTTGATTATCTGACGAGATAAATTAGTTTTAATTCCTAGGATTCGGTCGATTCTCATGGCCAACAAGAACTCCCTTTTTTTCTATGTATCATCTGAAAAACTCCTAGGGCCACATGAAGTTTTTCCGATGGTTATATTTAAGGTCCTGAGATTAGTTGAAGTGTACAGATCTGACTTGAACAATCAATTATCATAAAATAAAATAAAAATGTGTACGCAAGTTAGTTTAGATACTCGGTCATTAAAAAATAAAATGTACCAGTCTCTCTGGCATAGTTTATACTATCTGGTTATGTGTTTGAAAACTGGATCCACAGCTAACTAATACAATCCCACAAAGCCTTGACAAGGTAGCCGAGTTGAAGAATGCCAACAAAGCCAACATGATGTTCATGTTCCCATCAAGAATTATTCATGAGACACAATAACATGGACCCGGGTCCTACCCAACCAATATCTTCAAGGGGTTCCTAAGTGGGTAGAACAAAAAAAGAGGTAGTATTTCAAAGGACGATTTCTTTTGTAGTTGCAATAATTTCAAAGAGGAAAAAAATAGCAAAAAAATCTAGTAACACGAGTGTGTCCGTAGCCGTTTGATGGGGTATCATGTCCACAAAATTATAATACCCTGAGAGATTTTTCGGTAAAAAGAGATATTTTAAAATACCTCTTGTTCTACTGTTTCTTTGCCTGCTACCAAGCCTTGAACCCTAGACCTGGGAACTTGAGAAGTAACACAACCCACATGGTGTCAGGGAGGCTTAGTGCCACTCTAGTGGTATTCAAATAATTTAACTTAATTACTTCGGCTCACTTCCAGTGTAAATTATTAGATATGAACCTCCTAACTAGGGCAAAAAATCATAAATCTCAAATCTAGGGTATTATAATTCCATTATTTCAGTAGTTATGGGTAATTACCGAGTGAACAATAATTGTTGGATAAAAGAGACTTTGCTTGTTTTGATTGAATTTGGTTTTGATTATTTTTCAAACTGTAATTTGCAAACTTGATCACATACCATGCACTAAGAAAAGAAAATATTTAGGCCACATTTAATTGCCGGACATGGTACGGGGATAAAATCCTTGTGATAAGCCAAAGGGTGGAATGCCGTATTGAACGGTTATTGTTATCCTGCATGCCTACTTCCTCTATTTGATTATGTCACGAGATATATGTGAACTCAAAATTAATTGTCAATGAGGGGAGGGGTCACTTATAGTAATGGCGATGGGGTGGATATTACTGTCTGTACGCAACCAAAATCAACTCCAACGTTGGGAACTTTGTCAATGAGGGGAGAAATCACTTATAGTAATGGCGATGGAGTGAATATTACTATCTGTACGCAACCAAAATCAACTCCAATGTTGGGAACTAAAAGCCAAAGCGCTAGAAAATCAACCACCGTAGTTCGAATTGGCATACTCTATACATGGCTTCGATTTATGCACAAAATTAATACAAAAAAAAAAAAAAAAAAATCCTGTGAGAGATGTTCTGAAAAAGTAGGTATTTTAGAATACCTTTTTTTTTTTTTGGCTTCTTCTTCTCTTCCTCCCCTACCAAGCCTTGAACCCTTGACCCTCAGGATTTTGAAAAGTAACATCACCCACGTGGGATCAAGGAGGCTTAGTGCCAATGTTGCTGCAGTCAAATTATTTAACTTAATTGAGCACACTTCCAGTGTAAGTTATTAGATGTACGTGAGCGCAAAATGAATAAATCTTTAGGGAATTATAATTTTATTACTTTAGTTGTTGTTTTGGGCAGTAACTGAGCGATCATTAACAGTTGGATGAAAGAGAATTTTTTCTTGTTTCAATTGGATTTGGTTTTATTATATTACAAACTCGATCATACACTATGCACTATGAGAATAAAATATTGAGGCCACGTTTAGCTACCAGACATGGTGGGGGATAACACCCTCGTGATAAGGGAATACCAGATTGAATTGTTATTGTCATCCTAAATGTCTACTTCCTCTGTTTGATTATCTCACGAGATTAACTTAGTTTTACTACCTAGGATTTGGTCTATTCTCATCGCCAACAAAAACTCCCTTTTTTTTTTTTGTATCATTATAAAAACTCCTAGGGCCACATGACGTTTATCTGATCGTTATATTTAAGGTTCTGAGATTAGTCAAAATGTGCAGAGCTGACTCGAACAACCAATACATGTATTTCAAAGGAAGATTTCTTCTGTAGTTGCATTAATTTCAAAGAGGAAAAAATAGCAAAAAGTAATACAACAACCCACATGGTGTCAAGGAGGCTAATGTAGTAGCTAGTATTCAAATAATTTAAGTTATCTGAGCTCACTTCCAGTAAATTACTATTAGATGTGAACCTCCTAATTAAGTACCAACTAGGGAAAAGACATAAATCTCAAATCTAGGGTATTGATTATAATTCCAATTATTTCAGTAGTTGTTATGGATAATTACCAAGCGATCAATATAGTGATATTACCACTATTCCTTCCTTACCCTGGACAAAGTAGCAAGTTAACAATTCCATCAAAGTCCTACATTTATTTTTGATAATTCAGTTGTCCGGGCTAGTATATGCGCACCTCAATTAATCCTGGGGTCCCAATCCCACCGCTAACTTGTGACGAGCCCAATTAAAGTCGGAGCAAAGCTCCAGTGCAGTTGATAGCGCCTGAGAGGTTTCGAACCTGAAACCTTAAGAGAAAATAAATCCCGAAAGCTCAGGCATTGACCAGCAGCCAACCCCTACGGCTGTTCCATCTAAGCCTACATGAATCACATGATGTTCATGTTCCCATCTTCAATTTATGAGACACAACAACATGTAGTCATGTACCGTGGGCCAACCCAACCTAACCTAACCTATTAGTACTTCAAATGGGTTCCTCACATTAAAGACATTTGATTTATTATTGTCATTAGGTACAACAACATATCACACCACATCTAAATATACAGTTGCACACCCAAGTATTATGAGTGTCTATCATTAATGGTGCAACCAGTTAGGATTTTGTCTAAGATACTTTAACCTCAGGTGTGATTTGTGTGAGTTAGATTAATAAAAATGGATTTGTGCAGGAAAAATAAATAAAAAGAAAAAGGAGAAAAGGGTTGAAGTCAAAAATAAAAACTTCGTTTCAGAAATACTTGTTATGCTGATTTGCACAAAAACAAATAAAACAACACAAAGCAAAACTAGTACATATATATATGGTCCCCTTCTTGTGAGGGATTCCTTATTTTTGTTAGATGCGGACTTCTAATTGTAGCCGTTGGATCTCATTCGACAGCCACACAAAAAAGAAAGAAAGGAGAATTCACGGGTTAAAACAAGGGATGGGTTTTCGGGTGAAAACTGGGTTAAAACACAACATGCGGGTCAAAACCCCTCCCCCTTTCGAAATTTCACGTTCCACAACAAGTAAGAGATAATTTGACATGTGATTAGAGAGTCACGGTGTCGCCATTCCCCTGTGAGGATATCAACAGTCGATCAACAACTGCAAGACACAAGCAAAATTCACGGTCAAGCCTTCTCAATCGAGGTTCACAATCACCAGAAGTAATTAATATGAATCGTCTACATCGAAAGAATTGTTAAGAAATTATCATCCAGAAAGAGCTGTAGAAAGAGAACTCATAAATTTCAATGATACGTGCATTCAAAAAATTTCAAAACAAGTCAGGTACGTGAGATGCATGGCTGTTGTCATTATCCATCAGACAAAGTGTCCCCATTCCCATCAATTTCAGTTCAACAAAATGCATGTGATCAACCATCCAATAATATTATAAGCTCCACTTGATTGATGGACCGGCACACATGCACTTGGATGTATGTAACGTATCTCTATATACCTAAATATAATTGAATTGAGTTAATTTTTGAATTATTTATATTTGAATTAAAAAGCTTACCGATCTTTACGAATGTGCTTAGACGTTAGAGCTAGATTTGTTTATCAATAAATCAAGTTAATCTCAAATGGCCTTTTGAACGATTTAATCACAAGCTGAACACAAGTAGCTTACATTTTACATGATCAAGCTTGGATCTGACTAGCAGGTTATCCAAGCTTACTTTGGGAACCTAACGAGCTTAACTCGAGGAATGTGTTCAGGTTTTGATTGGTTTTCCAATGAAAAGAGTTTTTAACGAGCTGAATACGAATTATCGACCAAACCACGGTGACCTAACTAGGGTCGAAAAGCTATCTATTCTCACTGACAGTTGATAAAGCATCAACCAAGATTGTAGCCAGAATACTCTTTAACTGGTCACCTGCACCTCTAGCACTACCGTTTGCACTGAAAAAGAACTTTCACCAAGTTATTTCTAAGCCACCACCGCATCCTCGTGAGGCTAGGCCGGGCGGTGGATCAAGCCCGTACTAAGGAAATGGTGGCGGCTCAAGCCCATCTTGAGGAAATTCCTAACTACCTCTGCGTGTGATGGTCCGCATCTTAGCCTGATTAGACACTCCGTCTTGCTCATAGGGGTGGCAAATTTAACTCAAACCCATTAATCAACCCAAATCCATCTACCAAAAAATAGACCCAACTCAGCCAATTTATTAGCTGGGTCAGAATGGGTCCAACCCATTTAACCCATTTATCAATTGGGCTTAATTGGATCAATTTAAATGACCTAATAAATCATGAGTATAACCCAACAAAAAAACCCATTTATCAGTCGATACTCTCCTCCCTCCCTCTCGAGTCGCGACCTCTCTCACAGGGATGGAGCCAGTGAGGGGCCAGTAGGGGCGGTTGCCCCTGCAAGAAGAAAAAGAAACACTACTATTATATGTAAAAAAATAATAATTCCTATGAAAGTATTTAGGCTCGCCCCTGTGTAAAATTTTGAAAAAATAATAATAATTGTAATCTTTGAACTACGAGGATACCAACATTAATTACTAAAGGCTAAGAGCTAAAATATAACAAAAAATAAAACTATAGGATTAATATTGTGAATATTCAAGTAATAAACTTCCACCTTTCGTTAGATGGGTTTAGTGTTTTAACATTTTTATTTCTTTTTATCCTAAAATCTCAATGGCATACCAAATCCCCCCCCCCCCCCCCCCCCCGCTCTTGGCACAAACATCCCAAATTGTTAAGACTTCAAAGGCGATTACAAGAAAATAGAGACAGAGGAGAAGAGATTTTGGAAACCCTAAGTAATTTTGGTGAAATTTAAGTTGTAGGTATGTCTTCCCCCAATTGTTGTTCTAGACTTCTCCTAATTCTTTATTTTTTGACTGGTAAAATCAAGTAACATGAAAGCCCACATGCCGAATTTGTCCAGTTATGATGAATGAAAAAGAAGAAGATGACCAATAAAGAAAAACAAGACACATGCATACATCAAGATCGATCCCATTAATTAAACTGATTTATGTATTTATGTTATTTTGAATTTTAATGTATTTATGTGATTATGCATGTGTATTTATATTTTTTTCTCGCATGCACGGTCGTCAATTTTTTGGGGATTATTGTATCGTCATGACAAGAGAAATCTAAAAAGTAAAAAATTATGATCGAAATCAATTTTTTTTTGAATAAAGACGAAAATAAGCCAATAAGCAAAATTTTCATCTTTATTAAAAAAAAATTTTGATTTCGATAATAATTTTTTACTTTTTAGATTCCTCTCGTCATGACGATGCAATAATTTCCAAAAAATTGACGAAAAACTAACAAATAAGAAAAAAATTTGAATAAAGACAAAAAAAATAAACCACTTGGCTTAATTAGCCGAACAGGTAACCGTCGAAAATTTCCATTTATACCTGTAAAAAATTAGAAACCAGGCTCACAACAGCAGGTAATACATAGTGTTTCAAAAGCTGGCCTTCGGTTTTTACACTCTTCTTGTCCAACCAAACATGCAAATTGGCATCTATGAGCCACACATTCAAGGCATTCGTCACACGAAATGCAAACTTCTGGGTCTTTCCATCGAGTATTGTCCCCAGAAAGGGAGCGACTGCACAGAACCTTTCCACCTGTGTGTTTTCTGTATCGGACGGAACATGCTGGAACGCCGAAAACAGGCCGAAAACCCGGAACAGAGCGGTATTTTAGCCGGAACGGAACACCTAACTTAGTGTTCCGTTTTCTGGCCGGTACCGACCGGTACGGAATGGAATTAACAACTTTGAATATGACGTTGCTGTCTGTCAATCCTTCCTTCGGGCATTTGGTGCTTCATTCAATATTACATTTTCTGTTATTTAGCTTTAGTGTATGTATTTACCCTTATGCAAAGAAATGTTTCTTATTATAGTTTTGCAAAGGAAGTACATAATAGATAAAAGCAATGGTAATATGGTAATTAAGTGTACAGGGGTAATTTGGTCATTTTACTAGTAGAGGGATAGTATGGTAATTTTAGTGTACATTTGTATTTTAGCCATTTTAAATTTTAGTATATAGTATTTAATTGGTCTAATGAACGGGTGGGCTTTGCTTTTTAATAAATGGATCGGGTCGGGTGTAGGTAATTATCCTAATAGTTAATGGGTCTAGATGGGTCAATGTTTCATTAAAGACCCAACCCACTTACAACTGAAAAGGAGCTTTTTTGGTCGCCCCGAAGAGAGTAGCCACCCGCCGGTCGCCTTGTTCTTCTATTTTCACCTTGCAAGAATATCTCTAAAATTACTATTCTCATATGCCAAATGCCCAGGTAAGTGCCGACAGCATTTTTGCTATTCAACCAACGCTGTTAGAGAAAATTCCAAGACACACATTGCAACTTCAACATCAGAAAATATTGCTCCCATGTGCTCTGCTCCTTTGTTTGCTTCTCAGCAATTTAGAGCATATAAAGTTGTCCAAGAAAATGATACCTGACGCTGTCTGCACTTCAAAACAATAATTTGATTCCCTTTTCTAAGCTTCTTGAGGAGGGAACCCAAAATCCCATGGTCCATAGACTGATGTAACCCATCAATTGTTAACTAGTGGAGTACCTTTTTCTTTTAGAATGAAATTTCCTTAAAAACAAATCAGCTGCTAGAAAGAAATATATACAGGCCCTCGAGTGTGAAAATCCTCCCTCCAACTAATTGAACAAATTCTTATTACAAAAGAATAGAAAAAAACCAAAGAATCCCAGAAGGGGAGATCCAAAAAAGGGGGGAGAAAAGGGAGAAAAACCTTGAATATACTAATAGACATCACCATTTTTTCTAATGCCTGTCTTCTATCTCCAGAATTGAAGAGATTTTCCATGAGTCCTTTCTACGCATGATTCTAACTATCCCGGGGATCAGAGGTCTGGACCGTGGAGAACAAGCAAAAGCAGCAGTCCCACCCCTCCGGAAATTGCCTAGGGTTTTTGAGTCCCCATAGCATGCCCCAAAATCCAGTACCCGCGATTGAATTTCATTTTTAGGTGCTTATATGATCCATAATTGATATATGCCATTAGAAACAGGAATTTCCATTCACTCGATCTGCTCACCGATCAAGTCAAGCCCAACTAACAGAAACGAGATCCCTTGAAATAGCAAGAAGTAAAAATGGATACCCTGAGCAGATAAAAGGCTCCTAGCTGAAGCTGTGAGAAGGAGGAATGCCAATGCCAACTCCTTTGTATACATCCTGTTATGCTTCTTTTTCTTAGAATCCCTCCGCTCCTGTTGTTCGATTTCCTCCTTCATTTCATCTAAACCAGGCTCCGACCCACCCCTGTGGTGCTTTTTCTCTTTATCAAGCAAAGCTGTGAGATCACCCTCCGATGAGCGGCCGGATTTCTTGGTGACTACCCATTCGTACGCGCTTCCGAGTTGGAAAAGGCCAGAGATCATGGCATTGAATTTGGTAACTGACATTGTGTTCTCAAAAAGAAGGTAGGGGACAATGAAAGGGAATGATTTGGGGGCTGGGAGTATATTGAGAAACGACATGGCGGCGGGAACATAGCAAACAACCCACGCGGGAAGTTGGGCTTCCGGGATGAACATTGTCATGGGAAGAATTATGCAAAACAGGGTGAATGAGTAAAACGGTAGTATCAGTTTTCTTAGGAGGAAGAAAAGGAAAATCATGTTGGCTTTCTTCCAAATGCTTATCTGCATGAGCAAAAGTAGAAACAGAATACGTCAGCATTTAGAATCTTGCTCATTTGTCGAACTGTTTGGTGGTTATTTTCGAAAACAGATTTTCAGAAACTGTTTTTGTCAAAGCATAAAGTTTGATCGCTTTCGTATCGTACTTGGTTTTGAATAAAATAGTTTTCCTGAATTTGAAAAAAGACACATTTATATTCTTTGCTTGATTATCTTCTTATCTGTTCCTTTACTTTCAAAATCCCTCCACAAGTTATACTCAATACAGCTACACAGATACGTGTATATATGTGTATATATGTGTGTGTGACATTGCAAATTCAAGGAACATGGTGTTACACTAGATCAATACCTTTGAGCGGATAACGGCAGGCAAACAGAGACGAAACAGCTGCATCGGTCCAGAATGCCATCTATGCTGCTGTTTCCGGTAAGCTTCATAAGATTCCGGTAACTCACACTGACACTGAATTAAGGGAATGAGTTAATTTCCGCCTCATAAAAATTAGTAAACAAGAGAACATCAATTATGATAACAGTAATGCATTAAATAATATACCTCCACATCATTAAGAAAGATGAATTTCCATCCATGGAGATGAGCCCTAACGGCAATATCCATGTCCTCAACTGTGGTCCTCTCTAACCATCCCCCGGACTCCTCCAAAGCCTTTATCCTCCACACACCGGCAGTGCCATTGAACCCAAAGAAATTCAAGAAAACTCCATTCACTTGTTGCTCCACCTCAAAATGAAAAGCTAAATTAACGTTCTGCAACCTCGTTAGTAGGTTTTCATCCTTGTTCACAAAAGACCACCTTGCTTGAACAAGCCCTAGTTCCTCATTATCCTGCAGCATGTGTCCAAATGGAAGGTTGTTGAATTAGCCTCATTGAAGCGAAATAGGACATAAATTTGTAACCAATTTCTTTGCATTCAACACAAAAGACTAATGATCATTTGGATATATGCAGATTTCAATCAAGGGGTGTTATGCTATCTACCAAAACCAAAAAAGGTTTAGCTATAGGTTGCTTGTGAATCTGGAGTGAACGACGGATTAGATAGCGAAATATGTATATTACTAAAATCCTTAGCATGTGTTCCAGATCACTCCTACAAATAGTTACCTCAAACTCTCGATGGTAAAGCTCCAAAACTCAATGTTCAAATCTAGTGGTTAGTGATCAAATAGAACTTGAAGTTATTTTCATTTGAAATCCACATCAATCCAAGCGTGGCATTCCCATGGTCTTATGTTAAACCATAGAATTGTCATGGCAATGTGGTTAGAACTCTTATCATCTAACACAATAAATACAGAAAAAAAATTAATACCTTGAAATGAGGCACTGTTCTTTGAAGAAAATCAGGGGCGGGCTGAAAGTCGGCATCGAAAATGGTAACAAACTCATAGTCTTTGACATAGCTGCAATTCATGGCTGACTTGAGATTACCAGCTTTGTATCCCTCTCTAATGATTCGGTGCCGGTAGATGATATTGGCACCCTCTTGCTGCCATTTATGAACCTCTTCTTTGATCAGCAATTGAGTCACCGGGTCATCCGAATCATCAAGAACTTGTATTAACAGTTTCGACTTAGGCCAGTCTAAATTGCACACAGCAGCGATAGATTGCTGATAAACCTGATACGAAGATTGTAAATTCAGACCAAATGATTTCTACGAACAAGAAGGCAAATAATCAAAATGGGTATTTTCTAAATTGCACATAGCAGCAATAGATTGCAGATAAAGTTTATCTTTTTCAGTAAGCAACTGCAGACAAGCTTGATGTAAAGAATTCTATTGCTGCTATGGTTTTACCTTTTTCGGTAAGCAACTGCAGACAAGCTGGATATAAAGAATTCTAACTTCAGACAAGGAATTTCCAATAGACAAGCAAGCAAATTACACACAGCAGCAAGATAGCTGTAAAGCCACTGGCTTGCAAAGGAAGAGATTGAATGTTCAGTTTGACCATCAGTATTTACAACACATCCAGCCCTTGCCCCTTTTTTCACTCAAAACCATTTTTTTTTTGTGAACACCCCACTCCAAACCCCGACTAAATTGAGTTTTACTCAAATCAACGGAAACTAAACTCTGACCTCCATTCTTAAAAGACTATTTCCTGCCTCTCAAATTTACAGCTATACCATTAATAAAGTTTTGACTAGATTTTTGCTTGTATTTGGGTTTACGTGTTGAAATGGTCCATATCCATTGAAGCTTTTGCTCAAATTTGACTAACCATATAGGCGGCCTGTGAAACTAGAGGAGAAAATGGATTAAAGGTAAATAACAGTAGACATGAAGATTTCAAATCACTACTATAGTCCTATTAAGTGGTGAGTTCAAAATTCAAATCCATCACAATGAAGCTACCAAACTCAATTTCGAAATCTGTGTAAAAAAACAAAAATTTTGAACTACTCTCACTGAATAATTATGTCAAATGTCTTCATCTGAGACCCAATAAAGCTCCCAAACTCAACTTCAGAATCCATACGTAAAAAGACTAAAAATTTTAACAAATATGTCAATTATCTTCATCCGAAATCTAAATTTGACCCAACAGAGCTTAAGATTCCAAATCCAGACCAGAGAATTTCTATGAACAAACAAGCAAAAAACCAAATGAAATTGTGCATTTTCGAAATCTACCTCCTTTTCATTGCACATGGGGATCTGAACAAGAACCATGGGGAAATACCCACCCTCCCCCGACTCCAAATCCGCTGCTCCTCCTTTCAAGACCGGCTTGATCTTCTTCAATTTGATCCACAAGCAACCCAGACACAGAACCAACCTATCCAGGCTCTGAACAAGAAACAGCACGATACACGCATTGGTGAGGAACTGGAGCGGCGGAGCCAGGTATCCGACCCGAATCAAAACCCACTTGGAATAAAGCAAATCGAACAGACCCAGAACGGATTGGTACTTGAACTGGAGATTCGCCGCCGTGAAATGCCATCCCTTGTAATAAGCTGCCATTTCAAACCCTAACAACACCAGAGACGCCCACAAAAACACCTTTATGGCAGAATATATCCTGCTCTTGACGGTCAGATTCTCGGGCGGTCTATTCGTAATGACGCCGGTGTCATTGTCGTTGTCGGTCCTGCCGGCGGCGACGCGGCGGCGGACGGCGGCGGCGAGGGTCAGGAACGCGGCGGCGAGGGAGGAGAGGCAGCCGGCGGCGCGGTGGGCCTTGAGGAGGAGGACCCAGGTGAGCTGCTTGGCGTTCTTGTTCCGGCGGGCGGTCTTGTTGCTGTCGCCACCGGCGCCGTCCGCGGCGGTGAGGGGGAAGAGGTCGTCGGCGGTGGGGCCCTCCAGCTCGACCATGGACCAGTTGTTCGGGTTCTCCATCTTAACCACCACCGCGGCAGGCGGCGCGGCCGTACCCTTGGCGGCCCACCAATCGAACGATGGTGCCATTGGGATATTAGCTCCGACTAAGCTGGCCGGACACCTGAATTATATTAAATAAAATAAAAATGGGTGGATAATTAATAGATGAAAATGGGAATGGGAATTGAATATGGGGGAATGTTTTTTTTTTTTGGAAGAGAACTCAATGGGTGGGGGTGTGATCTGGTTTGGGATGAGGTTAATTGGATCAAAATGTTGAAGAGCATAAACAAGAGAGAGAGAAAGAGTGAGTGTGAGAAATGTAATGAGAGAGAGAGAAGGGGAAGGACGCGTGGGAGGGGAATGAAACCTATGTGTTGTTAAAATGGGGAGACAATGGGGGAGAGATTATAAGGGAGGACTGAGGAGGTAGATGAGAGAGAGAGAGAGAGAGTACGCGGAAGATGAGTCCAAAAGAGATGCCCATTCGATTACAGCTTGCAAATCACAATCGTAATGGGAGGGGGAAGTGTTAAAAGGTGTTTGATAGAGAGAGAGAGAAAGAGTTTTTACCAAAAGATAGAGAGAGAGAGAGAGAGAGCACATAAATACAAAGTTAAATGGAAAAGGGTCAACACGTCATTGGTTTATGGTTTTTCCAGAAAGAAGATCAAGAAATTTCGAAACGTATTGTAGTACTGTAGAAATTAAAGAAAAACCAGATCCGTGTCATCAATATCATCATGCACACGGTTTTCCATTACCCTGGTGTGATATTTTCATTCCATCGACAATGCTACAAACACAGTTTTAAAATATAATTTTGAATACGGATGTGTCCGAAACCGTTAGATACACACGAATCCAGCTACGTCTAACAATTCTGGACACAGTTGTATTTTAAAAGTGTGTTTCTAGACCTTTTGAATTAAATATAATATATGGTAAAAAAATGATTTATCTCGAAAATAAAAATCTTAGTAAAACGGGGCTTGAATTCGCAAAACATTTTGAATAGACACCTTTCTTACACAATTCAGTAAATTCTCCAAAAGGAGTGGTTCTGGAAAGAAGAATTTTTTTTTCTTCTTCCTTTTGCTTTAGTGTGCACGTATTTTTTTACTAATAATATCTGTCGGTGGGTTTTGTTTAATTATCCATTCTTATTTTACTGGTAATTTTGCACGGCAATGGAATGGTGATGGGCGGCAGCTCCTCGGCAGTAAGGCGGGGTTTGTTCGTTACGTTTCATCCAGATCCGTTGCTGATAATTTGAGCCGTTTATATTATAGATCTCGTTGAATGCAGTGTACATAGACAAATTTGAATTGATCGAAAATCTTCAAAGATATGATCGAACCACTGCAGTTTTAAGAAAGAGATATAGTTAGACCGCTTATTTAGCGATACAAAAGTGCTTCGTTTGTGGATAAAAGTATCTGATTGACGTTTATTTTTTTCGAAGATGTTCGATTCAAAGGATTCTACGATACCAACAGTTTCGATCAATAGCGAGGTGTTTGGACTAACTTGTGACGGATAAACCGTAGCTCTGAACTCCGGCGCTTTAAAGCCGTGGAGAAGCTGCCTCCATTTGGTGGAGGTTTCAAGAGGATACCGTGGCCGTCGGTGGACTGATGACGGAGTCTGGCTTTTACGGGGAAAATAAATTAGTAGTGTAGTAATTAAGACAATAAGATAATTACGGTTTAGTTTCTAATTACACAATTAGAATTAGTAAAAAAGAGACATTTAAACCTGCTTAAGCATGTTAGTTACGAATATTGATTACTGAGCAGCATTATTTACGCTTAGCCAGAGGCAGTTAACAGACCAAAGCGTTGCCACGTCACCGAATTAGCATAGTAATCCTCATCCAAGTCTATTGGATAATCATCCAAGTCTATTGGATAATATGGTTTAGGGCGCACGAGTTTTTTTTTTTTTTTTTAAGTTATCGGGGAAAAGAAATTCTTTTATTTATTCGTTGTCGGCTTTTACGTTTCTGGTTTGACTTTTTCACAAATTCCGGGTCAAAATTTATTTACTTTACGGTCATGCTTGGGTCGGTAAAAACTTCAATTAAAGCAAAGGAAAGGGATTCTATGCACTCGATTAAAAGGATTCGAAGATGCTGCAAAGCAGCAACTTGCAGAAGCACACTGTATGGCACATTCGTATTCTTTAAAAGTGTTTTCAGTGGTCCGGATTAAAAACAAACTACTCTTTTTTGGAATAGTTTGTCTTCAATTCGATTCATTAATTGTCGAGATGGACGGTCCGGATGCACCTTGCTGGGCGCTCTATAAGGAGCTACTTTGCAGCATTCTGAAGTTGCAATTAAAATTGTTTACTTTTTTAGACCTTGTTTAGATCATTGACTGCACCAAAAATCATACTGAAGAGATATAGGTATATAGAATTTCAAAATGTATATTTATCTTTAAAAAAAAGATTACAACACCGGGTTGAAATTCAATGAAACTATTTATCTAAAATAATAATATTTTTAGTTTTTAGTATCATATTAACTGATATCCGATCAACTAGAGTTTTGACGGTTGATATTCTCAATGCTTTAGAATGTGTATGATTGATTTGGATTATCAAAAGTTAATTTGGGAAGAATAAAGAAAAAGGGCAAAAGACTGTCTTCACTCACTCCTATCTATTTCTATTCTATTGTGAGGAGAGAATCCCTTTCCTAAAGTAATCACTTTAATCACTGGAAACACTTTAAGCTTTAATTGGATTCAAAACATTCATAATTAGAAAGCAAAGAATATTTTTTTCATTAATTTATGAGTAACTTTTTTTTTTTAATAGAATTTATGAGTACCTAGGTACACTATATTTCACTACGTACCTTTTTCTTTCTTTTCTACTTTCCTTAGCAATTGCAATTGAAATACTGAAATGGTAGCCAAATGACAAGCACCATGTACTCCCGTATATTTGACAAAGATTCAAACCTTACTAACAAGAACCAGAATATGCTAACTTTTGTAGAGAAGTCTTTTTTATTAGCAATTAAGTAATTGATGGCGTTTGAACTAATTTTACGTACTTTTTAAAGAAGTGACTATTTTTGTTGTTTGTGATTTTCTAGTTTTTATCAAAATATTAGCTTTTTGGATTCGTCTTCCCGAGAAAAATTTATGAACAAAAATTTAAAAATTTCAGAAAAGAACAAAAAATCCAAATGTTTTCAACTATTTTGGTCTTTACAGACCTTTTAAAATTTTTTTGTTAGAATTTTTTTTATCTTTTAGAATCAATGTTGTCAAAATGAATACGTAATCTGAAAGAACTAAGGGCATAGTAATAAAATTTCAAAGAATTTAAAATAATGTATTTTCTTGCACAATATTTAGTAGTATTTTTTTTTTGGCACAATCAATGAAACTTAATTAGGTATTCCATATGATGGTGAAACATTTTGACCTATTTTTATTCATGATAATTAGCACAATTTTAAACAATAAATAAATAAATAATATGGGACATTAGAGTATAATACTCCAAATTTTTAACAAGATGACGTGAATTTATAGAGAGAGTAACAGAGACCTTTTTCCTCTGAAAGATATAAAAAATAAAATAAAATAAAAACTTTTACTCGTAATTATTGACAAATTCAAAAAGCGTGCAAAAGTGAGCTGACGCATTCTTGTGTGGAGGATCCAATGGTACGTAAAGACTAAAATAACCTCCGACTCGAGTGTGGCACCGACAGTTGCTGACAGAAAGATCGGAGATTTGGAATGGATAATCTCGGAAAATCAGCAGGGAGAGGATAAGGTCTCAGCACTTTGGAGCAAAGTAATGAGGACTGGACCCTGCACCAAATTTAACTGCACGCTACTATGACTTTTTGTCGGTCTATTAAAAACTTTGACATTTTTTTTTTTTTTTGTTTTTTTCATCAAAATTGTTTTTGTTATTTGGAGTACTAATGACTTATAGCCATTTTTCAGACCATCAAGATAATTCCAGTTATATTAATATCGAAAAGAAACAGTAAAACAAAATCAAATACAAAAAAACAACAAAACAAAAAAATACAACGGCGGTGTGAAAACCCAGGAGGGCGAAGAGGCCAAGGAAACCGCCATGGAATCCAGAAGGGAAAGCCTACTCCCGTTGCAATAAAATCACATCTGGACCGGAAGATCGCAGCCAAATCAGTTGCACATGCGGCACGCCTTCAATTATTCTTCTAAGAGTTTTTTTTTTTTTTTTGGAGGGGGGTGGTTTGCGTTTGGTAGTTTTGCGTAAAACTTTTGTAAATTATTGTTTAGTCTTGTCGAGAAAAATAAAAAATTACACTTATTACCTTTACCCTAATATTTTTGAAAATATCTAATTTAAAGCCCCAAAAGTCGGTCATGGATATTTTCAAAGATATTTGAGTAAAAGTAATTTTTTTACTTTTCGAATCCTCTTGTCGAGACGAATCAATAATTTATAAAAACTTAGCGCAAAACTAAAAAACACAATTTTTTTAATAAGGACAAAACTAAAAAAACCCTAAAAGCTCTTAGAGGAACAAGAGTTGTTATTTAAGATTGATTTGCTACATGAACAAACAAAATTTGAACATTTTTTTTAAAAATTATTAAGTTTCAAATGAAATTTGATCAATATGCAACTTAGCTCATTTGGATTATAATATATACAAATTCAAGCTAATCAAAATCGTCTCTTCTTCTTGTTTTTTTTACCAACAAAATTGGCTCTTGTTCATTTTGATTGACGCTGGTGTATCACTGCTATTTCGAACATATTTTGAAGGTCGAACTAAACTTGAATAATCACTTGCTTAGCTCTTTTTGGCTAGTGCATCACTGCTATTTATGTGAGTTCAGAATCAGCTTGTAAAGACGATTGAAACAAATTAACTATTCTCTCTTGCAAAATAATAATATGTTCATAAAATTAAAAATAAGTGTGTGAACAATAAACGAAAAAGTATATATATTTAAATTTAAATCATTCATTGTATAACATCAAACGCATATTTATTGACATAAATATTAATGTTTGGTGAAATTAATTCTTTAACAAAAACGTTTTTCTAGATGTCATACGATAAATGAATAATTCAACCGTCATCATTACGGATCTATTTTGGACCCACCAGAAAGAGCTGCAAAACGGCGGGAACTCATCCCATCATTTTCAACATTTTTCATGTGGTGTTTGTTGAGTCCAACTCATCTTCAATCCCTTTAGATGAATTGGAGAGAACGCTCTCTTCAATTTCAGCTCGGATAAAAAAAAAAGTTCAATCACACTTCAATGACTTGGACCGTTCTTAATTTTTATTCTTTGAGGGCATCAAGCATGCAAAAAATCAATTTGATCAATTATCATTTGATATGATTTTGAAATAGATTTATATTGCAAAAAATTTAGAAAGGAGTTTTGTTCGCATTCTTGTGTTTTGCAAGATAATGTGTTTCAAATGTGTTCCAAAATCATATCTAATGATATTCGATAGACTTGATTTTTGGCATACTTCTTGCT
This sequence comes from Rhododendron ovatum, assembly GCA_019656835.1. Lineage (NCBI taxonomy): Eukaryota > Viridiplantae > Streptophyta > Magnoliopsida > Ericales > Ericaceae > Rhododendron > Rhododendron ovatum. Next base: position 40,425,236 of record CM033794.1, read on the forward strand.
CTTAACGAGCAAAACAAAATGAACTGTTTCAATCATTAACGTGAGATCGTAAGAAATTTTTACGGATCAGGATTGAAGAGGTGCCGGACTCGTGTTTGTTAATATGCAGTCGGAGATGTTTATAGCTAGAAAGAGTAATTATTAAACAGTATTGGAACATCGCCACGTGAAGACCAGACACCGCTATCCACCGCACAATTTCATGGGGTTAACAGTATTAGACTTCAGTGTTTTAAGACACCGACTAACAATGCCCAAGAGCACCAAATAATTGTCCCTACTAATAAGTACTGGGTGTGAAGATAATTGTCAAGGGAATGTATGAGATATTCACGCCCACCCACTTATTTGTACACTATCGTACTCAGTGTCTATATTGCATGCTTCTATCTCCCACGTAATCGCATGGGCTGTGAATAATGTTTTTTCTCACCACACAAGGCCCCGTTTTCTTAAAGTTTTTATTTTTTAAGTATTTATGTTTGGCCATTTATGTGTAGGTACAAAAAATTACTAAATACACTCTTCAGGTAAGTCAAAATTTTATATTAAAAATATTGTTTCATTACTATTGATCACTATTGACCAAATATCGGCATTGACCACTGACGTTGACCGTTGAGAATGTTCGCAGACGTTCTCAGCATGTACGTCTAGATTTAATGGTAATACTAACAGCTCTGGATATTTCAAAGCTGAAAACGTTCTCAGCACACATTTAGACTTAGTGGTAATTCATTCTCAAACATTCTCAATTATGAGAATATTCTATTAGCACTGAGAATATTCTCAGCACACACCTACACTTAGAGGTAATTCATTCTCAAATGTTCTCAACATTGAAAATATTCTCAGCACACACCTAGACTTAGTAGTAATTTGTTCTTTGACATTCTTAGCTCTTAGAAAGTTCTCGGTAGATGCCCATATTTGGTGGTAATTTTAAAAAGTATTATACCATAATGAAAACTCAGGTACAATTTTTTTGTTCCTAGTAATAAAAAGTCCAGTTTTATTGAGTTCAAGAGCATCTTCAACTTACCTCTAAAAGTTTAAAATAGAGAATGGATATGACGTATTGAAAGAAGATTTTGTAATTTATTCTTACTTTTTATACTTTATGATAGAATATATGAGGGACCTATCGTACTTTTAGAGATTTTGTTTTCAAAATGGGAATAGGATCTTCATATTTGGAGACCTAAATATCTAAAAAATATGATGGGTCCATCATAGATTCTCTCATAAAATGCAAAAAATAGAAATAAATTACAAAATTTATCTCAAATATGTTACATCCATTCTCTATTTGAACTTTTAGAGATGTGTTGAACATACTCTTAAGAGATGGTAAATTGGAGTGTTAGAGCATCTGTATCACACTCACCTCATGACCCTTTAAATTATTTTAACTAGCCAAAAGTTGAAAGTTGCACGACATCAGCCTTGTCATTGATTCGGTGTATTTAGTTTTGCTACAGTACCTTGTTAAGAAAAGCATGACACTGTTCCCTTGTGATTGAATAAAATATTACTTTTAGCAAGAATAAAACCCTCAACCATAAAATGTTTTGATTTTTGCGAGACTCATTACGGGTCTTACAAAGATGATTTAAATCATAAGTCATTTTTAAAATATTTTTTTATGAATTCCTAAAAAAATTAGCTCAATCTGATATTTCTTTAAAAACTATTTCAAAATTCGTAGGACGCCCTATGAATTCTGAAACAGCTTCTACCGACATCGGATTGAGCTAATTTTTTTTTCAGGAATCCATAAAAATATATTTTAAGAATGACTTGATTGCCCGAATCATTTTTGTAGGACCCGTAATGGCCCTCCACAAAAATCATCAATTTCTTGTTCATTTGTTGTGTCCCAAACAGGACCCTTGACAAGAAAAATATTTAATTTAAAAAACAAGTGAGTAAATAATAATATTTTTAATAGAATAGTTTTAATATAAAGAATCTGATGGAGTAGATATTTAAAAAATGACTAACTAAAATAATAAAGTAATATTTTAAAGTATAATTTAATCTAAAATTTAAAGAGTCTGATGCGGATGCTCTTGTGACGTGGACGAGTCCATTGGAATGGTGTGAGGACTGAGGAGAGATGACGGAGACTATTCATGAGTGATGAGATATTCAAGTCAAAAAAAACAAAGAGACGATTGACATGAGGGCACGGACGTGATTGACCAGGTTGGTATAAACTACGCTCGATTGACGGACAGAGATTGAAACACGTTTGTAAGGGTAGGTAGGTGAGTGGGCCCAATTCCAAAACCGGTGCGCTCACATCACATTCACCACTTTTACTGTTTGACAACAGTAGTAACAGCCTGTCCACCACCGCAACTGACGGCAGGCAGACCGGCCCGCCGCCGAGTTTCAGCCACCGCAATCGCCGGTTTTCGGCGCCACGTTATTGCTAATTCGCTATCGCAACGCACGTACACAACTACTACTAACCACAACCCTCTAATACGCAGGACGGACCCAAAGGGAGTCACGCGGAACATGTGCCCACACTCAAAAGCGTACATCTATTCGAAATTAAAAAACATATTTTTATATTTTTTTATAAATTAACATAATTATAAAAGTGCGTTAACATATAAACATATATACTTGTATATATTTCAAAAATATACATATAGAATTAGTTTTATGCCTGAATTTCATAATGTGATACGTTTATATTTGTTGCTTTAATAATTAGTTTTAAGAGTTGCTTGTCTATTTGAAACTATTTTTTTAATTCTTTTTATTTTTAACCGTATGTGAGAAATATTTCAAAATAAAGTCATTAACATAACTAGCTCAATCATTTTAAAACTTGTTGATGTTCATTTAAAGCGTACTTTAAAAATTTGTCTGAGATTTTATGCTCATTTTAATCTAATTTAATTTAAAGTATGCATTATAAACTTTTGTAGTTACTAATGTATGCTTTAATTTTGTACGATCATACTGTGGCTGACAAATTTATTTTTTTATTATGATTAACAGGTGCCCCTACTAGACTATATTTCTGAATCTGTCCCTTCTCATACGTCGCACCGCAAGAATACGAGACTAACATAGAGTGAGGTCTACATGCATGCGAAAGGATTGTGATTGAGATCGTGTCCGTTTTTCGAACGGTGAAACAAAAGATTTTATGAATCAATTGCAAGGATTACAATTGATTGAAGGGCAAGAGCAGAGACGCATCACGAAGCGGGAGAAGCCTCCCAATAGGGTTACCACCCTAACTCCGCGACAATCATGTGCCTTCTGTTGTATATTCTTCTTTTTCCCGGATCTCCCGAGTCGACTTTAGATCTTTACACTCCTGCCTCTAGATTCTGTTGGTTTGCTTATGGTTGTATGTATTGCTGCAGTATCAGCATGGATTCCGTCGTAACAATCGTAACGGCCGAGTGATTTGATCTTTTTTTCTTTCCCACTCATATTAGTATTATATAGATTTTTTGTGGGGCCCACTCTTGGATTCCTAAAAATGATCTGATCATTTCATTAGTTTTAAATTTTTTTTTTGCGTGACCTTGTAAAAAAATCAGCTCAACGAAGTAAATGTAAGTGTTTGATCAAATCTTACAACTTTTTATTCAAAATTTTAATCCAGAATTATGAATAAAAAGCTGTACGATTGGTTCATACATTTACATTTATTTTATGGTGCTGATTTTTCGCAAGATCGCTCGAAAAAATATTTTAGAATTAGTGAACAGATTGGATAATTTGTGTGGGAACAAAAAATGGAATCCAAAAAAATTTTGTGCAAAATATGTGAAAAAAAAAGTTAGTGTGGGTAGCAAAATTGGAGAGAGAAACATGTTTTCCGTAAGTTTTTGGACGGAGGTTAACGGTGGGGTTTAATTGATGAATTTTTTAATACTTCAGGTGTTTATGCGATATTTTATTAAGATCAGATGTCTACGTGTAATTTACGTAAAAGGTCAGGTGCTAATATGAAATTTTTCTAAAACCGCATAAAAAGCTTTGCAGGGGTAGTCGTTTAGTCAATGATACTACTCTTTTTAAAGAGATTCTTGGGCGTGACAAAACCCATAAGATTGATTCCATGATTTTCTTCTTAATAATAAAAAAAAATTAGGGAATTATCGAAGTTTCGTGCACTAGATTAAAAGAATAGTTAAGGAGTATAATAAAACAGATTGAAAGAATAATAAAGTAGCAAATTACGGGGCACAAAGGGACAGGTGGCGACCCTTTTGAGGCTTTTACTTTTTCTTAATTATCAAACGGGAATAGGTGTGAACCAAAGACAATAGTAGACCAATCTTTCAAATCACACTCGAGAATTAATCATAGATAGTGCTTTAGAGTACTGCCAATTAGTACTAGTTAATTGTCAAAGGGTTTAGACTATTATCTTGGACCGATTTGGGGTTTCGACGAGTAATGTTGCTAATGTGTCTCTGTATTTATGGTGTCGGTCCTGATATTTTAGAGTTTAAAATAAACGTGCAATTAATATATGGTTACCTATACATCTTTAAATAAAATAAAACTTAAGAATTGATTTTAATAGATTAAATTGGAATAACGTTGGGGAAGATAAAAGGTTCATGAACCATTAATTCAGTGGAGAAAAATTGATTCGAAAATGAAAAAACCTAATGGATACTCAAAGAAGACGAAGACACACCGGAAGCGGGGGGGCTGCTGCCCCAAGGGGGCAGCAGCGTGCTGCTGCGACCGCTTTGCCGGTTCACCTCAGTCTCGCTCCGATGATCGGAAACGTTCACTTTGTAGAGCTCGTTGAGTAGAACAATTATGCAAAAAATTAGCTTAATTGGATATCATTAAGTGCCTAATCGAAACCTTTTTATCTTGAAAAGAATGGATCCAAAACACTGGATTAAATCCATTGTAACCCATGGACCGAGAGTTATATGGGCTCCGATCAGGCACTTAATAATATTCAATTAAACTGATTTTTTGCATAGTTGTTTTACTCGACGAGCTCTACAAAGTGAACGTTTCTGATCATCGGAGCGAAACCGGGATGGACCCGCAAACCGGTCACAGCAGCCCCCCCGCTTCCAAGACACACCTAGGGATTGTCCCAGTGGTTCGGGTGGATACCTAGGCTTTCCCAGGCTTTGTGAATACTCCTCAAGGTTTGGGGTTTGATTTTCCATAGGGTGAGGACCTTGAAGTATTGTGTTTACGCTAGTGATTAACTTATGTAGCATAATTTTTTGATTTTGTCCTTATTCAAATTTTTTTCACGTTTGTTAGTTTTACGCCAATTTTTATGTGATATGGGTTTGTCTCGACGAGAGAAATCAGAAAAATAAAAAATTATGATTTTTACACAAGTATTTTGGAAAATATCCAAGAAAAAGTCAAAAAATTAGTTTTGAGCTTTTTTTTGTGGATATTTTCCAAAATATTTGTGTAAAAGTTATAATTTTTTACTTTTCCGATTCCTCTCGTCGAGATGAATCCATATCACATGAAAGTTTGGCATAAAACTAACAAACGCGAAAAAAGTTTAAATAAGAACAAAACCAAAAAGTTATGGTGGATAAGTTAATCACTAGTGTAAACAGGGCCGTGAATGGTGTGGCCGCTCTAGCTCCCTGGAGGTTTGAATTGCACAATAAAGTTGATTTAGTGGCCTGGTTTAATTGTAAGGCTATTTCTTCGTTTTAAAAAAAAAGAAAAAAGGATGAAGTGTCAACCGAAGAAAGAATACCACCGGGCCAAACCTTAGGTCAAAGTCCTCTGCACCCAAATTCCTCTGTACCTCTGTCTTGATGGATTTTCCGCAGCTGGATTAAGTTAACAATTTTATATTTCTCATAAGTTTTACACAATTCAAAGGCGAAAAATGCACTGGAACATGGATACATCAAATTTTCGGGACGAAGGATTTGAGAGCTACAACCTGGGCTTTAAAAAATCCGATACAATCTTACTTGGCTTTAAAATTTCCGGTACAGAGATTAGCTAATTTTGGATATGAAGTTGAGGCTCTCTCTCTCTCTCTCTCTCTCTCCTCTCTCTCTCTCTCCAATCCTCAATTTCTTCAATTCGTATTCATTTTCTAGCAAAAAAGAAAACATTGACCATGTCGACGTTTGGACATTAAGTAGATTTCGATGATACAATCTTACAGTATCACAGCTATCGCCGATGTTTGTTGGCTCATATTTCATAGCCTAAATGGATTTTGAATTCTAAAATAGACAATATTGGACTAATCTTTTAAATCACATTCAAGGATTAATCATAGATAGTGCTTTCACAACTAGAGTGCCAATTAGTACTAGTTAATTGTCAAACGGTATAGACTATTATCTTGGACCGATTTGGGGTTTCGATGAGTAATGTTGCATAACATGTCTCTATATATATGGGGTCGGCCCTGAAATTTTAGAGTCCAAAATAAACATGCATACAATATATGATTATCTAAACATCTTTAAACAAAATAAAATGATGAAAATCAACTTTAAAAATTAAGTTTAAGAGATTGAATTGGAATAATGTGGGCCGTTGGGGAAGATAAAAGGTTCATGAACCATTAATCCAGTGGAGAAAAATTGATTTGAAAATGGAAAAACCTTAATGGATACACAAAGAAGATGAAGACACTTTGACCAAAAAAAAGAAGACACGCCTACGGGTTGTCCTAGTGGTTCGGGCGGATACCCAGGCTTTGTAAATACTTCTCGAGGTTTGGAATTCGATTCCCCAAGAGTGAGCACCTTGAAGTAAATGGGGGGCCGTGACTGGTGTGGCCGCGCTAACTCTCCTAGAGGTTTGGATTGAGCAGTCGTGTTCATTTAGTGGCTTGACTGTAAAGCTGTTTCTCCGTTTAAAAAAAAGAAGAAGCTGAAGTGTCAACCAACTGTGCCAGTCAAACTTGAGGTCAAGTTCTCTGCACCCAAATTCATCTATGCCTCTGTTCTTATGTATTTTCGGCAGTTGCGATTAAGTTAACAATTTTATATTCCTTAAATGTTTTACATAATTCAATGGCAACAAATACACCGGAACATAGGTACACCAAATTTTCGGTACGGAGGATTTGAGGGGTCCAACCTGGGCTTTAAAAAATCCGATACAATCTCACGGACCTTTAAAATGTCATTAGATAATTTTGGATATGAAGTTGAGGTTCTCTCTCTCTCCAATCCTCATCTTATAATTAAATGAAAATAGTAACATTAAGTAGATTTTGATGATACAATCTTGCTGTATCGCGGCTGTCGCCAATGTTTGTTGGCTCATATTTCATAGCCTAAATAGATTTTGAATTTTAAAATGGTAAAATTAATTAAAATTTATCTTATAAAATGAACTAAAATTTGAAATCGTACCATCCACTCGTGCAGATACTATCCTATCAATATCAATCCAATCTCACTGGTTAGGTCATCTTATATATGATTCGTGGGATTATATAATATTCGACAGGAAGTTTATTTTTTTACTCTCCAATCCTTTTCTGCCATTCGTATTCAATCTAGCTGTTAGATATGTAGGATTTATTACGGGCAAAGTCTACTTTCACCCATCGTCATGTGCGGATATCTTCCCTCATGGTTCAAAACTGACCACATAACTTACTTGTGGTTTTGAAAATGTGAGGATAGACCCCCCTGCCGTCATATTTTCTAATCCATATTAACGGACACAACATTAATCCCGTATGAACTGACCTCACAAGACTTGATAGCATCTTGGAGGTTTCGAATCTAAGATCCAAATCCAAAGCTTTATCGACGACGATGCTAATCCCAAATAAGTCGAGTCATAATTGTTGAAGTCGACACTATAGTAAAGCAATTTAATGTACCATTTGTCAAGTTTTCTTAATAAAACTTTTATTGCCTATAAAAAAGAAAAGAAAAGCAATTGCCTATATACCCTTGTAAATATTTTCTCTTCTTAGTGCATAGTATGTGATTGAGTTTGAAAATTACAGTTTGAAAATTAATCAAAACCAAATTCAATCAAAACAAGCAAAGCGCTTTTATCCAAGAGTTATTGAGCGCTCGGTAATTACCCATAACAACTATTGAAATAATGGAATTATACTCCTAATCCTAGATATGAGATTTATGATTTTTTGCCCTAATTAGGAGGTTCACAAGTAATAATTTACACTGGAAGTGAGCTGAGATAAGTTAGATTATTTTAATACTACCACATTGGCACTAAGCCTCCTTGACACCATGTGGGCTGTGTTATTTCTCCAAACCCCAAGGTACAGGGATCAAGGCTTGGTAAAAGGAGAAGAAGAAAAGATCTATAAGGTATTTTAAAATACCTCCTTTCTTTTTTCCCCAAGAAAATCTCTCCTCCTGCTATTTGGAGCAATGCTATTATGCTAGGCATTGGCCCAGTTAATTGGGTGGTTATTTCAAATTAACCAAGTTTCCAAGTTCGAGACTTCGCGTCTCCTAATTTACTAACCTTCTAACCTATATCACATGAGTTTCTTGTCTTCCTCAAAAAGCGCGACAAGAAAAGGGAGGTAAAAGCCAAGATTGCATATCACGTCATTGGAAAAACGCTAGCTATTACTCCACAAGGGAGCAATGCTATTATGCTAGGCATTGGCCCAGTTAATTGGGTGGTTATTTCAAATTAACCAAGGTTCCAAGTTCGAGACTTCGCATCTCCTAACTTACTAACCTTCTAACCTATATCACATGAGTTTCTTGTCTTCCTCAAAAAGCGCGACAAGAAAAGGGAGGTAAAAGCCAAGATTGCATATCACGTCATTGGAAAAACGCTAGCTATTACTCCACAAGGGAGCAATGCTATTATGCTAGGCATTGGCCCAGTTAATTGGGTGGTTATTTCAAATTAACCAAGGTTCCAAGTTCGAGACTTCGCGTCTCCTAACTTACTAACCTTCTAACCGACATGAGTTTCTTGCCTTCCTCAAAAAAGCGCGACAAGAAAAGGGAGGTAAAAGCCAAGATTGCATATCACGTCATTGGAAAAACGCTAGCTAGTACTCCATAAGGGAGCATTGCTATTATGCTAGGCATTGGCCCAGTTAATTGGGTGGTTATTTCAAATTAACCAAGGTTCCAAGTTCGAGACTTTGCGTCTCCTAACTTACTAACCTTCTAACCTATATCACATGAGTTTCTTGCCTTCCTCAAAAAAATGTGACAAGAAAAGGGAGGTAAAAGCCAAGATTGCATATCACGTCATTGGAAAAACGCTAGCTAGTACTCCATAAGGGAGGGAACTTATATGGATCCCATTGTTACATCCGTGAACTCAAATAATCAAAAACCAAATTCAATCAAAACAACCAAAGCTCTTTTATCCGGCAGTTATTGATCGCTCGGTAATTACCCATAACAACTACCGAAATAACGGAATTATAGTACTCCTACCCTAGATACGAGATTTATGATTTTTTTTGCCCCAGTTAGGAGGTTCACAAGTAATAATTTACACTGGAAGTGAGCTGAGATAAGTTAAATTATTTTAATACTACTGCATTGGCACTGAGCCTCCTTGACACCATGTGGGTTGTGATATTTCTCAAGACCCCAAGGTCTAGGATTCAAGGCCTGGTAGGAATAGACCAAGCTGGGAAGTTCAAAGGTATTTTAAAATAACTTTTTTTTCCCGAAAAATCTCTCCTAGTATAATTTTTGGAGTGATGCTACACAGTTGTAAACGGCTACAGACACAATTGTGTTGTTCGGCTTTTTGTTATTTTATCTTTCCTCCTGAAATTAAGGCAACTACAAAAGAAATCTTCCTTGGGAATACCTCTCTCTCTATTTTTTTTGTATTACCCGAACCCACCCCTTGTAGTAATTGTTTGCGTTGAAAAGTGTCTCGTGAATTGACACTTACGTGTTAGGAGATAGGAGGTCAGGAGTTAAACTCCTCCTCCAAGTGTTAACGTAACTATTCTAAAAAAAATTGACTGTCACTGATAAAAAAAAATCACGCTAGTCGCTAGCAAAAGATGAAAAAATAAAAAAGGGAGAACCGTAACTTTGACCAATACATTAATAATAAAATTACGGTAATTTATAAAAACCAAATAGAGTTAGGCGCAAAATTATCTGTTTTTGAAATAGCATCAGGATCCCAATTCATGGAGCTATCGGTTCGAGAAAAAAAAAAAAATTATTAAAAAACATAACAAATGAACTAAAAAGATAAGTAACGTATCAAAATGTAAAAATGTGTTGTGCATGAGGAATGAAGTTTGTTATAACGAACTATATAGACTAACGCAAACAAGTACTCCTATTTATTTATTTTTGAATTAAAGGCGATTGTATTGTGAGGGAATGACTTGTCTCGTAAAGCAAAAAATAAGTAAAAATAAGAATCTTAGCAGAACGAGGCCAATTTCACCTCTTTTATAGTACACATCGATGAGTATACCATCGATCCTTACTCTAATAAGCATTATGTGCACCATAGCTTTCTTGGAAGAAAATAGGATTCTGTATTTGCTGTTGGCAATGTGTGTGTATATATATATCCCTCTCCAGGCTACGATAACGATAAAGAAGGAGAAAAAAGAAAAAAGGGCCATTGGGTGGTTATTTCAAATTGATCACTAAGGTTTTGAGTTCGATCGAGACTTTGCTTCTCCTAACTCACGAACCTTCTAACTCATATCATATGAGTTTCTTACCTTTCTCAAAAAGCACGAAAAGAAGGAAGGTAAAAGCCAAAATTATATATCACGTCATTAGGAAAACCCTAGATAGTAGTCCATAAGCAAGGGAACTTTGATGATCCATTGTTACATCCGTGAACTATATAGTCAAAGCAGAAAGCGCCTTGATTTCAGCAGCAGAAATTGCTGAAAGACCAAAAAATAAAAAGTCATCTCTCTCTGCCCCCAAACCCAATCCAACTCCCAAAAAACGAAAAACAAAGAAAATACACACAGAAAACTATTTCACAATAACCCAATTAAATCAATACATTATTATGCCATTAGAGGAGGAATTGTTCCCATCAACGCCGGGCAAGTTCAGGATCGAGAGGGCCCAGCGTGGTACCTGAGCTTTGTCGACTCCGGTAGCCGGAACTTCTCTGCCTCGTGGGGCGGCATCCACATGGAGAGATTTCAAGGGCAAGACAGTCATTTACCTTCCCCATATCACCCCACGTAACTAACGACAGGGGGTACCCTGTTGTTGCAAATCCACCCACGGGGTGGATTACAAATCCAAAGTTGGCAAATCAGGGGCTAAATCTGGGTAGGGTTTTTGGCTGCCAAAGTCCGGAGAAGAGGAGGAGGTGGAGAAGTAATCAGCTCGCATCCCAAATCCACCTCCATATCCGGCATCCAAACAGCCCGTAATTGTGTTATTACCCTTTCTGATGCACTGATGAGGACATGTGTAGCTTAATTCATACGCTTGGGGGGGCGACTAAAATAAAGCATATTTCCATGGTTTGGGCTGTGTGACATCTACATCTGTGAAAGAGATTGATTGCACAATCTCCCAAAACCAAGATAGTTGTAACGCGGAGGAACCCGTAAAAGCGATGCAGACCCAAAACTGTAACGCGGAAGAACCCGTAAAGTGACGCAGAGCGGCTAGATCGGTCGCTCATCTTAGCAATCGATGGCTCAAATCTTAACCAAGAAATGATGGTCCAGATTTGTATGGCTCTGCACTTGCTTGGCAGCATCCCCGGATCCGCAGAGGGGGAAAAGACTGCATATAAACAACTGCCAACCGTGTACAAAATACAAACAATTATACAAACACTCAGATACCATAGGGGATCTCACTCACGCTTCACCACCTATGTGTATGAGTTCTTCGTACTGTGTAAGTATTTAGACAGAGGCGGACATGAGGAGTTGTCAGGGGTGCTTTGGCCCAGCACAACTTTAAATATTTTCGTAAATTGATGTGGTTATTCATTTGAATTTGAAAAAGTTTTACAAGATTGACCCTTGCTGTTCCTTTGGATTAAAAGTTCTTAAAATTCTACGTATGTGCGAAAAGACCTCATAAAAGTCTGAGTTATCTACTGTTTTTTAGTCCAGAAATGATATTGGTACCGACCTCCCGGTACCGAAATCGTACCGCCAGCCGCCGGTGGGCCGTCTCCGGCCACCGGACGGCCGATCCGAGCCGTCCAAAAATTTTAAAAAAAAAAAACGAGGGGGCCTGCGCGAGAATCAACGGCATCCGAGGTGTGTAAGGTGCTTGATCCGAGCACCCTTTTTTCGTGTATATATGTATATTCCCGCGAATATACATATATACACGAAAAAAGGGTGCTCGGATCAAGCACCTTACACACCTCGGATGCCATTGATTCTCGCCTAGGCCCCCTCGTTTTTTTTTTTTAAAATTTTTGGACGGCTCGGATCGGCCGTCCGGTGGCCGGAGACGGCCCACCGGCGGCCGGCGGTACGATTTCGGTACAGGGGAGGTCGGTACATGTAGCACTACTCTTTTTAGTTACATGTGTAAAATTAAGTGGCAACTACGTATATACACATAGTTTCGTCTCTTCATCAAACGTAACAAATTACAATATGCACTTACGAATATTTTCTCTATAATCAAGGTAGGAATACATGTGATCTAGGCCTCTGCTAAACACAAATCATGTGTGCACCATCAACTATGGAAGTGTATATGTAATTTGTGTATGGACATATATAGTATTGTTGACATATAAGTTTAGTTTGACATTTTGGGCTCGTTAGAATGCCCATTGGGAGATAGAGAAGCTGATGTTCTACTCACCAAAAACAATGCAAATTTGAGGAGTTAGATTCTACCTTTGGAGTAAAGATTTGGTAACATAGCTGTGCCAAATTGCGGAGAATGGGTGAGGCCGGTCCCGGATTTCGTTGGAGTTATGTGGGCTAGGCCTGAGCTAGATATGCACCCCAAACAAAGCTGGGCCAAATTGCCTGTTTTACAGGCCTTCGCATAATACGTCTCACTCTGCTTTTTTTCTCCAAACAATGTATACCTCCATCGTGAAACGGAACATGCGTATTCATCTTTCTGGAGTCATTCGAAGCATGGGTCTTTCGTTATTTGTGAGCATTTGCATTTGAACAGCTCTGGATACATCAATCCACAAGAACTTGTGCACGTAACGGTATTCGAAGTGGAATGCGATCGGGACATGTTTGAATTGCAAAAAAAAACACAAACGTGATAAACACAGAGAATAAATTCACACAGGATTCTCAAGCAATTTTTATTTAATGTTTTTGTTCCTTTTAATTTCTATTTTCTATTTTAAGCAAATATATGGTGCATTGCGTGATCTCGAATTCTAGAAGTAGATTCTTTTGCTTTATGTTATTGGATGAGAAGTTAATATTACCAAATATGGATGACTTTTTTTCTTGGTTTTTAGAATTTATATAAATTCAGCAGACTAGAGGATTACCCATGATTTCTCAAGCAGTACCTATTGGAAATCCTACACAACAAATGCTAACGTGATCAAATTTCGGGGCTTAAAGCGGTTGAACCTCTGGTTTTTATCTCAAGGCCGGTCCTGCGTGATTTGTTAATATCACAACATTTTCCGTGTGTGTTTGGATTGTCTTTGTTTTTTTTTTTTTTGCCTCCATGTTCGGCTTCTAAACTATAGTACATAATTATCATCATTAATTATAAAAACTCCATTATTGTTTACTAAAATGTCATATTAACAACTTATCTTGATAACAAACCTCCGCAATTGCCATCACTTTTTTCAGTGCACTCCTTAGCACCAACGTCTACTATTTACGAAATAGTGACACCAGGTGGTTCGCTGACGCGATGTCACCCATTTATTTATGTTCCGCTATATATGCCAGTGGCGGGTTCCGCGATCGAGCTTGACACTGTAAAATTGTCAGCCAATTCGGCCTCGGATCTTGCCCGGAGCATATGTGTCCAAACGTTGATAATTTAATGTGTGGCACCACATCAGTGCACTATACGATGTCATTATTATTATTTATTTTCTGCTGTTACTGTTGTGATTACATTGTCAGGACCGTTACAAATCTGTTCCATATATTTTCTGGAATAAACAGGGATTAAAAAGTAAGATACTACTTATATTTTGTTGATTACATGTTCTCATACATTGTTTTCCTCCATTCAGTATGCTCATATCGCTGGTCGGTTTTCTTTCTTTTCTGCCAAACAGTAGGATGTTGGTAGCAGTTTGATGGTTAGTAGCTGCAACGGGAGCCAAACACCGATTCAAGAGAGGGACTCCAGTACACCGATTCAAGAGAGGGAGAGTGGCGAACCACGCAAGGCGTGATGTTCATATCACTAAAAATGGTTAGAGGTAGTACGTTTCTAAATTAGCGAAAACAAAGGTGTTAAGTGAATCCGGTAGAAAGAAAAACTCTTGCAGCTTAACAAGTTTAGACTAATGTGGCAAATAGAACTCACCACCTCTTGTGAACCACCAGAAGTAGAGGCTGCTAATCTTGCAAATAAACCTATGATGCCATACATGAAATTGATCCATCACTTCTAGCAACCAACACGGCAATAATCAATCTAAAAAATAGCTCTGCCATGATTTCGAACAAGCAAAACAACTGCTACAGGAAAACAAAGTAGGGGCAACCCAATCAACATGATTTTATTACTAGCAATTATGTACTACTCCTAATTATCAGAGTGAGCATCCAATAATTTACATTCTATGCGTCAATGCGTGAGTTGTATTGATCCATGTCGAAGCAAAACCTCAGGCACAGAACAGACCTAGTGAAGAAGATTTATTAATCTTTTATACATAATAGCTTGTGACAATGCAAGCCAAACAAATACATAGGGAGCTATGCGATCAGCCCAAAAATCGCCAGATGTGGTGAATATCCAAACGGTCAAATGATAGAAAAAAAGAAAAGAAAAGAATGTTGCTATATTCTGCTGGTGTACGGTGCAACTAAGCCCTTGAGTACAACACAAAAAATGAAGATCGCCGATTATGCACTGGACACCTCGTAATGCTGTGAACCAGTGACTGCACCTGTTGAAGTTAAACAATCCTCGTCTCAACACTGCATTCCTTTTTTATTCTTATTTGGTTTGACAACACACTGCATTCCTTTTTCAAGAGCTCACGCTTTATTGTTTTTTCTCTCCGTCTTAATAGCTTCATATGATGTCATGACCTCTTTGAACTTTGCCTCAGCTAACTCTGCAGCAAAAGACAACACTCAAATGTTGTAAATACCACAAAATGGCACAAGGAGCGAGATTACACCATCCAGTGTAGAATTTGTAAGATCCTACTAAGCAATGGGCAAACAGATGCCTACCTTTGTTGTCCTGATTTTGATCTGGGTGGTACTGCATTGCCTTGGCCCTGAAAGCAGTCTGCGTGGCAAATAAAAGGAAATGTTTTTTCCCTCTTGGAAAAATATTCTGTATACAGTAATAGTGTAATACATATTACATAGCACACAACAAAGCATAAATATTGAAGCCTGTTTCCATGGCCAAAGACGGTTGAACAATTATTTTATTCACAGAAACGGCAGTTAAAGATTTAATCTTTTAACCAACTTGGGGTCAATAGCTAGAGCTAATCAAACTAAATGCTTACTCAAGAAAGTTCACATCTACAACTCGGAAAATGGTTTTATGTTGTGATGTTCAAATTGGGAAAAATATTGTCTCAAATGTTTTCTGTTGTGCTACGCTCGTGAATGGGGAACAAAATAATGATCCTAGGGGACTCGGGTCCTGGGTAACAAAATATTGAAAGGCACGCTAAGGTTGAAATGCTATCATGACTTATGCCATGAGTTGCCCATATTAACTTCTTGCTGTTACCACCTCAGTTGAGAGGCAATGTGAAAGGGTTACCTTTTGTTATCCAAACGATATAGTGCTGAACTGAAATGGAAAGCCATAGAAACGAATTTATGACGCTTGTTTGTCGTGAACGATTTTTGCCACAACTTATTTCATAGAAGTCTTGAAATTACATAATGCACATTATCAAAGAAGAAATAAAGCACAAACTTATGTTTCATCTTTATATCTCCGAACTTTGTAATTGACCCCTCTTCGTAGGATTTGCATATTCACTGGCTTCATCTCATGATTTGTTGTTAATGATTCTGTGTCATCGCTCGCCTCAGCTTGGGAAGCCACGAGATCTAGTCAGTGTTGTCACTGTCGTGGTTTTGTTCTAATTCAAGGCTAAGTTCGAGACTATACCTACGAGGATGGATATGTTCTGACAAAATGAGGAGACTCTTAGAAATTCCTTTTTGGTACATGCTGATGTTGGTTACAAACTCGGTGAATAGATATGTTACCTACCCAATAGTGAAACTCTGCAAATAAAGCAAAAACGGCCCCCACAGAGTGATGTATTAGAAACATATGACTAAGTATGTCTATGGTTAAGGACCTTAGGGTTGTATATATCAATTGATTTTATTAGAGGTTAATATGGGCACGATTATTGTATTTCTTGAGGTCTGCCCTTTTGGTGGGGTTCGCTTTGCCAGGTTTGGTGTCATTTAAACTGTCTCATAATAGCTCTATTTGGTGATAGAATTTTCAAGTTATTAGAAGATGACATGCATTTTGGAACATCCCAAATTGAAAAACATGACAAAAATAGGATGGAGGGAATAAAATGACTCTATGCAATGGAGGCATTTGAACCTACTTAATTCATGTTTTTTGCAGATGCATCAAGTGGGAGATGCGAGCATTATTAGGCTCCGTTCTTGTAAACTTACAAGTCTGGAACTTATTTCGATATTTTTTACTTTTTGTTTAGCTTTTCGTCATAATTTTTGGGGTAATTGTTCATCTCGACAAGACGAATCGAAAAAGTATAAAAATATGGACCGATGTTGAAAATATTCAAATAAGACGACACTTCAGACAAGACAAATAAGACTGCTGATTGATACTTTTTCCGTCTTTAGTGAACTTTTTCATGCTTTCTGTCATAATTTTGTACTTTTTAGACTACTCTCGTCGAGACAGATGATTAATCTAAAAAATATCACACGAATCTAACAAAAATTCAAAAAAGACGAGCAAAACACACAAAACGAAGAAGAAAATTAAGTTTACAAGAATGGAGTCTGAGAAGGCTAGGGCACCTAAAATTCAAAAAGCATCCCAATGTAATAAAAGTCCACTCAAATTATATCAGGAGGTCTGAAAAGTATCAAGAGATGATTGTAATTATGCCTAGGGAAGATGTGCGATGAGACAAGCATTAGTAATTATGAAAGCCGGCCAAATAACATGATGATAGAGAAATTTTGAAGTATCAAACAGGATCACACAAAACTAGGTACTAAACCTCAGATTCTATCAGTACTTATGGTAATAAAATGAGGAAGGGAGACTCATAGATCTGGAGCATTTTATATGAGATGCGGCGCATACCTTAATCTCATTGTCAGTATAAGGTTGTGTTCTCAACCTGTTGCAATGACACAGAATTACAAAATCAAGATCAGATACCAGTCTTGCTCTCACAAAATCGGCAGATTTATCCAATACGTTCTCATTTTCCCGATATGGAAGTACAAGTATCATATCATAACTACAAAGGGTAAAGAACTAAAGATAAACAGAAAAGAACGTCAACCTCTCCTGGTACACTATGTCTGTTCCATGTTTCCTAGTATGGAATCACAAACACCATCTTTACAAATGGAAAGAAAAAACACAAAAAGAAAGTAAAACCATGGCTCACACACCTACACCAAATAAAACCAAGGTGTCAGGTAGTAGTAATATTTACTTCTACAAATTCAAGTCACT
The DNA here is from genome assembly GCA_019656835.1 of Rhododendron ovatum. Taxonomy (NCBI): domain Eukaryota; kingdom Viridiplantae; phylum Streptophyta; class Magnoliopsida; order Ericales; family Ericaceae; genus Rhododendron; species Rhododendron ovatum. The sequence continues at coordinate 40,443,043 of CM033794.1, forward strand.
TCTAGCTGTTCACCTTAAAATGAAGGCCTCGTATGACGCATTATTCTCAATTGAATCAGGTAGTATGGGGCCTTCAACAAAGCTTAAGCTCCTATTTAAAACCTAGACACTTCAAGCACAAACTTTAAGAAATGGTAACACATAACTACAATTAATACAATGGGATTGAATAACGCACAGATTTCTTCAGTTTATTTGACTAACACCGTCTTTTTGTATGGACTTCCCATTTCTTAAAACACAAAGAAACTGCCCTGGTCACATGAATATATATATATATACACACACACACACACACTCCGGATCCCTTCAGGGATCCCGGACGGCTGTTTGGTGCGGTCCTCTATTCTCAACCCTTGGATTTAATCCAAGGGCCATAGAAAGAAAGGGCATAAAAAACGCACAAATTACACTTTCCCCCCTCTTCGGTTCATTTCACACTTGCCCCTTAATGTTTTTCACGCAGAGGCGTGGAGAGAGAGAGAGAATCAGGGAAGAGAAGAAGAACGCAGACGAACGAAGAAGAATGATGAAGACGACGAACGAAGAACACAAGAACGACTGAAGGTCTCTCACTCTCTCTGGTTCGATTCTGTTATCTCTCTCTCTCTCTCTCTCTCTCTCTCTCTCTCTCTCTCTCTCTCTCTCTCTCTCTCTCTCGTTCTATACGAGAACCAGAAACCCTAACCCTTGTATTTGAACACAGGAGAATGAAGAACGAAATCGACAGTCGACGAAGGGCTGGACAATCGATCCAGTAGAAGAAGAACGAACTGCACCACCAAGGTCTCTCTCTCTCCCGATTATTAGGGGTTTTTTTTTTTCCGAACCAGTTTAGGGCTTTTTTTTTTGTTCTAACCCTTGATTCACTGCTGTTGTTGATATTCCTCTCGATCTGCTTCGAACCAGAGAGAAGGCCAAATTAGGGCAAAACGGTTCTCGATCTGGTGGATAATCATTGACTATTTTCAGCTTTAGTTCATAACTTTTTTTTTCTAATTTTTTTCTTCCTAATTTGGAATGGTAATAGCACATTTTCCCAAAAAAAAAAACTCAACTTAAGTAAGACTTCGTCAAAAAACCGGTTCTCAATCTGGTTGTCAATACATGTAGAACTTTTTGATTTTCTTAGCTCTTCGCATTGCTATAGAGATTGAGTTTTTCCAAAGCCATGGATTCATGTTATTTCATATTAGTACATATTAGTATCTTGTTATTTCATATTACTCTTGTTAGTATGAATCTTAGTCACAACTCACAAGACCCACAACCTCTTTCTTTTTTTTCTTACAGGAATCCAACCAAATTGAGGTTTTACGAGACAGGCGTGGTCGTGGAGGAGGACGACAAATCGGGAACCGTCAGCTCTATCAAATAGTCGTGCGCGTCGACTTTGATGGAAACAGGATCATAAACTGTCCAAGGATCCCAATGGGGAAGGGGGGAGTGAGCTGTGTCTATCAAGTTTTCTCCATTGTAAAGACTATGTAGGAGTAGTAGCAAATAACACCACCAGATGGTTTGCAAAATAGTTACAGGTTGTGCCAAGTGATTCTCTACATTGTGTGTAAAACTTATAAGAGCTTTCCTTTTGTAGATTAAGGTACCAAGTGATTCTCTGCATTGTGTGTAACAGGCTAGACTTATGGCCATTTGATAAGTCCAGAAATATCTATCCTCTTTATCTTTCTCCTCCAAACCTTCTATTTCTAGGAGGTTCTCGCAAGTGTAGATTATCATATTATTAATTGATTAATAAAACTAAGCCTTTCTTCATCAAAAAGTACATCAACTACTCTTTTAGATAAGCCAAACTTGCGGACAGGCATATATCGTGGATCCCCCTTTTCGAACAAAATAAGACGGCAATTTTTTTTTCTTTATTGCAACCCACTTTATATGGAAAAAACAGAAACAAGCCAGAAGGATCAACCAGCATGTTTTTTAAAAGCTTAACCCATTGATGGGATGAGTTCAGATTTGCCATCAACAGACAACTCTGCTGATGACATCAGAGGCACAAGAGATTCTATATACCTCAACCTAACCTTCTTCCGGAATTTTCCTTTCGGCATCTTACCCAAGTATGTTGATTCACTGATGTTGAATTTATAAATTTCACTTTTCCACTAGCAACTTATCCTAGAACGCCTAATTGAACGAAAATAGGGAAACAAAAAACAATGTCACCAGCTTGGATAGCTGTCTAATTTCTATAACAGTGACCATTACCTGTTAAGGCCCAAGACGGAGTAGTGATGAGATAATGCATAAGTAGCACTGCCTTGAGGAGTTTCCCGGAAGTTACTCCTCTGATCTCTGTTTGATGTATTGGTCTTCCAGTACCAATCTTCCCTCTGGAAATGTTGATGATATGCATCTGGACCACTTTCTCTCCAGCTCTCATAGCTCTTTTTGTACTTGCTCCTCTCCCTGTTAAATACACTTTGCATACGCCTAATACGCTCCTAGGAAGAGAAGAACCAAGGGAAAAAACAATAACATGTCTTCATTAATCCATTATTCAACAAGTTCCCACCCTACCCAAAGCAACAAAGAGAGGTATAAAATATAAAGTTAAAACAGAAGGGAGTCTCACCACTCTTTCCATTTCCTCTTCATACTCCTCCTGCATTCGACGATTATATCTTTTCCATGCTTCCTCCTGAAAACTTGACCGGAAAGAACCACCAGTTCCACTTTTCCATGATGACTGTGACCTGGTCAACTGTAGCGGAGGAGCAACATGCATAATCAGTTATGCAAGCTAAATTTAAACAACTGCATCCACTCTTACGCAGAGGGAGAAAGAGAGGAGTTTCCGATATTGGTTTTTAACAAATTCAATTCTAGAAGCATACCCCGAACAATATGAAATAAAAACTTCTAATAATTCAAGTTCTTAAAGGAACTCCTTGCTAGTGGTAGAAAGCAGAAACAATAATCCATCCTTGCCAGGTACAGTAAACCATCCATCCTTGCTTGTATTACAATACACACTTCCATATCCATAAACTTCATACACCTTCGAGCCTTGCACCCCTCCCTCGATGATAGTAGTTGGGTGAACTATTGGATATGGAACATAGAGCTACAGGCGAAGGAGAAACTAGGGATTGGGTCTCGTCTGCTATGATCTCCCCAGTCAAAATCTTGGATTTGTAACCGAATGAAGTTGTTGTGATTTCGAAATGAAATTGAATGTCAACGTTCCTGCTAAGCATTAGATTTGCTTCACTCTGGCTATGAAATGCATGCATATGAAACCTTCCTACTTAGAACAAGTAAAACATTGTACAACAGCCTAATAATGCGATGCAAGGCTTATTACATGTGTCAAACTGGAAAAAAAAAAATATAGTAACTGCCTCCAATTCAAAACCTGTAAAAAGGTTAAGATTAAATTGATAACCATACAAAACTGTTAATCATCTTACTTTGGTCAAACCGTCAAAGGGCTCCAACTATGTTGCTTCTAATCCTAAATGTAGAATCTTATATCTCCCTAAAAAGACGTGTTTTACTATATGAGCTAAACCATAACCTAAAAACAGTTGCTGCTATCAGCTCGCTACCAAGCCAATAATTATGTCAACCATAACTTTAGTGCATGTACGCAGAGAAAAGACGTGATCATGCCAAAGAGATCTAGAATTTCCAAAATCAAGTAAGGGTTTTTTTCATGGAGGCTGAATAATAATACCATCTGACTATTAAAACAATTCCAAGATGGAAACATCAGGCGTTTGTACAAACATAATTATTGACAAAAATGAAATTTCCATGGCATTATCCTGTAAAGGAGAACATCAGCCATTGCACGACATTAGCAGATAGACCGGAACCTCGTCAAAACTACATTAACACCACAAAGGATTAAAGATAAAGAAATGGCAACAATCACTACCTGAGAATAGAACCAATCAACCGACCGTCGCAGTTGTCCCACCTGCCGGATTTGTTGATAAAAAATAAAGTAATTACTAGAAGTTGCCCCATCAAATATATTACAAAAAGATAAAACTACAACCCAACCAACTACAGAACCTTGAGATAGGAAGGCCGCATATGCATCCAACGTGGCATGCTTTCTAAGATCGTAAGGGATGCATTCGAGTTTCATTAAACTTTTCAATCTTGTAGGTTTGGTGACCTTATCTTTCGAGTTTAACATGACTGTTTAAGCCTTCAAAAATGATAAGATGAGCATCTACTTCTGCAGGTTTTTATCCTAGAGTAATATTCTAACCTTTGAAATGGAATCCCAAAGACGAAGAGGAACCTGAAAGATCATACCACCAAACACTACTGAGATTTTCAGCTAAGCAAGGGCGAAGTGCAGAGCACTAATCAGCATTAATCCCTATGACTTCTTCCTGTTCCCTTCTCCCCCCAACCAAACCCGCAACCAACCCCACCCCCCCCAAACACCCCCCCCCAACCCAACACACACACACACACACACCAAAAAGAAAACAATAATAAATAAATAAAACCCTGGCAAAACCCCATCTTTTAGGTTTCCTTGTGCTTTGAGCTTTTACATTTTCCTCTTCTCTAATAAACAATTGATCTACATTCACTAAATCACAGAAACCAAGTAACCAATAACTTCGATAGAACTAGTTTTTAAGTAATCGCTTGGAAGAGAGACTACAAAGTCCCCATAGCATAATTCACGTGCAAAGGGTGCTGCAAAGGCCTCCCCCTTTTCCATGAAGCAGCAATAATGCAGACCATTTGTTCCCCACGAAAAGCAGCAGCCTTGCCATGATGACCATTGCACCGATTGTGAAAGTAAATAAAGCAGCGGAAACTGCGAGTGCAATGAGCCCATGACGATAACAGGTGTAAAATTGGCCCCTTTTTAAACCTACCCAATAGAGGGGAAAATGTCTTCGATAAGTGTACCCAATTGATCCAGACGTCTTCTAATTCATGGGTTCAAACTGTTCAAAGTCTACAAGGCTCTTGAGTTCATCTAGCATCAATTGGCTTTTACTGCTTTGATAATTATACTCAGTAGATAAGGATACTTTAGTTCATACAGTTTACTAATCTTTATTGCCTCATCTTTATATATAGTTGTGTTGTGATGTATACTCCTTGTCTGCAAGATTGCACCCCTTTTGGTACTTTTGTTTAACAACAATTTTACTATCCTATCATATTTAAAGGTGGCTATAACTAATCCATACTAATCATATCCATCAATTAACCTGATAAGGGAACACTACATGACGTTCAAAACTGAATTGGGTATCCAACTCCAAGGACTTTTTGTTCACAAACTACCCTTTTGCCTAAAAAACTGCCAAGAAGAAAGAAAAAAACCTGTCATTCCAAATTTCTTCTCTCATCTTCTCTACTTCCACATCCCAGGTTTCATTGCAGATAATCTCATTTGTTGATATTCCTCTTTCTGCATAACATGATTTGCAGAAGCAGCGTGTGTGCCCGGGCATCTAGTTTTATGGATTATTAACTCTTATGTTCACTAAATTCTAGTAAAAGACAGCACCTTTTTTTCCAAAAAGAACAAAAAAAATGAAATGGGTTTCGAATTCCAAGGACTTTTCAACAACTTACGGTGAAAATAGTAGCTGTTGCTCCAATCAAACCAAAAACAAGATTCTTTATTTCAATAACCAGGTGTCCAGGCCAGCTTTTGCCGAATGCTGGGGACCACAAACCCACCGTACACTAGCGGTGGCGACCCAAAACAAGAATTCCCCATAGTTTGACATCAATTCTCCTCGCTCTTATGATTTGTACAAAATCAAACTCTTCTGTTCACTAAATTCTACTAAAACAACGAACTTTTCTCGAAAAACAATAATAAAATGAAATGGGTTTCGAATTCCAGGGAGTATTCGACAACTTACGGCGAAAGTCGTGGCGGTTGCTCCAATCAAACCAAAGATGAGAATCCCCCATAGCTTCATATCCTCCGCTTTCTCTTGACGGGGTCTGTTTGGCAATGGTTTATCATCATCGTGGTCGTTGTTTCTCATCTTGGTGTTTCTTTCGGAGCTTGAATTGTTCATCGAGCGGGCATAGTAAATTGAATTTACAAACCCTAGACCAATGCTTTGTCCAATTGGGTATTCGATTTTTTTTTTTCTTTTTTCACAGAGGACTTGGAATGATATTTTACCAAAGGAGATACGAATCCGTGTGCGTGTGGAAGTAGAGGTGGGATGGGCAGAAGGGGTTCAGGTTTTGATTGACAATTCGCAGATTGAACGGTGCTAGAATTCGTTTTAGGCTCGCTAGGCACATTATTTTTTGAATTAAAATGATATATTATGAATAAATGATTTGTCTCGTAAAATAAAAAATAAAAATTTTTCTTAAACGTGGCTGTAGTTTGTTGTGGTGTATTTTTTCCAGTATTACTTTATAATTTTATTTTTAGTTTTTCACAGTAATTTTTTAGATTATTCGCTCGTTAGAGCCTACAACAGTTAAAAAGTGATTAAAAAAAAACATGTGTATTGAAGTTGAATTTTTTTATTTGAGACACTAACTACAAAAATGACAATTATTCAGTATTTTTACAATTCTTAATAATTTTTTTATTGTATTTTTTTAACTGCTTGAAACAACTGGCAAATCCAAAAAAAACTTAATAGTATGGATCTATCAATAACCCAAAGAGAAACATAAAAAATATTAAAATAATAATTAAGGAATAATCCAAAGAGAACCACTGCTTAGTGCAGTTGGTCAGTCATTGCCTTCCCTTTGTGGAAGGTCTTGGGTTCGAGCTCCCCAGAGGTCAGGCCCTTTAGAGCATCAGCAGTGGAATAAGCAAACATGAATGCAAACATGAATAATCAAAACATGCCACATCAGCTTTTGATTATCCATTTAAAGGTTGCTAAAGTTAGCAATGTCAAATCTCACATTGGTTATTTTTGCCCATAATCAAAACCAATGGGTTCTCCAAACATTTTCCCTTCATTTCAAGCATATTTTTTGAAAAAGTGATTTTTGAAGGGAAAAAAAACAGTTTATGTTAGAAACAATTTTAAAAAAATTAGTTTTTCGAAATAAAAAACAGTTTTTCAAAAACACCCTTTGTTCACTTAAGAACTATAAATACAATATTTTGAGAAATTTTGAAAGAATTGTATTTACACAAATAGTTTTGAAATTTAAAAATTATAAATACAATTTTTTTAAAACAGATTTTGTGTAAAAAATAATTTTCTATAAAAGAGTTGAAATTTCAAAAACAGATTTTTGAAAAACACACTTTATTTACTTATACTTTTTAAAATTTTTGAAAAATTAAACAGAAAAAAAAAATCTGAAAGTTACAGTTTTTTTAAATTATTTTTTGAAAACATTGTTGAGAGAGAGAGAGTGGAAAAGAGAAAGTTTTTGTATAATGTTGGTGTAGTTGATTGAGAGATAAAATTTGGTTATTGACAAAATATTGCTAACTTTGATTATTGAAAAATCAAAATTTGATGAGTTGTTAAGAGGTTGCTAAGTTTGGTTATTCCAATGTGAGCATTTTTTTATTAAATATTGTTAACTTTAACAATTTTTTGTTTTGCTTATTCCACTGTGGATGCTCTCAGGGGACCAGGGCTATGGATAGCTTCTGGTCTCTCTGTGCTAACTCTAACACCCCCACCTAACCCCCCTGATGTATATCGCCGTGGCAAAAAAAAAAAAAAAGAAGTTGTGTTTGGATAAGTTATACTCTATTATTTAGATACGAGTCCACTTTTTTTTTTTTGGATGAAAGGATCAAAAAGTTTTAATGAAATTGACTATAAATTAATATTTTTTTTGAAGAGTTTTCTTTTGGTATCTTTAGAGTGTTATGATCTAAACTATTTTCAACTTTGATTTTTATTTTGATGTTTTTGGATTTCAAAACAAATGATAAATCTCAAAATTTACAACGAGAAACTAAGTAAAAAATAATAAAAATTTACTATCTTCATAAAAAAATTATGATTAAACTTCAGTAAAAGCTGTTTGGCAATGGGTTGTCACCATCGTGGTCGTCGTTTCTCATCTAGGTGTTTCTTTCGGAGCTTAAATTATTCATTGAGCGGGCGTAGTAGTTGGTGGGAATTGAATTTATGAGCCCTAGACCAATGTTTTTCGAATTGGGTATTCGAGGTTTTTTTTATTCCTCAGAGGATTTGGAGTTCCTTTTTACCAAATGGAATTATGAATCGGGGTGTGTGTGGGAGTGGAGGTGGGATGGGGAGAAAAAGGTTCCAGTTTGATGGACAAGTTGCAGATTCAAAGGTGCTCGAATTCGTTTAGGATGTGTTCTTCGTAATTTAGTAGTAGTTGTGTATTTTTTTCCGTAGTACTTACGTGTAATTTTTTGTTTTTGTTTAGCTCGTTTTGAATAGGGTAATGAGAAAAGGATACAAAATGTTTATTGAAGCGGCCGGGATGGTTGAGCTTCGTCAGAGCCGGTCGACTATTGCTGGAGTCGCTGAGCTGGCCAACGGTTAGTGAGCTTTCTTTGCTGGAGTTGTCGGAGCTTTGTGTTATCTTTCTTGGTCGGAGCTTTGTGTTTTCCGTTGAAGCTTTGTGTTGCCGGAGCTCTCTCTCTTTAAATGAGATTTGCTCCTCTCTCTTATTTACATTTATGCCATTGGATATTTTAAAATAATAATGTTGGGTAAGAATTGTGTTTTGGCATCTGAGATGCTACAACCCAAAATTCGGTTTTTAACCAAAATTTGAGTATTTGACTCATTTTTTTTTTTGCAAGAGGGGGGGGAACTCCACGCCGAAAACCTTGAGCCGTTGAGTGACCTCCAAGGATGAGATCAGGGGATCTAGTGGCGGCGACCGCCATGACAAGAATTTTAGAAAATACAATTATTATGTGTTAAAAAAAATTATGCCCAGCTTATATAGTCTCGTCACCACTATATTTTTTTAGTATATATTTTGTCACTGCTAGAATAAAATCTTGGTTCCATCCTTGGTGACCTCCCTTGCCAACACTCTAATGTAAGTCATCACAACAAACTCATACAACCGCAACACCTCCGAACCCTATCATAACAAGTCCAAGGATACACACATTACCACCATTACTTCCGGCAGTCACTTCTACCTCCATCCATTGTGGCAAGCTTCCCCAAGCCTTTTTTCAATGCGGTGACCAGTTTTCATTGATTGCTTATCATTGAGTTGGCTTATGTGGTGCTAGGCAATCTCATCCGGCGTGGAAGGTTGTATACGGTGGCGGCGGCTAGGGGTGTAGGTTTAGGATAGTTGGTGGGAATGCTGCGGTAAGCACTATACGATAGTGTTAGAGATAATGTGCATGTAAAGCAATGGTTGAAGGGTAAAAAATAATACTATTGGACTTTTCTATTTACAGAGTTGAATTAATTTTTGATCTTTTTACTTTAAGGGCCTGTTTCGACGGGGGTTACCGAAGGGGTATTAGTAATATCCCCTCCTAAGACCGTGGGCCCATGGTTAAGCCATGATATGGGAACAAATTTTGCCGGTGGTATTAGCTAAGTCTCGGATTCTCTTGTACCCCCTATACCCAGGGCCAGTTCTGAGATTTTGGAGGCCTAAGACGATCTTCGAAAGTGAGGCCCTTAATAATTGCAAACGAAAATTAAATAAAAAGTCAATCACACTGAATAATTTTGATTTGGTTATAGTATTTGTTTGTAATGAGAAGTACTGGAGTAGTAGTGTTTAAGGGAGCAAAAAGATGCATCCATGCACCCACCACACTGAATAATTTTGAAAGGCCCCAGAGATTTTTGGCGATCTCGTGACCTTCTACTCCTCTTTTTTGTATTTTCCTGCATTTCGTGTTCCATTTTTCTAGGTCATTGGGGCTTAAGTATAAAATGTCTTATTGGGTTTAAAATCGGTCTCCAAAACAACACATATATACTAGATCCTAAAAATAAGTGAGGCCTTATTTTTTTGACATTTTTGGGGGGCTTAAGGCCCACGTCTCTTGGGCCTTAGCCCAAAGCCGACAGTGCCTATACCCCCAGTGGGAGGATTATTTATGCGAAGGTTCTGGGGTGTTATTACATAATACTCCCCTCTCTTCCATTTCAACTATAAAACAACATTATCCCCCCTATTTTATCCCTTATCTAAACCAAGTAGGAGTACTATTTAATCCCCCTGTCACATCAATGTGAGTCCACTTTTCTTACATAATACCTCATACTATCTTATCCCCCCTTCATAATTAATACTCTCAATCCTTATCCCGCATCTAAACGGACCCTAAGGGGATTATGTGTCTGGATTTGAACTTCAAGGGGAAACTCCTAAAAAGGTAATATAGTTGAGGGGGTTTAGTACAATTTTTCCCTTTTTAAATATATGTACACTTGTTCCTTTTTAACTTGCTCCAACAAATTAATTTAACAGGAATGCAGATCAACAAACTCTAGGGAAATCTAAACCTCTTAATTAAGAAATTACATACTTGGTGAGGGTTTGTTAAAGGCTGGAGATGCTATTACTCTCTATTTTTTGGCCACCAACTCCACACTGAAAATCTTGAGCCGTTGAGTGACCTCCCTCGCCAACACTCTGCTGTCATCACAACAAACTCATACAACCACAACACCTCCGAACCCCATTATAACAGGTCCAAGATAACACATTACCACCATTACTTCCAGCAGTCACGTCTGCCTCCGTCCATTGTGGCAAGCTTCCCCAAGCTTTTTTTCAGTGCGGTGACCAGTTTCCACTGATTGCTTATCATCGAGTTGGCTTATGTGGTGCTAAGCAATCTCGTCCGGCGTGGAAGGTTGTATGCGATGGTGGTGGCTAGGGGTGTAGGTTTACAATTGGTAGGAATGCAGCGGTAAGCATTATACGGTAGTGTTAGAGATAATGTGCATGTAAAGCAATGGTTAAAGGGTAAAAAATGATACTATTAGACTTTTCTATTTACAGAGTTGAATTAATTTCTGATTTTTATACTTTAAGGGCCTGTTTGAATGGGGGTTATCGAATGGGTATTAGTAATATCCCCTCCTAGGACCGTGGGCCCATGGTTTGGGAACACATTTTGCCGGTGGTATTAGCTAAGCACTGAATTCTTTTGTACCTCCTATACCCCCAGAGGGGATTATTTATGTGGAGGTTCTGTGGTGTTATTACATAATACCCTCGGATAATACCCCTCTTCTTCCATTTCAACTACAAAATAAGCTTATTCCCCCATTTTATCCCTCATCCAAACCAAGTAGGAGCACTATTTAATCTCTCTGTCACATCAATGTGGGCCTACCCTTCTTACATAATACCCCCTACTATCGTATCCCCCATTCATAATTAATACTCTCAATCCTTATTCTACATCTAAACGGACCCTAAGGGGATTAAGTGTCTGAATTTGAACTTTAAGGGGCAACTCCTAAAAAGGTATAGTTGAAGGGGTTTAGTACAATTTTGCCCTTTTTAAATATATATGCTTGTTCCTTTTTAACTGGCTCCAACAACTTAATTTAACAGGAATGCAGATCAACAAACTCTGGGGAAATCTAAACCTCATAATTAAGAAATTACATACTTGGTGAGGGTTTGCTAAAGGCTGGAGATGCTATTACTCTCTATTTTTTGGCCACCAACTCCACGCTGAAAATCTTGAGCTGTTGAGTGACCTCCCTCGCCAACACTCTACTGTCATCACAACAAACTCATACAACCACAACACCTCCGAACCCATCATAACAGGTCCAAGGATAACACATTACCACCATTACTTCCAGCGGTCATGTCTGCCTCCGTCCATTGTGGCAAGCTTCCCCAAGCTTTTTTTCAGTGCGGTGACCAGTTTCCACTGATTGCTTATCATCGAGTTGGCTTATGTGGTGCTAATCAATCTCGTCCGGCGTGGAAGGTTGTATGCGATGGTGGTGGCTAGGGGTGTAGGTTTACAATTGGTAGGAATGCAGCGGTAAGCACTATACGGTAGTGTTAGAGATAATGTGCATGTAAAGCAATGGTTGAAGGGTAAAAAATGATACTATTAGACTTTTCTATTTAAAGAGTTGAATTTATTTTTGATTTTTATACTTTAAGGGCCTGTTTGAATGCGGGTTATCGAATGGGTATTAGTAATATCCCCTCCTAGGACCGTGGGCCCATGGTTTGGGAACACATTTTGCCGGTGGTATTAGCTAAGCTCTGAATTCTCTTGTACCTCCTATACCCCCAGCGATGGATTATTTATGTGGAGGTTCTGTGGTGTTATTACATAATACCCTCGGATAATACCACTCTTCTTCCATTTCAACTACAAAATAAGTTTATTCTCCCATTTTATCCCTCATCCAAACCAAGTAGGAGCACTATTTAATCTCTCTGTCATATCAATGTGGGCCTACCCTTCTTACATAATACCCCCTACTATCGTATCCCCCATTCATAATTAATACTCTCAATCCTTATTCTACATCTAAACGGACCCTAAGGGGATTAAGTGTCTGAATTTGAACTTTAAGGGGCAACTCCTAAAAAGGTATAGTTGAGGGGGTTTAGTACAATTTTGCCCTTTTTAAATATATATGCTTGTTCCTTTTTAACTGGCTCCAACAAATTAATTTAACAGGAATGCAGATCAACAAACTCTGGGGAAATCTAAACCTCGTAATTAAGAAATTACATACTTGGTGAGGGTTTGTTCAGAAGAATTGGTTTGTTAATCTCTAGTTTAGCATATCCCAGTTAACTTGTCTAAATTTTTTTTTTTGGACCAAAAAAAAGTCAACTTATCTTCTAGTTTTTTTTTAACGGAGAAACAGCCCTACGACCAAGTCACTCAATGGACTTGACTGCGCAACCCAAACTTCTGGGAGAGCTAGCGTGGCCACATTAGTCACTGCCTTCCACTTACTGCAAGAAAATCACACTGTGAAAAATCGAACCCCAAACCTTAAAAATCGAACCCCAAACCTTGAAAAGTACTCCCAAAACCTGGGCATCCACCCGAACACCCGAACCACTGAGCATGTGTCTTATACTCCAGTTAGTTGTTAGTTACTACGGAGTATCTAACTTGATTTTTATACACAGAGTTGGATCGACAAATCACGCACAGGTACTCTCTCTCTCTCTCTCTCTCTCTCTCTCTCTCTCTCTCACCATATACTATTATAAAAAATGCTCTATATATGTGACCGGGTTTGCCACCATTTTACCTCAATATTGCATGCATGGCCGCAAGTTATGATTCGTCTGGCTAATTAAGTCGCATAATTGTTACGATCGAAACATAATACCCAGTGGCGGCCCTAATGTTTTGGGGGCACAAGACGAATCGGAAAAATAAAACTTTTATGCATTTCACGAACATAGTGATAAAAAGATTAGTCCACTTAAGAAAATAAAACTATTAGTATTCTCAAATAGATAAAATTTAAAAAATGTGCATCGATACAATTTTTTATCTCTACTTGCTTTTTTAAACTGTGCGTCAATACAAAGTTTGAGCCCCTTTTTTCTGTATAGATATAGAGATATGCTTGTATCCTTTGTTACCTGGTTCCAACCAATGAAACATTGTACATAAACAAGCATTAAGTTCAGGCAGGGGCGGAGGTATGTTGGCCCCGTGACCCGGCACTCCCTGATTCCCGAATTTTAAATTTTTTATTCTGTGTAGACCTGATTTTGAAACATTGTACAGAAAACAAGCACCAGGTTCACGCAAGGGCTGAGCTATGTTGGGCCCGGGGCTCCGAAGCTCCTCGATCCTTGAATTTTAAAATTTTTATTCTGTATAGAACTAATTTTGAATATTATTGATAATTATTCGTGTTCTACTTATAATCTTAATAATTTCAATTTGATTTGATTTGATAAAAAATCAATTATTTTACATTCTTATTTCTTTTCTAAACAAAAAATAAGCACATGACTGTTGAAGTATTTGAAAGAAAAAAATAAAACGATTGGTATATCTTTAATGCATTAGCCTAGAATCATTTCAATGTACAAATATAATATATTGGAAAGTAAAAACTTTATGATCTACTATAAGTATACGTTCCAATAAAAATAACTCGATCCATCTGTCCCCATTTTTTAGTCTTTTTTGGGAGTCCGTGGCACTTTTCAATTAATTATATCTTGCAATCTATAATTTTTTAGGTGATTTTGAAAACATTGTTTAAAAGAGCTCATTGAGATCTACTCAAATAAGATCCATATTGTATATAAATAGTATTATCAATTAAAAGTTATAATTAGTTTTTTATCCGATTGGGATAGAACGAGGGATAAGAATAGAAACGGAAGTAATATATGCCAATTCAAAATCCCGACTCTGCCACCGAGTTCAGAGAAAAATAACCATTAGCCAACCCTTTTATCAGTTTTATGGAATCGGAAATAGCCATGTTTTGTTTTCCTTTTTAAGTAACGTAGATCAACAAACTCCGGGGAATCTAAGCCTTGTACTACTAAGATACTACTACTACATTAGTCAGGACTTCGTTCAAATAATTGGTTTGTGGGTCTTTATTTAGCATATCCCTGGTAGTTAATTACGTACTTTCTAACTTGACTTCTATACACCAACTCTCTCTCTCTCTCTCTCTCTCTCTCTCTCTCTCTCTCTCTCTCTCTCGCCATTATTGTTATGAGAACCGCTCAACATATGCGACCATCTTTATCACCATTTTATCTCATTGTATGCATGGCAAGAAATGAATCATCTCGATGTTCAACAGTTCAAGTGCACAATTTTACGACGAAACATAATACTCAATGTTGGCGATCAAGTGTTTTTGGGGCTTAAGACGAACATAAGAGATGAAGTTTTTGTGTATTTCACTAACAAAATGATAAAAATATAAGTCAACTTACAAAAAAAAACTATTAGTATTGATCACTATTCAACAAAGATAAAACTTCAGAACTATGCATCAAAGTTTGATCTCTTCTTGCATTTTAAACGGCAAAAATACAAATTATTAATTCACGGGCTCCTTTTATTTATTTATTATCTTATGTGTTTAATCGGCGGAAGTGAGTTGTCGTTAGATTAACACAATGAATGAGAAATTGTACTCCTGATCACCTTCCTCCTTCTAGCATTTAAGTGCAACCTGTGCTACGTTGGGCCAAAGGCCACTTGGCTATTTGATGGGCTCATTTTGAACGAATGTTTTAATTGTTTAGACCTGTATGTAACAAACTTTTGGGAGTCCAAGACGAAAGCCTTGCTCGCCTTTGCTCAAGGTTGGTTTTGGTGTGGAGTCCCACTTCGGCACTTCAAGGAAATTATATATGGTATGTAAGGTAGCACTGATCAGCTACTGTTAACCTGAGATTAACTTACCACGTGGTTAAGTTAAGAGCTAACAGGTCAGTTGGCGCAGATCATTACAGCATCCCGACTAAGTTGTATAGAACGGTAATAAACAAAATACTCCACCTACAAACCTTAAATTCGCTCAACCACCTTGAAATGAATTCACCAACGTGCAAATTCTTAAGAACAAACACACACCCACCTTTTCCCACCTATTTTTAAATGGGTCAAGGTCTTTCTTTATTACTAGTAATAAAATAATTTATTTTCCTTCATTTGAGTCCTATATAAATAGGTTTGTCTATATGATCATTTCCTGCATCGTGGGAAGTGTTACGTACGGAGTTTGTTTTCAAGTCATAGATTTGCTTAATTTGGTCATAGATTTGCTTTGCAAAACAATGATATTGGTAATCAATTAATACTCTCTGTTAGTCTCAACCAGATTTAATTTATTTCCAAGTTCGTGTAACTAATTATTTGTTTTTTTTTTCTTTTTTCTTTTCTATCGTTTAACAATTTATACTCCAGAAAACAGAGATGAAGGTCGACATTCACTGCCAAAAGTGCATTACTACGGTATTCAAGTCTGCTACTAAGCTAATAGGTACGAACTGAGTTAATCTTGACCTGTTCCCAACCAACTCAAGTCCCGTACCCAATTGAACTTGTACATCTATTTCCGTACAATTTCGACAAAAGATTGCACAAAAGACTCTTGTTGTTCCTGTGCAATTTCATCCACGGGGGACACAAGTCTTTTGTTCAGTCGATGGCTGAATATGCACCGGAAACAGAGATGAAGGCACAGTTCCGGTACGGAAGATTTGAGTTCATTCCAAAAGGGGAAATGATTTTTCACAATCTCCCTATTTGGTAAATGGACCACAAATTTTATTTTCTATCGTCGTTTGAAATTGTTTTAGTATTATTTTAGATGTTGAAAGGTAAATTTGGAGTTTTCTAACAAGGAAATGTGAAAATTATTTCCCACGGTAATATTATATTAATTATTTATAATTTCTGAAAGCTATAATTATTGCTTTCATTGTCAAGAACATGTGATTAATTTTGAATTCATTTCCCAAGCACGTGAGATTTTCAACTTGAATTTGCTCAAACTCAAGATTTCCTTAAAGTCGTCTGTTTTTAAAAACAATGTTTTCAGTTTGAAGCAATGTTTTAAAAACACGACCATAATGAGATTCGAAATAGGTTAATTCGGATTTTTACCGTAAAAACACAATTTCGATGAGTCCTCTAATGTATTAGCATCACCGACACGGTTATGTGTCAGACAATATCGCCAATGGATATATATATATATATATATATATATATATATATATATATATATATATATATATATATATATATATATATATAAGCAAAAATCTGTGAGGAGGTCCAAAAATGTCATTGCGGAACGAATTGTATATTGAAGTTGTGTTTTGATATTTGAGTTGCAATGGAGTCGGGCTTCCGAACCCAACTTCACGATGAATTCATGTGTATGGGAAAATAAAACCCTTTAACGCCTGGATAAGTGTCCCAAAAACAAATACAAGAAAACTCAATTTCGTACTAATTTTTGAATTTGATAACCACAAATTAATGCTATTAAAAGTGGATTTTGATCATCGAACAGGAATTGATGAGATATCTGTGAACAGTGAGAAGGGTATTGTGACTGTAATTGGAGAGGTTGATCCAAGGAGAGTCGCAGATCAGATCAGCAAGACTGGAAAGATAGTACATATCATCAGTGTCGGTCCACCAAAGAAACCAGAGCCTCCAAAGAAGTGTCCAGAAGTAATTTTTCCATGGTCATGGTCATGGCCCCCTTGCCCGCCCCCTTGCCCGCCCCCTTGTCCGCCCCGTTGTTAATTCGTCGAAGGCACTCGTTTGTGAAGGCGACGCTCATGTTTGTTGATGGTCAATTTAACTCCGTAGTTCTATTTGATTGAGAGAGAGAGTGAGCGAGTGTGTTTGTGTTATTTGTTCGTCGATTATGAAATGCTAAGGCTTTGTTTGGGGAGACTTTTAGTGTGGGATGATTTGATATGAGTTTGTTGAACTACTTAAAGAATATGTTACCTGCTCTCGTCTATTGAGTTATTAAAAAAAGGAGCTCGTATTTTAGTTTTACCAACAAAGTGATACTAATCCTTACAATAGCATTGTGTTGTATTGTATTCAGTGACATGAAGAGATTCAGAAGTGTAACACTTACAGGAAAAAATTATTCAATGCACTTGTGCACTGTTACGTGGTGCTCCAAGGCCTCCTTCCACCGCTCATTTTGGTGTGGGATCCAAAACAAGTGTATAGGCCACATTCTTATTCTGGTGTGGGACCCAAAACAAATGTGCATGCCACATTCAATGTGTGGTTGAAAAGGGTCTGGGCACCACATGGCGGTGCCCCAAGTACTTTGAATAATTTTTTCCGAAGCATTATAAATTACAAGACGGTACACTTATAGATTGCAAAACGGTACAGTGACAATGCATGCCCGAAGTACATTGAATAATTTTTTCTGAAATATTATAAATTACAAGATGGTAGAACTCTAAATGGACTCACATTGGGCAGTGGATGAGCAACCACAGTGGTACTGAATAGCAGATCTGAAACACATGATTTTTACTAACTATATATATGCTAAAGAGTTCAGGATTTTTACATACTCGATCTGTGGGTATCCAAGTTAGACAACAAACTTAGATTGTTCAAAATCCAAAGCCCATGCAGAAGATGCTGAAGAAATCTAATTACACAGGAGGACGAAAGACATGATTTAATTTGGTGCCTATGTGAACCAAGTTGAAGAACACATATATACAACGGATTTCTCATTTGAACCAAATTGATGGCATGTTTTTTTTTTTTTTTTTTTTTTTTGAAGGGGTTTGAGATTTTGGCAAGCGGTGATGTGATGAGGACAGATGGAGAAGCGACGACGTTTCGGAGGAGTTGGAGACACTTGCCATGGTGGTACGTGGCCGTATGGTTCCAGTATGTGGCCGTGACGTTTGGGTATGTGGCCGCAAGGTTTAGCCCCTACAAGTCCTTTACGTGAATAAAGTTTCTTAAAATTTTACATGTGGAGTAAAAATTCCCAAAATATAAAATTATCAATCATTTTGTAAGTTGCATCTATAATACATTCAATCTATAGGTGTAAAATATATATTTGGTTATCAATATGAAAATACACGTGATTTGGGCCCCCTAAAATAAACATAAATCCTACATCCGTCATTGGCCGCAAGGTTGGACTAGAGACCGCAAGGTTCCATTGTGTGGCCACAAAGTTTAGATATGTGGTCGGAAGGCTGGTTCTGCACATTGCACGATTTTCGATGGAACGTCATTTTTTTCAGTTCTATATGCATCTTATCCCCTCCGTCCCCATTCAATAGTCTTCTTTCTAGAGCTTTTGCCTCTTTTCAATTGTTTATACCCCAACTTTAAATTCATAATGTATTATGTAGTTTTATCATAAAACTAACCGAGCTCTATCAAATAAGATTTATATTAGATAGGAGTATAAAATTTATTACTAATTTAAAATTATAACTAATTTTTTATTCAATTATAATAAAACGAGACAGAATTAGGGCGCTGCTATTCGCAGCCATCTATTTTCTCCCATAACCCATTAAAAATTTTCAATTATACTCGACAGTTAGTTACCGAAATTGAGATATATTTTCAGCATTCAATTACCGAAATATAATATTTTTTTCAACAGCTATTTACCGAAAATATATGATCGATAGTTGTTTACCGAAAATTGAACATATTTTCGACATGTAGTTATCGAAATATAATTTTTTTTTCAACAGTAATTTACCGAAATATTTATAATTTTTAACAATTATTTATCAAAATATAATAAACTATGAGAGAAAATAAAGAGCTGCGAATAGCAGCGCCCCAGAATTAAATGGAGGCGGGAGTAATTAAAACGGTACAAGGGACACGGGAAGGGTTTGGGCAGATGGGATCTTTCTTTTTATTCCCTTTCAAATCAAGTAACGGAAAATTGTTTCTTCTTCGTCTTCCCTCCCACCCCCCCACCCCCCCTTCCTTTTTCCATAGGTTCCAAACGCGGTGGATGGCGGCGGTTATGGATTTCCGGCGAGGGGAGTTGGTGCACTGGGTGGCGCTCCTCCTTGTTTTCTTCTCACAGAATGGTAACTCTCTCTCTCTCTCTCTCTCTCTCTCTCTACCGTTAAAAAGACACATAAAGGTCTCCCTCTCTGTGTCTACGTATATAATGTGCTTGTCTCTCATTATTATACGCGTGTCCAATAACTGTCCATGCATGTAGTATATACCAAAATTAGCTTCGAATTTGGGTTTCTCATCTCCCATATGTGACCAGGGCCAGGGTATCCTCTTTGATCGGTTGATACTCTCTCTCTCTCTCTCTCTCTCTGTCTCTCTCTCTCTGAGATGTTAATTTCAAGGGGAATTTCTCGCATTACGAGATCAGCGGGCTTGAACCCTAGTCACCGGGTCTTCTCATCTCGAAGCAGCAAGCATCACCAACTGGTCCCATCTGTTCTATTTACGCTCTCCGCTAGACTCTACTGATAAGGTTACAGTTGTACAAGTCTCTGTTACGATCATAATGTCCCTCATTGGCTAAGGGTTTGTATAGATTTCACCCTTGAAAACCGGCTTCCAAGGGGAGGGTGCCCAAGACATGGCCAAGCTCCTTAGCCGATGTGGGACATTAGGATAGTAAAAACCCGCTTACAAGGGGAGGGTGCCAAGAGCTTATATGCTCATGGCAAAACCCACATTTGGCCGATGTGAGACATTAGGATCGGAACAGTCTCACACTTTTTGCTTTTATACGTTAATACGTCCAATTGAGATTAATCTCTAACGGAAGTTGATTAGTGAAAGTCGAGGAGAAGAAAGCAGTTTTTTTTTGTCCTCCTTGACAGTTTTTTTAGGCAGTTAAAATGGGTAATTTCGGGGGGGGTGGGGTTGCGGGAATGCAAGCCAGCAGGGGCGAAGGTGTATGGGTCGGGGTGGCAAGTGGTGGCCAGGAGAAAAAAATAATTTTACACTAAAGGCAGTCGATTTGGTGTGACTTGGTTTTTCACTTGTATAATGAAAAAGTAGCAATGAAAGAAATAAACTTGGTTTGGATCTTAAAAATAATATTTCAATGACTTATTTAAAGACATTGTGAAGAGTCGCCAGGCTTATTAGAGCCTTATTTATTGTATGGACATGGCTGACTATGTCGATGAGCATCGTAGAATCGATGGTTTTGGAGCTTCCATAGAGGAGCCCCTATGTGGAGGTCTTATGCTTGAACAGGAGGAGTTGTTATTCTGGAGGAGCTGTGTGCCTCGCCACGGAGGTATCGGTACCACTTGGCGACACTCTTCCGGATACCCACATTCTTTTTATCCCTTCCCTTTCTTTCTTTTCAGGATCAATTGGACCCATTTTTGCTTGTTGAAGATGAACTATCTATCCTTCCAAATAGGTTGCGCTCAATGGTAGTTGCCGAGGTACCCATTTCTCGCTTCTTTTGTTTCGGGATAATATATCAATGAAAAGAATGGAGATGTAACCTTTTTGGTAATCCGTGGGTTTAATGCATTGCAGGTCCCAAAGCTTGCCTTAGCTGCCGAGTACGTCTTCAAAATGGGGGTGGAAGGAAAGTGATTTCGACCAACGGGAAGATTGATGGATACTTTTCAGCAGTATCTGCTGTGTCCAAAATCGAGAATTTCTTAAATAATTGATAGATACTTTCAGCCGTGTCTCATACTTGTCCTGCCTTATGGGGGCTTTTGGCTTTATTGCCACCCACATACATCATAGATCTTTGGGTGGCTTTGGTAGCCTGTCCTTTCTTTGGGGGCAACAAGGAATGTTGCAGCCATAAGGTTAATAAGACCTTTATGTGGCAATGATATTGTCGTCAGTTAACTGTCCATGAAGTTGATAGTATCATTTTCATGTCTAAACTAATAGGTTCACTTAGTTTTCTTGGAGTGCAACTTCCAAGTTCTCTGCTTTCAATAATTCCTCTTATCTGTCAAAAAGATTGCCCAAACGAATTAAGCATGTATATCTTTGATTTGTTAAGACTTAAAGAGTCTTATTGCAAAGGTCCAGGGACCACACGTTTCCCTGGATCATGATAGTGTACTTCTACGCTATCAACCATTTAGCAACTTGTAGATCCATCGGACTCATTTTACCGGTTAATAGATTCAGCCTGAAAGTTCTTCTTATTTTTTAATCAGAAGATATTTGTCTGAGACTGTCAGTACACTTTATGTACTCTGCTCTACCTGCCATGATCTCATAATTACTCTGTACTCTGTATTACAGACCTATTGTCTGCGCAGGTTTTATTATTGATGGGAACAGCTTTGAATGTACATATACCTGGGCCTCCTGATGATGTGGTGGTTGATGCTTTATCAGAAGAACTCCATCTAAGATAACAGCGTATAGCTGAAATCACAGAAATGATCCATGTCAGTTCTTTTTCTTCTTCCTCCTTTTAGGATTTTCTTGTTTTCCCCGGCCTCTATATTCCTTCTTTTTGCTTTTTCTTTTTTTTTCTTTCTGTCCAAGTTTCTTCGTAAAATGAGAAAGAAGGGAAGAATAAGGAGAATAACCTAGGAATCTCACCAAGAGTTCCTGCAACATTACCTACTCTAGGGTTAAGCAACATCATGCACATATGTTTTCTAGTTTTCCTACTTCTGGCAGGGCAAAATGTACAATTTGTTTCCGAAGACCATTCTAGACATAATGTCGCCAATTTGTTTACTTACACACACAAAAAAAGGAGAGTGATAGATGGGCTAAGAATAGAAAACATATCTTATTAGAGATTCAACAATGCGATTTTTGTGAACATTGTAGATATAGTAGACGGCCTATGTAGCAGACTAGCAGGG
Source organism: Rhododendron ovatum (assembly GCA_019656835.1). Lineage (NCBI taxonomy): Eukaryota > Viridiplantae > Streptophyta > Magnoliopsida > Ericales > Ericaceae > Rhododendron > Rhododendron ovatum. Next base: position 40,465,306 of record CM033794.1, read on the forward strand.
ACAGTTTGTCGGAGGTCATGTACCAGTGTTATACACTTGTCGGAACTCTCTGGAAACTCTTTGGATAATTGTCCGACACTAAAATCAGAAGTGTCAGATTTTTTCTCAATGTTTCCCTCTGGACGCTTTTGGACACTTGCAAGACAAGTTGGGGGTGTTAATCGAAATGGTAGATTCTAATTATAACTTAGGGAAGTTTTTTTTTTTTTTTTTGGCATGATAGATGATGTTTTATTTAGTGTATAGACACATGAATGATGAAACCTTTTTTGTTGAAATAATTTTGTGAATGATGTAATGATAAATATGATTTGAAGTATATATGGTGTTGACATATAGACAATAAGAGCCTTATTTTTTATCCATATAATAGTATATGTACATATTTATGGAAAGTTTAGCCCAACGTGTCTTGTCCTCCACTTTTCGTGAAATTTATGAATTGAATTATTGGTGTCATGTCACGTGTCCATCTTGGTGCTACATGTTGAATTGTAGTGAAAGCTTCATATATGTGTCAGCATTATATATGCTGTCTTTAGCTTTTGGTATTTCTACTACCAGGGCTAAGAATACAAAATTGAAGACTTGGACTTCTTTGATTACTGTGAACATTCTAGAGCTAATTGAAAACAAAAGACAAATATGATGGCCTACATAGAGGAAATCCGGATTTTTTTTTTTTTTTTTGCTAATAAGGAAATCCAGAAATTACTAGGTGCTAATAACTCCTAAAGCTAAGCAAGCACGAGACAAATAACATGAGTTAATCAACTTCACAATTTGACTGAGAAAGGTCAGAGTTATTCCTTGCAAAACTGAAAAAATTTCTGCTTTGTTCTATGGTTTGCACAAGAATAATTTTTGCGGAGCTTGAAAACTTCACATCAAGAGGCTGAATCCACCCTTCCTTCCCTTCTCTTATCTCTTCCTCTCATATCCAGAGTCCCAGACTATGAGAACCATCTTGCTTTCTTTTTTAGAGGATAATTGGTTATTTCCAACTCAGCTGTCTTCTTGATTAATTTGTCCCATTTTATTTTCCCTTTTGAGAGTTTTTTTCAAGCTCATCAAAAAGTTGGTTTGAACAGATCTCAATTTAACGGTCTAAACAGCTGCCCTAAAAAATTCTGTCCTCCTTTGTACCGACCGACTCCTGATGCCCCTTAAAGCTATTTTCCAGAAACAAAACCTACATTTTAACAAAAGTTTGAGGTTCTAATGACTCCTACTTTTGTAGAGTTCTTTTTTACAATATGACTTTTAAGAAAGAATGACCTGATCCCTAGCCTATCGGAGGATAGACACTCCACTTTGAGTTGAACTCAAGATGTACGTTGATGCTTCGAAGCTAAGGTTTCCATTGCCTTCTTCATGATGATGCAGATACAAGACGTGGCATTGGTTCATTAAACTTTGTGATGGGGAATAAGGTATCTTTTTTTTTTTTTTCCCCTTTTATCTTCGGTATCATGTTTTCGTTTTCTTCTTCTGCATCAGGAACTCTATTAGTTGAATCTGCGCTTCTGTTCCTGTTTGATTACTTAGTCCCATATTATCTGCTGATCCTTGTGTAAACTATGTAAAGGTTGTGCTTTTCTGTTTTTATTTTTGGGGCTGCTCTCTCTCTCTCTCCCTCTCCTTGCGTCCGCATGCATGCGCACGCGTGTTGGTGTATTTTTCTATTCTTGGTTGGTCTAGCAATGTGTTGATCTATTTGCTAAACTTGGAGTACTTGTCCGTAACTATGCTTTCTCTTTGGTTGATCGGGTTCTGAAATAAACAAGTAGAATAGTTTAAGAGCATCTTGTACTACTTCTTAGAGAGTTCATCACTTTTCAGGAAAAGCACAAGCTGTCGAAAATTGGTGACATAATTGGTTCTTTTTTCTTATTATGGGTTTTCTATTTCCCGTTTGCAGTTAGCTGTATTGGCTGGCGTCCAATCACTCGGATCCCCTTGGCGTTTCGACTGTCCAAGACCAAGGGCAGCCTTGATTTACCTGACTATTGTGATATGTGTAATTACATTCGTCTTTATACTGACAATTGCTAATTATTGCTCGTAAATTGTAATAGTGGAACTTTTCATTCACACTTTTCTAATAAGAAACTACTCTGGCTGGTTTTGGATTTTTGGACAAAAACCAAAGCCCAAACCAAGCAACGAGAGCCAGGTAGGAGTTTGCCTTAGATAACTTGAAACGCACTGTTGGAACCGTTTTATAATAGCTTAAGTTTTCGATACAAGGGGTGATTAACATGACATCGGAGTTTATGAAAGGTCCTGAGGTTAAGTCTCTTTGTTGGCATTTGTTGTTTGTTTGGAATTGTGATACTGATTAGTCTAAACACTATTATCTTAGTATCATATCAATTGCGAAAGTAAGTTCTAATTTAGTAATATCTTTGACTTTTTGTACCTGTCATGGTTATTGTTTTGTCATTAAGTTTTGACGCTTGATCTCATTGCTTTCAAAATGCGCTGTTGATGCATTAATGTTTTTGAACTCATTACAAAGATGTCTCGTATTGATGATCAGGCTTCCAACCTTCTATGTCATGACTCAAGCAGTGTTCTAAAAAAAGGAATTAATTAGCGGTTAATTGCCGATTAATCGCTGGCGGGGTCTATCCGATTAGGTCCGACTAATGATTAATCGCCGATTACTAATTAATATGCACCGATTAATTGCCAATTACTCCGTTTAATCGCTCGAAGGTGGCTGACCGCCCGACTAGCGCCTAGCGACTTTTAGAACATTGGACTCAGGATCAAGCCTCATTATCTTTCAGATTACTATGTGCGCACACTGGTAAATAGATCTCCTGTTGCATATAAGTTTGCATTTGGTCCTGTCCTACCCTCTAAGTACAGGGGGTTCTAGTTTCCATTTTCAGTGCATGCTGCAATGGATGTGTCAAATGATTATACTTGCTTCCCTGTATAATCTTTAGCCTACGGTGATAGCCTATATAGATAAATAGATAAAGAATACCTATGGGAATGTCGAACTATAACTGTAGCAAATTTTAAATCTTTTGCAGGGAATTGTAACAGCTCCTATATTGTTTGCCATGGAGTAGTTCCTGCAATTGCGAGCAGTTGTTAATCGGGGATTTGAAGACCCTGCAGATGTGGATCTTGTAAGTTCCTTGGTACAGTGTACACAACAAAGATACAAAACGTAATTTGCATGATCTATGTAGCAAGGAATGGACATGTCAAAGATACAACAAACTAAATGTACGCAAGCAATGTTCTAGGCACTTGGTGGACCCCCAATGCCTAGATTTTAGGATCTAGGGACTGATTAGGCATTTTTACTGTAAATTGGTAATTATTAGCCAATTAATCGGCTACCCTGGTAATAATCGGCTAGGAGGCAATTAGTTGGCGGGGTACATTTAATTTATTTCAAAATTATTTTGAGATAAAACGTGCAATAGGAAATGTACAAAGGTGTTATGTGCTATTTAAACAAAAAAAAAAAAAAGAGATATTTTAATACATATCAAAGCTCTAAATTGACTAACAAATGAAATATATATCATGTGTAGCTTTTTAGTATTTACTGTAGTCTTAATTCATTTCTTACTGGTATCACGTCATTTCTTACTCAAATTTTGGGGAAGTAAATATTTTTTTAGAAAATGAAAAACCGTCTAATGTCTAGGCGCCAACTAATTGCATCCTAGTCACTAGGTGCCCTTCTTCCGCCTCACTAGCTCCTGTCGATTTTTATAACATTGTACGCAGGGCGGTTATGTGTTTATGTTTTAATTAACCACAGTAAATATGAACATGCTCGGTCATAGCAACTCCTAGTTTACTGTCTCCTTCCCTCCTATCCTGGCTTGAATTAACCACTTCTGTATTGGCGCTATTTGATATGTCCAATGTGGTTTTCAAAAATTAACCTACTAGATTTTTTAACTAGTGGAATTCCACATTCAATTAAATACAGGCTCTTGATTACCTCGGAAAGAGCCAGGGGATACAGAGAACACGAGAGCTAGTGGCAAAGCACGCCACCCTTGCCGCCGCCACAGTTGATTCTCTTCCGGAGAGTGACGATGAGGATGTGCGAAGATCATGGCGGGCCCTAGTGGATCTAACTCAAAGAGTCATTACCAGAACAAAGTACATCCCAAAGTGATTTCATTAGTCGCAATTTTTGCTTCCCGTCATATATTTCCATCAGTTATACAGTCAGGGCAGAGTATTCCCTTGTTTGTTTTCCATATTTCATGAAGAGAAAATTGAGAATTTGTCGTTGTTATGTTACAACTAGCAATGAAAAGTAATATGTTTTTTTTTTTTTTTGGGCAATCCAGTGATAGTGTTGGTGAATTACTGGTGTCATGTGACTCATGTTATAATACTTTCTAAACATCTCATATTCACATCTCCTAATTCTATATTTATGCTCCTTTTGGCATTCCCAATCTTACAATCTTCTATTTGCCTTGCTCCCGCTCTTCCTTCCGCTCCCACACCCCCGCTTCGTGCAACTACAGTACAGTGTGAGTATCCAATAGAAAAGATGACGTCAAAATTATAAGGCTGAAATTGTAGAAGGTATTTACTTCCGAGATTTAGTCCTTGAAATCGATGGTATGATAGAAATGATCATTTGCAGTAGTTTTAATGAATGAATGCTATCTAATTTAATTGTCCTCAATAAGCTAATGGTTGTCAGCTTATTGTGTTTGTACTAATCAAACTTTCTGGCTGTATGTTTTCAGCTCTTAATGTCAGCGAACTTATTTTTACTAACAATGACAGTTGCACGGATTTTTCCTGCCTGAAGGAAAAAAAAAAGGAGCTAGTCTTGGCGAATACATTATTTTGCTCAGACAAGCTAGAAAAGAATAAAGCTGCCATCAAAATTTTCACCTCAAGTCATACCATTAATGTCTCAATAGGAAATTATTCCATCAGCATCGAAGCAGCCTAAGTGCAGACAAGTTTGGACAGCTCAGCTCTCATCTAAGGTATCTTCTTTATAGAGAAATGTAGAAAGTTTAGCAAAATATTGATCATGACAAGTTTCGTCACCTTCTGTCCAGTTAATTTATGTTCCATTTGACATTCTACTGTTCAAATTCTATGAGATGGAGAGTATGTATCAAGACAATCTCTGCTTATATGCATCCGCTGGAATTATGTCATAGAAAACTAAATGTGGATATTGAGAGGCTAACAAAACAGTATTTTAAGTTCAATGAGTTTCATTGGATAGACATTGGACCATAAGGAAGATGTCTTCCTCTGCATGATCTTTGATGAAAGTGGAGAAGTCACACAAGATTGGCATTACAACTTGACCATTATTTTCAGACTCGTAACAAAAAGGCTGCTTGAACTTTGATTTCACATTGACAAGAAAGGTCCTTATCTTCTCTAGAGGTCGACAATTTCTGTGAAGGAGCCATTATTGTACTTGTGGATTCAGCCTTTTTTCATTATTATGCGAGATGTTAATGTCAAACACCATGAAAGATGAACAAACTCAGGATAATGTGCAAACCTTGGACAAAAGAAGTCTTTTCATCACAGACAAACTCTGTTTGGCTTCTGGATGTATGTACAGAGGAGCAACTTACTCGGACATATTCATCTTTTAGAGTAACCAAACCAAAAAAAATAGGTTCTTTGGAAAATACCTATTCATTTACACAAGTCCCCTAAACAAGAAGTTTTGGGATCATAGTTGTCTTCTTTCTAGCTGACGTCTTAATTTTATAGCCAATAAATGCTTTGTTTCGGCTACCTTTTTCAAATATGATCTTCTTGGAATAGCAAGTCTACCAACACAACAATGTGCACAACAATTTACACAAGAAGTGGATGTGGCTATGATTGGTGATTCGTAAGTGGTTATCTGCCCAGTTGCCAATCATGCAAGGCAACATCAGCATATTGTACAAATTATTGTACACATTGTTGTGTTAGTAGACGCTCTTCTTGCAAAGTTTTGTTTGTTCAAGATTCAGTGTTTGATGTGGTTTAGTCTAGCATACTTCCAAGATCCAAAATTGGGCCTAAATTAAGCTATTTGCGGCAATGCTCTATTCTTAGGTAGGGATTAGCTGAAATTAGCAGTTTCCTTAAGAATTCAAGGTTTTTGTTGTTTATTTTAATGATAGATATGGTTGTAAGCCTTATAAAGATAAGTGAATTTGCGGAGTTTTTTTTCTCTATTTCAGGTGTTCTATAGTATGCTTATTCTTAAAATTTGACTATGTCTTACACGATTTCATGTCAATCTTGCGAGCAAAATCTGCTTCTGCAGTCTTCCTGTATCTTTTTGTAAGCAGAGGTTACATACTAGAATATCCTGTTAAAAGTCCATATAATGCTAGACACCTAGGAGTACATTTTGTTTATAAATGGACTGAAATGACTGTCGTTTGACTAATGGAACATGCCATATGATTCTTATTTCCTTTCTTTGAGTTCTTATTCTGCTAAGCACGTTCATTATCAAAAAATAGACTTGATATGACTGTCGCTTAACCAATTCAACATACCACATGAATCTTGTTTCTTTTTCTTTTTTGGTTTCCGTGAAGGAGACCTCCAATAATTGGTTTTATTTCGACAGGGTGAGGAAGAATTGATTGTTACATTTATCTCATCTTGATCGGATAAGTCAAACCTTGCTCCCAGTAGCAAATAGCAGTACACATTATTTCATCTCGGTGTGCTTGTTGTTTTTTCATTTTAAGTATTGGTATGTGTGGACTGCAAAAGAGGCTTCATAGAGTTGATCTCTTATTTGTTAGCTCATGCATGACAAATCATCAAGGGGAGGCAAGAATGATGGGATTGGAAGGTCATTTGCAAATTTATTGGCTTAAGTTTCAGCTTTTTCTGGAAACTTCGTATTTTCTCTCTTCTGCAGGAAGTAAATGGAGTATTGAATTTAGAGAGTTTTAGGGTACCCTAAGAAGTTTTGAGATTTTGTGGTGAAAGTTACGAACCATTGTGGTGTAGCTACTATGAGAAAAGAACTAGTGACAAGTATTTGTTGTTGTGTAATGAACAATATGGTTTTTTGTCATAAGACTTTGTGGTGAGAAAGAGGCTTTGTGATGTATTTGGTTTCAGCTTCGATGGCACTAGTAGAACTTTGGGGGGGCGGTGTGGTTGTTTTGTGGCGGGCGGGGACGGTCAAGTCTTGCCTTTGTTTCTCCTCCAATGTTGCATTTCTTTCTTGAGTTGGTCATTTCATTTATTGGGAGGTTTCTTCTATTGGACATGTTCTTGGACTATCCTATCCGGTGGATTGTTCAGTTAGACGCATGTTTCTCTATTTTGTTTTTACTCTCCTACATATTGGCGGAAAAAGGATGATGTTGCGGAAAATATCAATTGAATGCGATTCACATGCTCTTGCCTTCTGCAGGGATCCCAGCCAATTGAGCTAGTCCTAGTTGGCCTTGTTTGTGCTTCGAAGGGCGGCAGATTGTAGTTGAATATGTCATAACTCATACTCCATGTACAGCATTGCAAAGCCAGTAGTGCTGAATTTTGGAGTTACTCATTTATGTGCAACCTTGAAAAGTTTACCCTTCTTCTGTTACTTAAAAACATTCCATTTTGGTGAAAACTATTTTTTCTCTCGCTTGTGGGTAGATGCAGTTTTCCTTGACTGTAGAATTGAACATGCATACATCCTTGAGGGAAGGATTCCAGAAGGAAGCCATATAATATGAACGAAGGTCCCAAAGAGGATTGAGGAATGGCCTAACATGCAAGTCATGTTACATGTCACCAAAAAAGTGATGAAAATGATATCTTGATGGGGTGTAGTGGTGTCACATGACCAAATAGACCTCCCTTCACTACAAACCACGTGCCACCCCCACCTCCCAAAAGTTATTCCATGCTTTTCTTTTTTTCTATCAACAATACTATTTATTGCTAGTTTATTTATGGAAACGGCTTCTCTGTCGTTTAGTGATTGAACTGAATCAATTCAATCCGGCATGGCTTGACCCCATTTCGAGGCGATCGATTTCAATTGACTGATTGTTCGCATTGTAGAGCTCGTCAAGTATTATAGTCATTTAAAAAATCAAGTAAATCAGATAACAAAAATTATCCAATCGAAGCACACATTTTTATGAAAAAATAAAATGACTTTGTCACATTGGATTATGACTTCAGGAACTTATTTTTTCCAAAATACGGGTTTTTGTTGTTGTTGTTGATCCGCTTCCAAAATACGTTCACTCCAATGAAACATTGGTTGGTATTCGATTGACTTCATTTTTAATATGCTTGTAGTACTCGACGAGCTCTATACTATGAATCGCTCAGGTCAATGAAACTACTCCGAAATGGGATCGGAGCTAGCCAGAGTAAGTTTAGTTTTTGCAAGTAGCAACAATAGAAGAGTAGTTGCACTCTTCTCCTATTGTGTTGTTTCATCTTTTGAACCTTTATGATTAATGAAAATTCATCGCAGTTCAGAAATAATCATTGATGTAATAGATGTGTTTTGCTGGTCCTTGGCCTAGCTTACCAGCTCTTGAATCTACATGAAATCCAAGAATGCCTCGAAGATAATAAATTATGCCAAAACAAGTGTTCACTTGGTAAAAAACAACCCTTGCACGGTGGAGATGAGATCTGGACCGTTGGATAGCCGAACGAACAGATCTAATGGTGCACAACACCATCCCCCGTTCCTGTATTAAAACTTTTCATCAAATAAAAATCTCTAAGTCCATGATTGTTCCGTGACATAGCTGCTCCTTGTTCTACATCATGGACACAGGATGTTTTCTTTTGTTAGATCAGGTTATCTAAATTTCTTACAAGTGGCATAAATTCATAACCCGGGGGATGTGTCACAAGGATTGGGAGGGGGACTAGTTCACATTTAAGCTTAGCAAGAAAAGGCTTTCTATGGAATAGTCTTATCACAGAAAGGCTGTGGGCATGGAGGTGACACTGCATTCAAATGGGCATTTGAAAATGTTGGTTTCTTTTAAGTTCCATAATGAACTTTGAGGGACAAATGTGTTGGTTTCTCTCTCTCCGTAGTACTTTTGTAGGTGGAACTTGAACTTCCTAGGGTAGGAGTCCTGGCTAGGGGCAATAAAGTCTCCCTTGAACTACTTATTCGATATTGGACCTGGCCATTGGTACCGAAACAAGACTGTACCGAAAATGTACATCGCCAATGCTAACCACTGCTTAAAGGGTGGTCGAGGTATGCAAAAAATCATTGATTCGTTGTGTCATTCTGGTCAAATTTTGATGATTAAAAAAAAAAAAGGGTATGCAAAAAGCATATGAAATTATGTGAAAACTAGTTTGATCACGGATTACTCTAGTAACTGAGGTATTGAACTTGTCATGTGCAATGTTTTGTATCTTGTGTTACTTTTATATGCTTTCCCAGGGTTGGTTACAATGTAGCATCGACACTTTGTCGGAGTTCCTATACCGGTGTCGGACTCACCGTCACTCTCCGTATACGTGTCTGACACTCAAATCTAATCAAGTGTCTTATTTTTTTCTCAATTTTTTTGTTTGGACAATGTGAGGACACTCTAGAAAATGCTATGGACACTTACGCTCTAAGGAAATTAAATAGTTAAGACTTGTGTTAAAGCTTAGAAAAGTCTTTTTCCTTTGCGTGACATGATACATTATTAATTGGTTATGAAGACACACAGTAAAAAAAAATTTGTATGGTACCCAGAAAGTCATTTTAGTGGTAAGTATTCAACATTGAGTGGTAAGTATTTCATAAGATCAAAATGGTAAGTATCCCACATCGAGTGATAAGTGTAAAATTCTTACCACTACATTTAAAATACGTACCACTCAGTGTTGAACTATTTCATATGAAGTGTGAGTATTCCATATTAAGTGATAAGTATTATACATCTGGAATACTTACAACTCAATGTGGAATACTTACCACGAAAGTGATTTTTTAGGTACAATACACCAAAAAGTAATTTGTGTACCATAGAAAAATTCATAGATGAGAAAACGCCTTTTGTTAGATTGCTCTTGTGAATGATGTTATGGAAGATTTGGAGTACACATTTTGTCACGCATTTAGAACTAGAGCCTCTCTTATTTATATATGATTATTTATATATGATCGAATGCATTTAAAACGTGTCCACAACGTGTCGTGTCCACTAATATTTTCAAATTTCCATATCGGAGTGTTGCGTGTCCATGTTGGTGATCATACCTGGGAACTTGGTTCCAAAAGCTGATCAGAGAGACTTGCTATTTGAATTTCTTGACACCTTTTAATTTGTCAAATTGTTTGGCTTACAGTTTCAATCCTAAATGAAAAGGTAATGAGATACGACACCACTATCTCCAGGAGTAGTTCCAGAGCATCTCATTGACAATATGCACATCGTGACTCTGATCAATGAAAATTTTTCACATCGTGCTGCACGCCTATCATAACTTCTTGTGGTCCTGTTATTCGATCGGGCAGTAGGATTATATTACAGAATCCGGCCATTGTACACAGAAATCTCACTATGCTTTTGTTTTCGTGTTATTCCAGTCGAACGATCGATCACACAAAAGTATATATTTGTACAATTCTGCGATTGAAATTACAAGGATATATACATGGGTAAGAGGCAAATCCGGTACAAGTGATTTGTCTCCTTATAAATGTGTACAAGTTCATCGAGTTGATACTCTGAAAATGGTGAATATCTTTCATCTAAACCTCCCCACACAGCCCTGTGGTGGGAACTTTGTATGTCATGATTATCGAAACCTCTAGCTCCGCCTCCTCAAATCTCAAACACCTGTTTCTTTTTTTGCATAGGTGTATCCTGGTATTCTCCGTTATTGAAAACGCACAAAAGTATCAGTACGGATAAACTTGAAACATAGAAAGATTTTTAAGCTGGAGCTCCATCCCCTTGGGAAAGGATTGGGGATAAGAGAAAAGACACCGGCCCCGTTTGTTTTGAAATTTGGATTTGGATTTATAGATAATGAGTGCAGAGAGAAATAAAGTAATGATTAAAAATATGGATAATGATTGAAGAGAGATAGAGAGAAAATGAAAATAATAATTGAAGAAAAATAAGATTTTGATTAAATTCTTAAACCCTAAAACGAACGGCAACAAAGGGAGAAAGTGAAAGTATGAACTTGCACTGACGAGCTAGACTTGGGGAACAAAGGGACAAAGTGAAAGTAAAGGAAATTCTGGCGTAAAGGGTATTCCATCATTGCCATTTGCCACCAATGTCCTTTGCACCAATCAATATTAGGCGAATTTCCGACGTACTAAAAAGAAAAAAATTCAATATTAGGCATAAGGGTGATAATTCATGAAGCTATCATAAATTGACGATAGATCGAATGCTTGAGATATCTATTATTATTTCATTTTTGGTTGAACCGGTTAGTGTCTTACTGTTTTTTTACTCGAAAATACCACGCAAGATTGTTGCATCCAATATTTATTCACGTTGCATTTTTTTTTTCACGAATTTCCCTTTTCCAAAAACCGTATTTTGCATCTGGCGTGCCAAAAGAAAAAAGATCGTGGTCAAAATAACTTGATTTTTGTTATATAAAAAAAACATCTTTTACTTTTTTGACATGAAAAATGTGTTGTCCATATTAGTAATACTAAAACCATAACCCACCACCACTCAACACTGACTAACCATTACCATTTCAATCCTTAACTCCCGTGTCACGTAGTCATGCAAAATCTATACACTTGATTATAAACCCCACTGAAATATACAGTGCTCGGGAAACCACGTACATGGCGGTACTAGTGCCCTAAGAGCCCCAATAATTTTTCCATATATAAGAGAAAAAAAGGTGCATATCCCAGCTGGGTCTAACAATGAGGGCAAAGAGAAGAGGCCGACATGGAATGGATGGTTCAGTGGGAGGGACCCGGTCTTCCTCGGACCAGGGTGCAGCCCTGGCTCTAATTTGGCACTCTCTCAACTATTCAGGTGAGGGGTCTGTGGACCACCATTGAACCTCCATAAGAAGATGAGGCCACGTGGCATATACATATATATTGGTCTTTTTTTGGCCACCTGCATTCCAGGAAAGTAATGCCTTTTTTTCTTTTTTTCTTAAAACCATATGTCCGTCCGGACCAACTTGATAAGACGAGAAATGTGTACGTGCGCATATTTGTGGGTAGAGAGCTGTACTACAATTATCTACATCAATCAACAGTGAAGCTACCATGACAACTGCTCACTGACAGTCTGCATGTGTTTCTCACTGACAATCTGCATGCGTTTCTCCAATAGCTAACTGTTTGATCAATCTATCGCTGAATATATCTTTCATTTGATTTGAATATGTTATTTGTCATTCACATGTGCAATTAGTCTGTTTCCAGTTGTATACTAGTATTAGATGACATAGATGCACACGACAGATTGTAATCTTTTTTATCAATGAAGTTCTTACTCTTTCTCAAATTTTTCATAAGATTTTCTTAAAGTTGTGGTCATTCCAATCGACATAAATGTTTATTGATAATTTACAAAGAAAGTCTAGGAACTATTGGGATCCCATCGTCGGCCCATAGCCCTAGCAACACCTTAAAGTTCCTTACGTGGACGGTGGATTGGAGAGAATTCTCTTCCACTTGGATGAGGATGCTGCCAACCAAGCATCCTGTAAAGTGGTGCAAAATAGTCGATCCGACAGCTCATCATCTTGGTAATTGATGGCTCTGATCTTAATAAAAGCAATGAATGATTCAGATTTGTGTGCGATTTGTATGTACTCAAATTTGATCCGAGCAATCCGTGCCGAGACGAACGGCCAAATCGACAGGGAGCTATTCGGCAGCTCCCTTTCGTCTGCTTTTTTAGATTGATACTGATCAAAGGAACATTTCCTCAAACTAACCCCTAAATTCGGAGAAATTTTTCAGTGCCGGGTGGGCATGGGCCACGAAGTGCTGAGCACGCATCTGGACCGTCCAAATGTATTTTGGACGATCCAGATCTGTTTGGGCTTGAGGGGGTGTTTTGGTAATTTTATACTAAAAAATTATCTAAACAGATTTGGGCCGTCCAAAATGCATTTAGACAGCTAAGATCGTGCTCGGTACTACGTGGCCCGAGCCCATCCGGCACCGTAAAACTTCTCCTAAATTCGCCTAAAGAATGGGGACAATGGAGGTGTCAGACATACTCCTTTGTCGTCATGGAGCAACATCATGACACATAAAAGTAAATTACTCTTTCCTCCGTTTTTATTGATTCATTTTTTAAATTTGTACCATTTTTTTATTGTCATGGAGCAACATCATGACACAAGGGCTAGTGTATCACAGTTGAGCCAGCTGGGTGGCAAGGCACCGAAGGTTATTTTTTCCACGCCTCGAACTGCAACATCCTAAATCCAAACGTGATTTTTTTTTTCCCTCCTTTGCTTTCTTTCTTTCTGTTTTTTTAGGATAAATGAAAAAATATAATAATAATTTGGAGCTTGGGCGTGCCCGGGAAACAGTATATATTTGGCTGCCAGTACAGCAGAAGTGAATATCTCAGTTTTTCAAAGGGCCATTGCGAAATACTCCCTCTAACGCAAAAGTCCTCCATTTCCCAGAGTAAACTATCCCAGTTTGTCAGACAAAGTACGAGAAATTAATAGACGTGAAAAACGACGAAGGAGAGGACACGTTCTCATCAGTGTGGTTCTAGAGGACTTCTGAGGAAATTTTTGGTTTGTGGTTTTTTTTTATGTTTTAAATTTAATGGCCGAAAAATCTATTGGAACATGAGTTTTCGGCACAGAAGATCCTGCATTTTTATTGAGAGAATAGAAAAGATATTAGTACATATTTTCCATCACAGTATTGAAGTTTCGGTGTACCAGAAGCTAAGTGCCGAGAGGTTCTAAGTTCGAACTAATAAGCAACATCAATATCTCTTATGGTAATCTAACTCACTAATCCATTGACGCTACCTATGACCAAAGATTAAAGAAAAATTGAAATTGTACTTAATTTTTATTAATTCCGTTTTCTTTCACTGATCTCTTCATGATTCACATTCACCATGTATAGTGTAAGGCCCTGTTTGATGACGGTTTCAACCATGGGTTTGAACTGCTATGAGTGTGGGCCCCATAGCATTCGTTTGATTGGTTGGGCGGGCAGGTAGTCCTTATGGTTATCTAACTCACTAATCCACTAACGCTACTTATGACCAAAGATTAAAGAAAAATTGAAATTGTACTTAATTTTTATTAATTCCGTTTCCATTTTCTTTCACTGATTTCTCCATGATTCACATTCAACGTATATAGCGTAAGGACCTGTTTGATGACGGTTTCAATCATGCGTTTGAATTGCTATGAGTGTAGGGTCCATAGCATTCATTTGATCGGTTGGGCAGACAGGTAGTCTTTCCACATTGATTAAGAGGGGATGGTCGTAATTAGTTCAGAGTATTGAGCTAAAATTGGTACAACATTCTCATTCTCCCATTCTCAACCAAAAGAAACATGACTATAACAATCTCAGCGATGCTACCCCCACCACTCTGTTTCACCACTTTCCTTACCGTAGCACTCAATTTCATCATCCGTCTCAACAATTAATGATTTGAATTTTAAAAGAATTCATCTAGGGAAGAGTTTCTTGAATTTTTTTTTTAGAATTTGACTGTCCAAAATACTTTTGAACGATGACATTGAGAGCGATGAGGAAAGCAGTGAAACAGAACGGTGGGGTAGACCTTCTGTAACAATCTCTATTCCAACCAAACTACCACACGGTGGGGTAGACCTTCTGTAACAATCTCTATTCCAACCAAACTACCACTTTCACAACAAATTCTTTTCCACAACTAATCTCAATTCTTTTCTCTCACAACCAATCAATCCCCTTCAACCTATAACCCGCATAGAGGGTTTTTATAAGATATATTTCTAGGAATCTTCCTTTGACACAACAAAATCCGGCTTTAGAATGTTATGCATTTGTGAATTTAATGAAAACGTTATAAATTTCATGAAATTTTAAAAAGGTGTTGGAAAATGTTTAGACTATGATATTTTGTTTCTCAGTGTGAATATAAATTGGATTGATCATTCAGAGTCATGTTTTTTCAATGCCTCTTGTTCGCCTTAGCAGACGCGTGACACATCTATTATGAGTAGAGTAGAAGTGTCTCCTTTCTTCTTGGGACTATACAGAAATTTGGATGATAGACTCATCGATTGTAATGCTACTTCTGTGGAGCATTCAATCAAGTAATACTAGGAGATGTCCTGCATGCAAACTGTAATTAAGTACCGTAGGTGGAACGAATCTGTCTCAAGTATAGAGTGTCACAATCGCCATGATCACCATTTGATTCCATCAATTTTTCGGGTTTTGATTTTATTGTTGCATTCATGTTATTGGTTGCATCGCAAAATGTAGACACATGTTGTCTTGGGCCTTATTCAGGTCACTGTTTCCTTATCTCCTCCAAAGCAAGTACATAAATTAAGCCGAAAGTTAAAACTGAAACAATGACTACAAGGGAAGATTAAATTACCCAAATGACTTTAAGATGGTCAGTAAAAATCAACAGTAGTTTAATAAGTGTTGCTTATCCCAAAAAAAAAAAACAGTAGATTTAAGTGTGAATTCGTTGACAATGCCTCGTTAATTTCATTTGCGCGTTCAACGGGTTTTCATCTGGGTTAGGTAGGGTAAAAGAGCTTCTAGCCTTCCATAGTTTTTTATTCCGTTTGATAATAGGAAAATTCTAAAATCAGCCCAATGGGCTGACGATAGTAGGTGTGTGAATGTGTATTAAAGGATGTAAAAAGTGCACAAAAATACGTTTTTTTCTTGTCTTTTAGTGTGTTTATCGTCAGTCCAGTGGACTGACAATAGCAAGACTGTTGATAATATACCCGAGAAACAAGGGTGGTTAGCGGGGTTTACTTGATACCAATATCGGGATAGACTGAGGTCTCCGGGATCGTGAAACCATATCCAAGCTCTGTTGCTGGTTTGCGCTAGCTCTTTGGACTTTTCGAACTTGGCGAACTGAAACAATCTGAGTTGCTAAAGGAAAATAAATTAACAGAAACCGTTGCAGACGTTGGGGCGGCCTAGTCTGCGATTGGGCACAATGCTTTTTGTAAGATCATCGTTGCTTCAATTAATTAAATTATGTAGTAGTCATTCGAATTCTGATTTGATTGATGCATGTGGATATATTACTCATTTCACTTTAGTACTTTCTCTAAGGTCGTATTGTGATAGACACAATAATTTAGGGGTGGGAAAAAAACCAATCCGACCCAATCCGAAGGGTCTCGGGCGAGGTTGAACATGTGGTTCGATTGGGTACGGATTCATTTTCTGTTAAAAAACAGATTTCGGTTCGGAGTGGTGTGTTTCTTACTTGACCCGACCAATTCATATTTGGTTTTAGACGGACTCGACCCGACGTCAAAAAATCGGGCTCATGGACGATTTTTACTACTTGTTTCGTTCGGGTTTGGGGCCAAACCCGACCCGTGCACACTCCTAGTGATAGTCATAAGACACAAATCCACATTTTCACATCCATACGGATCATACACACATTTGTCTGAAATTGTCGAATGCAAATGGAGCCTTGTCATTTTGTAGGATTCCCGTAAATTAGATGATTTTCAACACATCGGTGTTTGGATATGTACATCATGGGAGACTTAATTAACATGAATCTTATCCATCCGTTAAGAATACAAGTATAATTTCTTGGGATTTGTGGAAAAAAATGAAAAAAGGTGCCCCAATCTCTTTGGTCAAAATATCAGCACCGTCCACCCAGCATGTTGTCGGACTTGTCTCACAAGTCACAAACTAGACAAGTTTTTTTTTTTTTTTTGGTGCCGGACGGTACCACACACGTGGTACCCCATCTGCCATTTCAGCTGTTTAAACGTGTTTCATACGGCTTGGATTTTAAAGAGAGAAAAAGAGAAGAGAGAGTGGTTGGGTGAGGGAAGAGAGAGAAAATAAATCTGGATCGTTCAAAACACGTTTGGACACGCGACTGAAATCACCAATGAATACTGTCAAGTGGTACTCACTCGGCACCCAAAAATTTCAATTCACGAACTATTGCAAGCCATCTTTGACAAGGAATCTATATATATACATCACTTACGTAGCTCCTAAAACTTGGAGCAACAAAACAATATCCTCTTGCAATATTACTGGTAGAGGGTGAGATCATACTTGGAATAGAAATGCAAAAAATGCTACTTTCTGAAAAGGCTACAAATAATTCCTCTCATGGCCAAGACTCTTCCTACTTCCTAGGTTGGCAGGAGTACGAGAAAAACCCTTACCATGATGTCCATAATCCAACTGGGATTATTCAGATGGGTTTAGCTGAGAATCAGGTGAGTGAATATTGCAATTTAATTAGTACTACATTTACCTCTTTTCTTTTATAATTCGGGTGTCCAGACCGTACGCTAGCTTAGGCAAATCTCAGGTTATCCTGTGGACTATTTCGATCGCTTTTTCTTTTGTGCGGAGGTCTCAATTTGGTATATTTGCATAGATATATATATATAGGTCTCAATTTGGTGTATATATATATATATATATATATATATATATATATATATATATATATATATATACACACCTATTTTGATCGCTTTTTCTTTTGTGCACCATGTGCAGCGTATATGATACAATTCACGATCATATTTTCGTAATCGTTTTGCAATACGGAACTGATAATACGGGTAAACTTCGGTGACAAAAAATTGTACTAGTAAAATTTTGATGAAATAAAGTTTTTTTTTTGTTTGCTTGGCAATGAAAAAAAGATTTTGTCATTTGTTACACAGATATCTTCATGTTCCTCTATTTACGTGAATATAGAATGTTGAATAACATGAGGCAGAGAACAAAAATACTTTGGTGACTACAATCGCCATTCGAGTAGCCAAAGTTTGGTTCAATGATCGATAGAGTTACAAAATAAATGACACTTTATATATTCCAAAAGCATACTGGAACATCACATGATATCCAAGATGTCACGAAAGCATTGTTTAGCATACAAAAGTTGATAGTCCATTTGAGGAGATGGAAAATAATGCTTCTTTGATGCATATTTTTCTTTTGTTGTGTTTTATAAAATATGAGACAAGAGAAAGTCGTGTACGCAATAATACGACAAAATAGAAAGTGGTAAAGAACAAAATGCATAATTTATTTATTATGAGTTCAGAATTCATGTACGTAAGACGAGTAATCAAAATTTTTTTTTTTTGGCTTATTTTGGTCCTTTTTAAACTTTTATTCTTTATGTATATATTTTTTTGCGCATCGTTTTGACTATAGGAAAGCTAAAATTAGACTAAAAATGTTCCAAAAAATTCAGAAATACTGTTGTCTTTAATGTTTTATTTATTTATATTTTTTGTCCTATCTCTTGTTAGAAGTACTCCTGATCCCATTGTTTACGAGTTGGCCCAAATAATTTGGTATCTTTTGCATCTGTTTTCTTTTGGTGATTTGACATAGAATACTAGACAACAATAATTCTGAATTCTTTGGAACATTTTTACTCTAGTTTTATCTTTTCTCTGAATTTTTGAAATTCGGTTAATATTTCTTTTATGTTTCAAATTTCTCGTCAAGATGAATTTAAAAATCAAATATTTGGACCATAACTAAAAAAAGTTCACTAAAATAAAAAAGCATTATAGGAAAATTAATTATATAGTCCACACTCCATTTTGCCAATTCTAGGCTCATCAAATAAGGAGGGTATATATCTCCTACTATTGGAATGAAACGTAATTGCAAAAAAATTTCAGCGTTCATGGGCCACCGACACCACGCAGTGCCCCAACACCGGTACAACCTCCACACATTTCTGTATAACTCACTATTAAATGTATAAACCCCACAAAAATATGTGGGTTGGACACCATTTAGCTGTGCCACAATATCACAAAATTATTATCATTATCAATATCATTTTATCATGACTGGATGGTGAGCAGGCGGGTGGTGCACCATCCGAGTCATCCATTTACCAATCCAACGGTCCAAATTTCATCTCACCCTGTAGCATCCGAGATGTTCAATCCATGGATTGCTGAACAGATGACTCGGATGGTGCACAACACGTACCATCTTCCGATTCGTAATTATTATCATTATCATTTTATTGGATTGTAGAGAAGCCGAATCCAATTATTCTCGTCATCATTCTATTTACTTCATTTCTTTCTTTCTTATTATTGCAGCTCTCCTTCGACATTATTGAATCATGGATTGCAACAAATGTGGACTCCACTGGTTTCCACCACAAGAATGGAAAATCCATGTTTAGAGAATTGGCACTCTTCCAAGATTACCATGGCTTGCCAGCTTTCAAGAATGTAATGCATGGCCACAACACTAATTACTCCATTACCAACTCTTATAAAAGCTTGAACTGTTAGAGAAAAATACTACTTTTATTTATCTTGATTTCTAATACGCTCGCGACTAGACTATTTTTTTAGAAGCGGACCGAGCCAAATACGTGTGCAAATATATACTGTAATTTATCTGTAAGCTAGCTAGCGATGAGATTTTAGCACGCGCGCGATCTATTGTCTTTTTCGATACCATATTAAAGTGATGACTGTTACCTAATCTTTTTTTTTTTTTTGAAGATGACTGTTACCTAATCTAAAAGGTATCAAATCAGCTGACATTCAAAACCTCAACAATATGCTTTATGCGTGAGTGAAATATTCTTCATAAACGAGCCAGACACCTGAAATTAAGCAATGTGACTATCAGATTGATTAGCAGTAACGTGATTATTATTGTGTTAATGCAATATTAAATCCATATATGACATGAACTTATCTAAAAACTTAAACTCATGTTAGTTGAAGAGAGAGTTAAGTTTAATGTTTTAGGCTTGAGATATATCTGCAAGATCAACTAATTATCTTAATATTACTAATGAATATATATCACTATCTTTATATATATATATATATATATATATATATATATATATATATATAATGGGTTATTTGTGAGAGAAAACTGGAACCAATTAAATCGGGTCGATTTCTCTACAGAAGTAGAAAAACGAACCGGATCAATTCCGTTAAAGAAAAAACAAAATCAAACCAGTTTTTTTTTTTTTTTTTCCGGATCGGTTCGTTGTTTTTCTTCTTAATATCATGAGTTTTTATTTAAGTACCCTTGGTGGAATTAATTAATACTGTACCATAATAATTTGCAGGTGCTGGCAGAGTTTATGGCTGAAATTCGAGGAAACAAATTGAGATTTGAAGCAAACAAGATTGTACTAACCGCAGGCTCAACATCTGCAAATGAGACCCTCATGTTTTGTCTAGCTGAACCTGGACAGGCTTTTCTTGTGCCTACACCTTACTATCCAGGGTACGTAACAATTTTAATTTACTAATTAATTGCCTCACTTAAGTAATTAGGACTCTCTCTCTCTCTCTCTCTCTCTCTCTCTCTCTCTCTCTCTCTCTCTCTCTCTCTCTCTCTCTCTCTCTCTCTCTCTCTATATATATATATATATATATATATGTGTATATATATATATATATATTTATGGATGCTTATCAAGAAAAAGAAAAAAGAAAAAATATGGATTAGAAAGTATGTGCCCAAATTAAGACGGGTTTGTGCACTATATTGGACACATGTGGACACAGATGTGTTTGGATACACCAAAATTGGTAAAAAAAGTTTTGTTTTGTTTTACAATATCTTAACTCGGAGGAGGATTGCCTCTTTAATCTTGGTATGCGACATCTTGATGAGTTCTGAGGTTCTCCATGTCAAAAAAGTAATCCAATTTCTTAAGTTTTAAAAAGAAAATCTTTTCATCTTTAACGCAGTTTTCTTTTCCGGCTTTGATCATTACACTTTTTCGGGGTTTAATTTTTCGATAGGAGAAACCGCAAAATTAAACAAGTGCAGATCGACCGCGTTTACAAAAGTCTAGTGTAAAAAATAAAAAAACTAAAGACGAAATAAGTTTTTTTTTTTTTTTTTCAAATATGGTCTACTGTTTAACCATATGTTGCTGACATTTGTTGGCCACTTTTTTCAAATATTGTCTTTTTTTAAATAACTTAACCAGTTGTTTTAAAAGATATTCACTGAACACAAAAAGATTATAGAGAAAAATACTTTTTGAGAAATGCCTTATAAATATCTCATTTTTTTAATTTCTGGCACTAATTTTGCCTTCTTTTTTTTTTTTCTACAGGTTTGACAGAGATCTTAAATGGAGAACCGGTGTCGAAATAGTGCCCATCCATTGCTCGAGTTCTGATGGATTCCGGCTCACTGAGTCCGCGCTAGAGGAATCCTACCAACAAGCCCAAGAACTCAAATTAAGAGTCAAAGGAGTGCTAATCACAAATCCGTCAAACCCTTTAGGCACTACCATGACCAAAAAAGAGCTCAACTACCTCATCAATTTTTCCATCGCCAAAAGAATCCATATCGTGAGCGACGAAATATTTTCAGGAACAGTGTTCGACTCTCCACAATATACAAGCATCGCGGAGTTAGTAGTGGAGAGAAAGCTTAACCAAATGACAGATATCTGGAATCGAATCCACATCGTTTATAGCCTGTCTAAGGATTTGGGCCTCCCGGGCTTTCGAGTGGGCCTGATTTACTCGAACAACGAGAAACTCCTATCGGCCGCCACCAAAATGTCTAGCTTCGGGCTCGTTTCCTCGCAAACCCAGTTTTTTCTCTCAAAAATCCTTGCGGATAAGAAATTCACGAGAAATTACATTAGAACTAACAAGAAGAGGATCAGAGAGAGAAAGGAAATGCTTGTTTGTGGGCTTTTGAATGTGGGGATAAAGTGCTTGGAAAGCAATGCTGGGCTTTTTTGTTGGGCCGACATGAGGCATCTACTTGGGGAAAATTCGTTTGAAGGGGAAATGGCGCTTTGGAAAAAGATAGTGTATGAAGTTGGGCTGAATATAAGTCCTGGGTCCTCTTGCCATTGCGTAGAGCCCGGTTGGTTTCGGGTTTGCTTCGCGAATGTGTCGAAAGAGGCCCTGAGTGTCTCGATGAACCGGATTAAGGCCTTTGTCGAGCCCATGGGCCGTAGGGCAAATGGTTTGAACCAAGGGGAAGTGGTTAGAAACTGGAGAATGAGGTCCCTTTCCAAGTGGGTTTTGCAGCTTTCGTTTTGTGATAGGGAGGCAGACCGTTAAGTCTCATGGGAAGATGTCAACTCTCTCTCTCTCTCTCTCTCTCTCTCTCTCTCTCTCTACTTGGATTTGCAGCTTTCGTTTTGTGATTGGGAGGCAGACCGTTAAGTCTCATGGGAAGATGTCAACTCTCTCTCTCTCTCTCTCTCTCTCTCTCTCTCTTCATTCGTGCTTGTATTATCGGTATTTGTATGCTATTTGACTGGAACACTAATTTGTCGGATATAACGCAATTTATTGTTCATGATGATATTTCGATGGCGTCCGTGTGATCTCATTTTTTGTTAACCGATTGTTCAGCTGGCTTGAGCACGCGTCGGCTAATGTTAAAGCCTAAATTAACATCAGCATATTAGTCTAAAGTTCAAATGAAACAACTCCATATGAGGTTCAGTCTAAGTTTCTGTGATGCCTAATGCTTTGTTTGGATTGGAATTTAAAATTTTTTTTGAAAAATAGTAGGGGTAATAAGTGAAGAGAGATAGAGAGAGAAATATTAAAAGTAAGGGGAATTTAGGGGGAATTTTTTGAAAAATTCTTTTTAAATTACAAAGAGAACAAAGCATAAGTTTTTGTGATGTATAGAGTCTATTAATAAAAATATTTTAGAGTTTAGAGTTCGTAAAAAGACAAAATTGCCATTAATTAGGCAAGGGTTTTGTTTGGCTAATACAAAAAATGTCTTATTTTTCATTTAAATTGT
The DNA here is from genome assembly GCA_019656835.1 of Rhododendron ovatum. NCBI lineage: Eukaryota > Viridiplantae > Streptophyta > Magnoliopsida > Ericales > Ericaceae > Rhododendron > Rhododendron ovatum. The sequence continues at coordinate 40,488,263 of CM033794.1, forward strand.
CATAAATGAGACAAGGGCCTTATTTGGCTAACACAAGATATGTCTTTTTTCGTGTTTTTCGATCTTGTTGCACTTTCATAAGGTACCCTAGGGTTTTAGGCACTTTCATAGAGTTTTAGGATGCACTTTCCTGTTATAGAATTTTAGTGGTTTAAGCACTTTCATAGGGTATCCTAGGGTTTAGGCACTTTTATATATAGGGTACTCTAAGGTTTTAGGTACTTTCATAGGATATCCTAGAGTTTTAGGCACTTTCAATGCCGGTCAACAACAGTTAACCTTGGTCAACGCCAGTCAACCTTTGGATGGATTTTTTTTGTAAATCTTGGGCAAAATGTCCTTTAGACTTTACTAAAAAATATTTATATCCTTATTATAACAAAAACCCTTATAGTATGTCTTTCTACTCAATTTGCCCAATTAACATTAGACGAATCTCTAATAACCCCAAAGCCCATGAGAGTGTGAGTATGTCTTCAGCCCCATTTATCATCATTAGCTAATTGTGTAGAGGGAAGGGTGTCAATGTGGTAATTATCCATTGTGTGGGTAAGACTTAAAAGGATCATTATTTTACTTATCTCGATTTATATTTCTAAAAAAAAAAAAAATTATTCGAGAAAACTAGGCCCCACTTTATTCAATAGTATACACGCCAGTGAATAAATGAACAAACATGCAGTATTCTTTTCCTTGATTTCAACCATTATTATTTACGCAAGTGATTCTATTAAAAAATAATCTCCATCATAACGCCAACCTATTTGATAATCTACTTAGCGAAGACGTCTATTGGTACAGCCAAATTGAGCAGATGTGTAAAAAAAGTGGGTCCAATCCCTCCCCTCAATTCTGGAGCAATTTAAACTTGCGCGCGCAGACTCATCTATACACCCATCTCATTGAAGCATCACTCAGGGGCAATTTGCAAGGACATTGGGGACTCGAGAGATATGGCATACTTGGCCACACAGTGAGCCGCCTAAAATTACGCGAAACAAAATTGAAAGAACAAGAAACAAGTAAACTAGCTAAATTAAGACAATTACTGATCATGATCACTTCCAGGTTTGCTTTGACACTCAATCTTCCTTGAAGCATCTGAACAATGTTCTTCGCGTCCCCTTCGATAATACTATAATCTTATGTCCCATGGATAGTTACTGTCGAGATCGCATATTATCGGAAACCCAAGGCCTCAACCATCTCTGCCGAAGTAGCATGCACACCTACAGTTGGAAAGCTGCCATCCCCTTCAAGTTCCCAAACAAGTCCCTTTTCTCATGACAAAATCCTACTCCTACAAATCTCCCCAAGCAGGATTCTTTAAATTCAGAATGAAAGAGCTCGCTTTGACCGTTAAAAGTCAGTAACCCCTTCCCTTTCTTTGTTTTCGTTGCATTTTATCTCATAGTATCACATTCTGTTCTGCGAAATTTGAGAATCACCGTCAATACTTTAGTGTAAATTCAGGATAATCCTTTGTTCAACCCTGGGGCTATTTACAACAAGCCAATTAAGAATTCTCGTATGTACTACCCTTCCTGGATAAAACATTGTAAGAACCATATCAACATTTATTTTAAGAATACCAATGTCTGGTGATACCCAACTTGCAGGATCCGTTATAGTTGGAGTACGAGGAGCAGGAACTCGTCGAACTCCTCCAGAGCATCAGATAGCACTTTGGTTTCCTCTACCCTCACTCGGTTGAACACCCATTCATTCATTGCGTGCTTTCCAAATATTCCAGCAAACCTCCGCAAAAAGGCCAAGCATCGATCTTCCATTTCTCACCCTCGTACTGCTTTTGTACTCCAATTTCAGTCTACATGCGTCCAATTTGAGTGTCAACTAACACTTCTGGCCTAAACCGGAAGGGCGATAAAATCCAGACCTTTACAGCGCGTTCACAACGCAAGAGCATGTGGGATGTTGTTTCTGCCTTTCTGGTGCCATACCACAAACACGTACAACAGATAGGATATCTATTGGAAGCCATATGCGGGCCAACGCGTTGCGCACAGGAAGTATATTCTGAACACTCCACCAAAGATAAGACTTAATTTTCGTGGGAGCAGTGATATGCCATATTCTCTTCCGATCCACTTTCCATCATCGTCATCTACCCCACTTGTCTGCCCATGCATGTGTCTCATCTCTGGTTCCGTGATCTATCTCTTTCGCAATCACGTAGGCCGATTTCACCGAAAATTTCCCATTCGGATTCCTGGCCCAGATTCGTTTGTCCTGACTGGAATACTCAATATCTGTTCAACATCTGATAAGAACCATATATCTCTCTATAAATCTTGCATATCTCTCCTTGAATGTATCCTATAATTAGGAAATTTGATTGTAACTTTGACTGTATCCTAAGATTAGGAGATTTGATTGTGATTTCCTTGATTGAAGGAGATCTTGATGTACTATATAAGTCAGTGAAGGCAATACTTTACATATCACATTCAAAACCAATTCAATATTTGTCATGGTCCCTGCTTACAAAAACCTGTTTAATGACTGACTTCCATCTCCCACTGTTTACATCAATCAGATCACTCAGTACTATTGAGAGGAATCAGAAAATCAGAAAACTATGATCCAAACTTAAAAATATTTTGAATAAAGACAAAACTAAACCCAAAAAAACATATCATGAATACCGCTAAAGCAGTAGCTGAAATTTCATTGTCATGTTTTCACTAAACTAAACGGATTAAATGCACTAAAATCCATATTTTTGTGGATTTTTTGGTAGATCATTCTCCTCATATACATCAACTAAAATACCATTTAGCGAAAATAATTTGACTATTCATTAGCCTATAGTCCCAATAATATGTAGAAACACATGATCCTACCTACCATAATATGGCAATCTCTCCTATGAAAATGAAGTGCATAAATACCCAAAATCCAACACTCAACGGAACTGAATTAATTAATCTTATGTCCAATCTCCACGGTCACCATACAGGTTAGAACAATGGACAAGACCATAATACATGTTATGGAATACTTTGACTCTAAACCAAACATTTATGATAAAGAATTCAAAGCAAGCAACTCTGAATAATAATAAAAGATCAGGCTCTAATTCAGTTATGGGATAGAAGAGCATTTGGAAATACTAAGTATTCAAACTGAAAAACTTCAACAGCAGTAATTTGTAGTAGAATTCAAAGTTGCGGGCCTTGCTTTCAAAGTGGGCTCTCCAATTAAATGGTTCGGATCATATTTTTTAGCTCAGGATGAAGCCCATTTTGAAGGCACAATAGTAGGCCTTGTTGTACAGGAGGCCCTCTAAGTCTATAGGATTTCGAATGTATCTATTTCCACGAATCTCTATTCACATAAATTTCTTTTCAATTTTCATACAAGTTAAGTGGAATTCCAAGACAGGATCACAACACCAATAGAATAAAAATAGCAAAACTATACAGATGTAGATTTAGTAAGAAAACAAAGCAACCACTCCATGTAGGAGCTTGTCTATTGTTATTTGCTTCAGTCTTTGCAGCAAATGAAAGATTGTAGAGCACAAAAAGGGCACAAATTGAGGAACAAATATAATGATCAAAAGCTGCAAGAAAGATACGGAATGCGCCTGGTCCAATTGGAGACGCTCCAAAATTGTTTGTTCACGGTTTTGGAACCAACTAGCTCTGTTTTCATTTCTATTAAGCATATCCCATAGCACATGGACATCCTGGTACAGTGGTACTCGCAAGTCCTCACTTCTTGTTGAAGCTTCTCGATCTAGTCCTACAAGAGTATAGACATGTTTGATTGGTCAAATTAGACATAAAAGTGGAGTATCTGCGAGATCTTATGTATAGGGAGACCTTAACACCAACTGAACAATGCCACATGAACACTCGTATACAAATAGGGGCGAAACTAAACTTTTTTGACAAACAAGATCAATGCGTAAGCTATATTTTATCAGCAAAGAAAATCAGAGAGTTTTGCTTAACATAAGTCAATAAGTAATCAGTGAAAGAGCAAAGAAAATCAGAGAGTTTTGCTTAACATAAGTCAATAAGTAATCAGTGAAAGGGCAAACGTTGAAATTTTAATAAAGATCCTTGGGGCTGTTGAAAGATCATCACCGCCTCTCATGAATCCTCCGGAGTCTTCTGGGTCTCTTCACGCACACACGATATACGAATAAGAAACAGTAAAGAATCAACATACATAATATACGTGGTTCTCCAAAATCGGGTACGTCCATGGGAGCGAGAGCGACTATTGTTTTTCTTATTATCAGTGTAGTAGGGTTTTACACAGAGTATTTATATTCCACTCTATTCTAACCCTAATTTGGGTACACAGTCTTATTCCCAAGATACCCATACAATCCGTACCGTACCATAGGTGGCTATACCCTCAGCACCCCCCAACCAACGGGCCAGAAGTCGGAGTGGAGTTGCATCTGACCTCTTTCTAGAATTTCTTAGTATTTCTTCATATAAACATGTGAGCCACAAGTTCTAGCACTTCAGAAATTTTTGGGCTATTCCGGAAATATCTAGACTTTACTAGAAAGTTCCAAAAACCTCTAAACCTTGCTAGAGTCTTTCGGACTCTTCCGGAATAATGTGGAGTATACTTGACCATCCTAGAAGCTTCTGGATTCTACTGGAATAGTTTGGAATATGATAGAACCTTAAAGGCTTCTCAACTAGCTTCTAGAAGTATTGAGTTATATCATGTATTTAGAATGTTCCTATGGTGTCTATAAATAGGGGAGGGGTCTCCTACAATGAGATGTAACAAGAATGCAACAAAAGAGTGTAAGTGAGATAATGTCCAAGTAAGAGATTGAGTGAGGTGTCCAAGAAGTGCATTCGTAGATTGTGTACTAAGTTGTGTGTGTAAGAGTCATCTGGCAATGAATCAAACTTGTCGGTTAATCAGGAGCAGGTAGTGAATTAGGCTCTTCCTGCGCCGTCCCCCGAAGCTCCCGTTATGCACAATCTGTCAGCCCGAATTTAATTTTTCGAACGTAAAAGGATCAATCTTTCACCCTCCCCTTATATAAATAAAAAAACCAACCCTCGATCTCTCATTCAAAACAATTCACTCCGAAAAACAAGTTGCGTGAAACCCACCTTCTAAAGCTGTGTGCAGAGCTTTTAAAGTACGTTCACCGTGGATCATGCCTCGTCACCGATCTGGGTGAAAGGCACAAGGATCGATTCACCCTCCCTATATATATATATATAAAACCATCTCCATCCGGACAAGGGACATTGTAGTAGGTTAGAAAAATGCACAAGAAGCCGTGCTGCTATTTTGTAGTAACATTTTATTGTATCATATTCAGTCATTGTTTGGTATATTTTTCCCCAGTTTAATGCTTAGATTTCAAAATACATGCATATATGAAATCTGTTTTGCCTAAAAGAATTCTCAATTTGTATTCCAAACATCTGTTGGATCACACTAGTTGTTATGTTGGTTTATTTTAGTTTAACTGGATTGTATAATATTTCTACACTTCAATCACCCTCTTACAACTTACTTGGTTAGAAGTCAGCTCTGCTTGCATTTTTGTGGCATATCAATATAGTATATATCATACACATCTCTTTTTTTCTTTCCAATCTTTTTTCCATCAAATTGATCGTATATACCTTTTTGGCTCATAATAAGGTGATACATATTGATAACTTTTGTGCACGTCTTGCCAAGCTATTAGCATCTCTTGTGATTTTTCATCCAAAGAGCATCTCCAATGGATAACCATTTTGAGAGCTAAAGCCATGTTTTGGCTTCAAGACCAAAATTCTTTCTTCCAATGAGAAGCTAATTTGGGAGCCAAAAAATGGCTTGGCCCTTTCGTGCAAGGGTTGTGATCTAATGACTTAGCAATCTTATAAAAAAAATGACTTAGCAATCTAATGATTGGGATATATGGGTATGATCCAACGGCTGCAAGTAAAAACGGGTAAATAATGGCTTTAGCAACATTAGAGCACTTTTACCAAATTTTGCCAAACACCACTATAACATGCCTAAAAAAAGGCTTTAGCTTTTACAAAATGGTCAGAACCATTGGAGATACTCTTAATTAGTAGTCCCATCCCCCCAAAGATACCTTGAAAAACTGCATTTCCCAGACCAAAACTAGAGAATTTTGAATAGACCATTACGTACTTATAGCATGCTTTCTCTATTCAAGGGAACCCGTCAAATATAAGTTACGTATTTGAAACAAAAGGATACAAAGAGGGGGTCATAATGAGCCTTTGCCTTTGAAATAGATGCATGCAGAATACAAAGAGATCATAATAGCAAGAGAGACCATCCAATCCATATTAACTTCGTAGCTAAGTTTGATTGGCTTTGCTCATTTATTGGGCCACTGATTTTGTTCAGTTGATAGGCTAATTCCTTGAAAGGCATATAAATTGTTTTCAAACCCCACCTTGGTGGTTGAATTCAAATATTGCATATTACCAGCCAGCCAGACACTCTTTCTTGTATGATCCAATTTTTAGCACTGGTGACCTCAACACTTTGCCTTTGCAAAATTCCTGGTCAAAAACACCACCCCAGAACTAATCTCAGTTCATACTAATACAAGTGTTGAGAGAGAGATGCCAAGTTTAAGGATCCTTAGACACATTCGAAGCATTGACTCGTTCTTATTACAGTGACCAACTAGTTTTATAGATCAACAACCAAGAGTAATCATACCTTGCAACTTCTCATGATTGTGTCATGGGAGAATTACTAGGCTCCTCAAAATTTATCAATATATTGTCCATCCATGGTTGATGTTTCCTAACCCGTAGTTCAATTTTCAAAAAGAAATCTCAAAAATTGAAGTAAATGTTATATCTCATGCTTCCAGGGAGCATTCAATCAATGACCTTAAATGAAAACAAACATTAGTAAACCACAAGTAATGAATGCATATTTATCCCCTTTTTAGTGTACTAGCAGCATTAATAAACGCAGGATGTACTATGACAGCTAATGGGAGAAACTGACACTAGGAAATCTTGAACTCCAACGGTCAGATTTGTCAGAATTGGCACAGAACCAGCACCATCTAAGGCCTAAGTTATTTTCAACCAAAAACGAGAAACTTCTATTCCCAAGGTCTTAAATAGCTTATCAAAATCGGTAAAAGATTGTGTTCGAGAGAGAAGTTTTAGCAATAAGCAGAAGTTACTTTAACGCCTGCCAATGTTAGAAGTTTATGAGAAGCAACATAGGCAGTGTTTGAATTTTTCAACCTCTTCTCCACAAAATATATAACTTCGGAGACCCCTGACTGCTGATTAAAAAGAAAAAAGACATTGATATGGCAACCAATCATAAATTGAAAAAATTGTAACAAGGAGCGAAGAATTGCATATTAAATGGAAGTAAACAAATCTCACTATCAGGGGCGGAGCCAGAAATTTTGGTTAGTGGAGTAAAAAATTAGATTCATATGAGCTTAGATCGGACTTATTTCACAGATCTAAATCGTTCATATTGTATAAATCATCAATGATACTGAATATAGAAAAATTCATGCAAATCGAATACGATTAGGTATCTCATCGAGAAGTAAAGCGAAATTTTTGTGTTGATAATTTTGGGCTTGGCTTCATTGAATCAAATCCAAAAAAGTCTGCCAGCCGAGGGAACCTCTCGGGTTCAACACAGGACGTCAATTTGAGGGTAAAAAAAAAAACTCCACTCGCACCCCCCTAGATTTCACTCTAATCGTATTGCGTGCCCCTCCTCCCTCTCTCTCTCTCTCTCTCTCTCTCTCTCTCCAAAGTAACACTGCACCTTCTTATTTTTGTGAAAATTGTGAAATTGTGCTAAATTTTGGACCCACATTTTCAACGAAATAATTTCCAAAATACCAACTTTGCGTCTTTTTATTTTGTCAATCGGTAGAAGAGAACATCACATCAAGTATATATTACAAAGTACAAACTACGGAACACTACATCAATTACGTGAAAGTCTAAGAGATAACAAAGCCCAATAACTCAAAATTATAAACTCAACTCAATTACAAGCCCACATTAATGGGAGAAATAATCCCAACGGAAGAACACCCACACGTATATGAGAAAACTCAAACTCCTAACCTCTTAATGAAATTCAATAGTCATGACCAACTGAGGTAGCCCCAGTTGATTAAATTCAAAAGTCACTTTTTGGCCTAAAAAGTGGTTATTTATCAAAATACTTGGATACAAGTATAAAAAAAAATTAATTTTCCAATTTCTCGCATCGAGACGAATCAATAACCTGCATGCAACAATAGTGATTTAACCTGGAACACACACTTATCTAGTGCCAATTTGAGTGAAATGGTAAGAAACCGCTAAACTACAGGGGTGTTTGGCAACCTTATTTTTTCATTTTTCCATTTTGGGTGTTTGGCAAGCCCATTTTGGAAAACTCATTCTCGAATTCTCTTTAAAGAAGCAAAAATTGAGAATCAAGGCAAGAGGGCCTTTTCACGGTTTCCCATTTTTCCATTTTTTGTGCAATTACTAAAATACCCATACTATTATTACCTAATTACTACTTTTGCCCTACCTTTAACACTTCTTATCTACTTCCTCGCGTGTGAGAGTAGACTCAGTTGCAGTACAGAGAGAGAGAGAGAGAGAGAGAGAGAATGCAAAAATAAAAAAAATTAAATTTTTTTCTTACATCTTTTAACACAATAATAAAGGCCAAACGCAAAACAAAAAATATATATTTGTATACCTTTTAACATAATAATAAAGGCCAAGGGCAACTTGGTAAAAAATCAATCCATAATTCATTTTTATCATTCATCTACCAAACACTACTATAGTTTCAAAATACATTCTACACATCTCTCAAACACTCCTACCATACTTAAAATGCATTCTGGCTATAATCCAAAAAGTCAAAAAAATTGAAAATAAAAAGCCAAAAAATAGACTTTCAAACACCCTACATACTTTTGCTTTCATTTTTTGTTGAGAAGTTTTGATCTCGATGTATAGTTTTTATGTGCCATCGAGTTTAGTCGTGTCAGTAGATTGTTGTTTGATCATGCATAAAACCGTGTTGTATTTTTGTTGTCTAAGAACTCAGAATTGTTGTATTTTTGTTGGGAATACTTCTCAAGGTTTGGGGTTCGATTCTCCATCGGGTGAGTACTCTGCAGCAAGTGGGAGGCCGTGATTGGAGCGGCCGCGCTAACTACCCCATAGATTTGGATTGCATAGTTGGGTTCATATAGTGACTTGGCTGTAGGGTTATTCCTCTGTTACCAAAAAAAAAAATTGTAAATCTAACTTTGTGAAATGCCCATCAACGACCGCCCCTTATCACGTGCTTTAACCTGGTCATTTTTCTTCTCAACTTTCCACTTTGTGAATGCCCATCAACGACCGCCCCTTATCACGTACTTCAACCTTGGTCATTTTTCTTCTCAACTTTACACTGGGATCAGCTAATTAAGAGAGAGAGAGAGAGAGAGAGAGAGAGATTTCAGTCCACAACTAATCTATAAGCTTAAAAATAGTGAATCAATCCACTTGATGAACAACCCCATGTGTGCGGCAAACCCATTTGAGGTGAGCTTGATGAGGATAAGAGCAAATTGAGAGCCAAATTTTTTTGGATTAATTATTGCATTATAGTTTTGAATTTTAGGTGTTTGATCGGTTGAACAGACTTCTCATTTCTCAGTTATTCCATTTTGGTTAACAAAAAATACCTACAGAATGTATGTATTTTGTACATGTTTTACAAACACTACACTCTTGTTTGAAAATTCATTTTGCACACATTTCATAAACACGCTACATATTCATAATACATTTTGGTCATAATCTAAAAAAATATATATTTGAAGCTCCCAAACACCCAGCCAACACATTCTTGCTCTTGTCCCTCCAGTTGAAAAGATCAAACCTAAAACCAAACGAGATTACCTACGTAGGTCCTCAACATATTCCAAGTTACTAGATTAATAGCTCCAACTCCATTTTCATGAGGGTATTTCTCTTTCGCTCCTTAAAAAATAACTATTTATTTGTAATTTTTAAGCTTAAAAAAATAGGCTTGTTGCAATAAAAAAATATGCAATATGAATCTTATTTGATAGATGTCGATGAGATCTATCAAACCCTGCAAAAATAATTAAAAGAATATTTTTGTAAATTCATTATTTTTAACTTGAAAATAAATTCTTGTTTTTTAAATGTTTATTTGAGAAAGCAGAACGGGTGTCTCATTCGATGACGGCTTTTGGTAATTTCTACCAGAAGACGGAGAAGACCGTGATGACATAATCAAGTATTGTTTACGTCAAATATGAGCAAAATTATTTTATTTATACAATGCTATTCATTATTTCTTTCTTTGTTCATTTCGGATGCGTATCCCAGCTAGCAGACGTTGTAGGATTAAATTATCAAAAGAAGTTGATTAGTACATGTATGCTTCCTCCATTCCTAATATTTGTCCGGTCCGCAAAATAAGACGAAAAAAAAATTTAATTTCTTTTAACAATTTACTAGATATCGACGAATTTTTTCGTTTCATGTAAAAAGTTTGATATTTTACTCGAAAGAAATACATATTATTTTCTAATCTTCGTTTTGCGGACTGGAGGAACATTTTGAACGGAGGGAATTTTTTTGGCTGTTTAGAGTACATGTATAATTAGTTAGCCGTCTTTTCTAAAAACTTTTAGTCCACATGTTTCAAGTAGGTGGGACAAATAGAAATTGACCCATTTCTTAATTGTTAAAAAAAAAAAGTTAGTGCGTCGTTTAATTGCGTATTCAGCGGCATGGCGTGGTCAAATAGCATTAAGGGCCCGTTCCAGAACTGAAATAGAAACTTATTTTTTGTCTAATACTCTTTCCGTCCCACTTTGTTTTGCCTGTTTCCTTTTTTGGACGTCCCAAAAAATTATCTATATCTCACAATATATAATATTTTATATATTCAATATGGATCTTATTTGATAGATCTCAATTTATTTTATTAAACAAAGTTTTCAAAATCATAAAAAACATTATAAATTGTGAGATATAGACAATTTTTTAGGATGTTCCAAAAAGGAAACAGGCGGAACAAAGTGGAACGGAGGGAGTAAGAAGCCTTGTTCGGGAAAATAAAAAGGTTGGTATTTATTTTGGAAGAATTTATATAGGTACCGATCGGCCGGGGAGGAAAATCGTACCAACAGCCGTGCCGGGCAGTCTCCGACCACCGGACAGCCGATCCGAGCCGTCCAAAAACAAAAACAATAAAAAACCGAGGGGGCCTACGCGGGAATCAACGGCATCCGAGATGTGTAGGGTGCTTGATCCGAGCACCTCT
>CM033794.1:40499702-40660702 GCA_019656835.1 Rhododendron ovatum
TTCAAGAGCTATCACAGATTGTTCTGGTTGAGGCAGGAGAATTAGAACCAGTAAGATCGCTTATTCCTATATATCAATTTGTGTCTCTAGCTTGTGTACTGAGTCATCATGATTTTGTTAAGAAATTTATTGCATGGACTTTAATAGTAATGATTATGTTGTGAAGATTCCCTAGCATTGTGTAGTGGACAACCTGTGCTTTGTCCTGATTTTCTGTGGTTACCTTTCTGATGCTACTTGTTCTGTTCTGAAAGAAAAAGATATTCTTCTAGATGCTTGAAGCAAAAAGACTAATGTCCAAACGTGAATAAAGTTTTAGGTTTTAGTGTTGTAGGAATACCTTATTGTTGTCAAGGTGATTAAAACTCTGGAAGGTTGTCCTAGGCTTCTATTCCTTTCATAATGGAGCACACCTAGAGCTTTGTGTGCATTTTGTTTTATGAATTTAATAAACATATGCAGTGTAAATTGTGAAATTAAAAGAGCTAGGGTTAAATTAGCAAAGCCATTGACTGGATTCTGTGTACTTGTTCAATTGTGTGGTGCACAAATATAGCAGGAGTTAGCCTCGCTATCTTTAGTTCTTCCCGTTGTTGATGATTAGTATCTTCATTGGTTCTCTTCTGTGTTGTTACAGGCTTTGTCTAATATCTTTGACCTTTTGAAACCAACCTTGGACTTGTCATTGGGTTTGTCATCAAGACCTCCGACTGATTTCTTGCCACATCGAAAAATCTTATGGACTCTTGACGCACTGACATCAGTCAATGCAGGTATATAAAACCCTCTGTGAATTTAGGCATATAGATTATTAGGCGTTTACAACAATTGGTTACACTCTTGTGTTGCAGAAAACGCAAAAATTTCTTGTTATGTCCTCGAAACTTGGTTTAGTTGGCACTCCTTTTTATGGACCATTCAGGCTGAGTTGGCTAAGGTACATGTGCTAGTTTCATTATCGAAAATTTTGCTAGTTGGCAAATTCGTATTCTAATAACCAGACTTCCATTGATTGTCTCCTTCCAACTTGCAGAACATTGCGAGAATGGATGGTAATGCAATTTCACTGCCTCATATGCTTTTCCAGCCTGTGAGAATGGCAACAGTTGACCGACTTCTGTAAGAAAATAGTTTCTAGATGTTGACGGTTGATTACTCATGCTTCAATTTACTTTAATTCTCACTTTTGCGTGATTGACTAAACATCAAGTTATAAGTCATTGGATACCTTCTAGGGGTACTTTATGGATGTGAAATATTTTGGATAAAGGCTGAAGCATTCACTTAGGTATTGGTAGCTTATAAACCGTCCCTATCTGTGAATTATGGTGGCTTGTCTAATGGCTTTATTCATACCGAACTATCTGCAATATGTTTATCTTTGGTAGTTTTATGTTATGTCACCATGAAGGTTTAAAAGAATAGAGGTTGGACTATTCATGCCATGTTTTGCTGATATAATGTGGTCATATTGAACACAAAATCATGTAGACGGCATATTGTCTACTCATGTGTACTTTGGTTTCAGATTTAGATTGACTTTGCTCATAATAATCAGAGAAACTTCATTTTTCACGAAGTGAAAGCGTCCAACTTCTGGGAGTTCATATATCTTTTTTCTCACTTCAAACCAGGCAAACTACGTTACCTATCAAGGACTATGCGACGTTCTGCCTAAAAATTAGAGCTGCTTCAAGTACTTTGTGGCAAAGTTGTCCCGCAGTCACTAATGTGCAAACTTTTCTTTTATCCACAGCTCGGTCTCTCTTACAGCAGGTAGCGTTTTTTTCTGCACTGATGCAAATAGTAATATTTTGAATCATTTTTCTGATATTCTTCTGCTTGCAGACAATATATGCACACAGAAAATCATTTAGTGCTGATAAGTATGCTGCCATCAAATCTATTCTTTCTTCCTTCCAGAAAAATATGGCTACGGTATGCAATAGTTTTGAAAGCTTCTACATTTAGGAAAAAGTTGCAAATTATCAGAAACTTCTACGATACGTATAGCTTCTTTTTTTTTTTAAATATTGTACAGCAGGATAACATAGAGGTTGTGCTTTCCCTGCTTACATCATCGAGCCACCACGGATTCACCTCCATGGTGCATTCTATCATTGAACCATTGCTTGGAGAACTGTATCTTCAATGCTCATCTTCTGGTCAGTATGCTGTCTTTTAAAATTATTTTTTGCTGAATGGACATAGTTTTAGATTTTTTCTTGACTAGTTCTGAATAATCTGTTTCCGATAGTTAATATTTTGACTTCGTTAATCTGTTCTTTAGACCGCACATATAAATTGGGATGTGCATGGTTAAGACTTGGGGGCTTACGTTATCGTCTCTTGATTGCCTTTGATGATCTGGATCCTGCTATGAAGTACTCTTGCAAGTACTTGAAGTTGGTTGAAAAAGTTGCTTTGCTTCAACTTGATAAAGAGGTATTTTCCTCACCTGTAAACTTTTCTGTTTCATGTGAGCATGTGATCTGTTAGTCTAGTCTAGTCTAGTCTTGTATTTATGGGTATGCGATGAAAATTAGCATTGCCTCCTCCTTTTCAAGTAGAGTTAAACTGAATACATTTGTGCTTTTACATGCATTATTTGAGACTGTTATCAAGGTTTAGAAGTGAAGATCAAAACACTCTTAATTGAGAAGTCAAGGTGTCAAATTTTGATTGATTATAATCTGCGCTCTATAGGAACCTTTTATTTGTTGATTTGTTTCTTCGCCAAATGGTGCTATTTCTTACGTTTTTGTCTATGGAGCTTCATTTGGTAATTGCGGACTCCTGCATAATTATTTAGTTATGTGTATCTATGCAACATGTGGATGTTATTCTCATACCGCTTGACATGTAAAGAACACACAGGATATGTTTAAGCTGAATATGTTGTTCTCATACTGCTTGACATGTAAAGAAAAATAGAAAAGTAAAGAACAAACAGGATATGTTTAAGCTGAATTTTAAGATGCATATAGATGCATCAGATTGCTATATCCCAATTTTAATTAGCTTAACTTCTTGCAGAGTTTATTGATTTTATGAGTTCTACAATGTTTCAGTCAAACTTTTAAGACATGCATCAATTTTAGTCTTGGGTTTCCATGCAGTTGCACCTGAGCAAAATGACATGATTATGAATTGCGGTAATAATTGAAATGCCTTAAGATGTTGAAAATGCCTACTATGTCCTCTCTTACAGGTACGAGATGAGAGTGCTTATTTAGCTGGATGTCTATCATGGGGAAAACCTGGCGAACAAAGAATGAAATTTGGAAACCTCAAAGCTGAGTGTAAAAGGCTTGAACATAAGGTTCTGCTGCTTCCATGCCCACTTTCTTCCGTTTTTAAATGTGCTGTTTCTCTTCAAGTTATTTGCTGTACCAGTAGTTCGGGATTCTCTTTACTCTTTTCATCTACTGCATTTTTATACAACTTCTGAGCCCTGTTAACTATTAGTTCAGTACTCTCGGGAGGATTGACTACTCAAATATGGATTGTGATATCTCATGTTCTCTAACAAATAACTGGATACATTTCAACTTTAACAAATATCAGAAGCAGAATGGACAGGCTTGCGATTTTCATATGTTACTCTTGTGAATTGTTACACATCATTCCGATTTTATGATACTCAAATATGCATGAGGGTCAATTTTTTATTTGTAAGATTTTGCCTTGCTTTTTGATGATGAATTCTGCAGTACAATACTGTATTTCCTTGATGCCTCTTGTAGCTTTAATTTGTATTTTGTTTTATTATCTCCTTCTGTATCCGCCCTGTTTTGTCTCCATATTTCATCTTGATGAAGTTCTTTCTTGCCGGATTCGACCTTCCTAATGAACGTTGTTGACTATTGCAGATTGTTTTTCGTTCTAATCCTGGAAAGTTTGCAAAGCTAAAATACGAATGTGAAGAGTTTCTTCAAAGGTTTGGAACTTCCAACGATCTGATAAAAGGTGTTGGGAGTGTGGACAAACAACATATTAGTAACCAAGTGTACAACTGGCAGGTAAAAGATTTGTTGTTTTCTTGCAGACAACTATTTTTGTTTTTATGTTAGGTGATAGTATTTTTAACGTCATAAGTTGTCCACCTAGTGATGTACGCGCCTATTTTCCTTATCTTTGATGTTTCAGGAAACAGCTTCCTGTTTTATTGATCTGTTATCAAACGAATATGCTGCCTATGTCGATGTTATTCAACCAGTTCAGGTTGCAGTATATGAAATGAAACTGGGGTTATCGCTGCTTCTGTCAAGTACCATGCAGAAAAAAGTTCTCAATGGAATGGGACTGGATGATATGGACAGAGTTCAGGTACTGTACATCATTTTGGTGGTGTTTTTCCCCCCCTGCTGCTGTTCTTATTCAAGGAGTCTAAACAAATCTCGTAGTTGCTAAATTGGAAAACTACTTGGCAGGAGACAATTTATTCCTTCATGAGATTTCCTAGGGGCTTCACATCGGAAGCTGTGTCCGTCAAGATCAATAGTGGGG
The DNA here is from genome assembly GCA_019656835.1 of Rhododendron ovatum. Lineage (NCBI taxonomy): Eukaryota > Viridiplantae > Streptophyta > Magnoliopsida > Ericales > Ericaceae > Rhododendron > Rhododendron ovatum. The sequence goes on from CM033794.1 coordinate 40,504,212, forward strand.
TGGCCAGGTTTCCTTGCTGTGATGTAGATTTCCCTATCAACATAAGGAGAATGGATATGGATTTGCTGGAAAATTTGTCTACTTCAGCAACAGATGATAGATCAGATCAGATGGTCTGTGACTATAGTTTAAAACCTACGTATAGGATTTGATTGAACTCAATGAGCATTTGTCTTCTGAGTTGCATAGCTGTTCTAGTTCTCCATGTTCCTTGACTTAGAGTGTGAAATGTATTTTTCATTTTTCTTTATTGATAACAGGTTTCAGACTTACAACTGAAACTTACCATACATCACAACGTTCTTCTCCGTGTTGCACATTGTATTTCTGAGATCCAATTGCTGGATAATGCTTATTTTGCAGTAAGAATCCACCCTTGTAATCATTTCAAATGAATTATGCCTATAAAGGTACATACATCAAGGCTTTAAGCTAATCTTTTGTTTGTCAATCAGCTCTTGGACAAGATATTTGATGAGTTTGCTAGTCTCTGGATGAATATGAAAGTTAGAGTGAGGACAAAACAAGAGCATGAAGCTCAGCAATTCAAGTTCAAACCTCGTGCATTAAAGATTGATAGTATCATTGAAAGTGATTTATCAAGTCTAGTTGGTTCCTTACCAAATGAGACCCTATCAGAATGGCAGGATTGGCTTTTGAAGGAAGAAGTCGCTGTTAAGGTAATGATTCTGTAGAGCATGTCTTCTCTCTCTCCCAAAACCTCTCCCACTCCTTGTGTGTAGAAGACATTGTTCTCACAAAGCACTTTCATCCATACAGAAATCTGAAGAGGAAGATGATGCTCTGGAGGAGGAGTGGAACTTAATGAAGGACTCCATCATGAACAATATGGTGCATGTTCACAACCAATTATTTGGGTCCATGGATCTCATTCAAACTGTATGTTCTCTAAAATCGTTTCAGTTGTGGTACAAAAAAGACTGAATTTGAGGCAAATTTTTAATACCTAGTCTTGTTATTTCGCGTCTTTATCTTGATTTGGAAATTTACCATTTACTGCTTTTTCTCCAATTTGTGATATTCAAAGCAGCCTAGAGTTTTCAAGGTCTCTGAAGAGGAACGGTTGTCTTCCTTCACTGAGTCATACAGACTAGGAGTGAGAATGATTAGACGTAAGCAATATTGAACAGTTTTTTGACTTTGTAGTAACTCGCTGGTAATTTGTTTATTCGATATCACATCCCTCGTGCTATCTTTTTGTTACTTATTCCAGGTTTAGAGGGATCATTATCATCTGATTTGGATGCTAAGCTTGCGCCTGAATATTTATTCTGCCTTTGCTTGGAGCATGAACAGAAGTTCAATTTATCTCATCAATCAGCTCATGCATACAACTTCTACAAGGTTTTCAAAGCTTTTGCTATCCCCATTTTATTTTTCCATTTTTACTAGTGGTTCTTACCTTCTTTTTATTAACTTTATGTGAAGGATCCAAATGCTCCTGTGATGGCTAAGATGGTGGAGCGGGTTATAATTCTTCAAGAGCGAATTGTTTTTCTTTTAAATGAATGGGATGATCATCCTGCTCTTCAGAAAATCTTGGATGCGATTGAAATGATCTTGGCTATTCCTTTAAGCACCCCATTAGCTAAGGTAGTATATATTAGTTCATGATTTCTGGTTTTCCAACTGATTTCCTTTTATCATAGTGGGTGTTAGACTCGTAAATTAATCTCTAGTGCAACAAATAACTTAAAGAATACAAGGGTAAAATGCCTATAATGATTAATTGGTTTATTCAGATTAGATGCTCTCTGATGAAACTGGTTTAAATAATTTGGTACTTATTGCTGCCCCTTGAAATGTGCTTTCTTCTTTGTAGGCTCTTTCTGGTTTGCAGTTCCTGCTTAATAGAATCCGGGTGCTACAGGAAACTGTTTCAAAATTTCCTCTCTCTGGTAAGAAATTGAACTGCGGTTCTCATGACCTGGCTTTGCTGTCTTTACTGATTTCCTCATCTTTTACTCTCCCATTTCTTTTGAGTGATAGGTGAACTGGAACCAATTTTTCACTTGGTATCCTCGTGGCAAAAGTTTGAGTTTGAGTGTTGGCCTGCCTTGCTTGATGAAGTTCAAACTCAATTTGAGATCAATGCCGGGAATGTATGTTGTTTGGGTTTTTATTTTTATTTTTATTTTTTTTACTTTTATTTTTATGTACGAGTATGGTTCAAGGCTTAGTATTTTTAGTCCTTACTGACGCAATTCATCAGAAAGTTGCAGGGACTGGCGGAGGCAATAAGAGTCCAGTGGGGGCCCATGACCCCACTGGAATTTTCTTTTTTTTGCTTTTTGATTAGCTTATGTAAATTTTATTCGGATTGTAATCAAATTCTGGGCATAGCACATGCACTCCATCAAGATTACCTCCAAACACTACATGTTCACAAAATGCATGCCTGCCAACCCCATTCTTACCTTTCCTTCTTTATGTATTTATTTTCTCCAATCTAAGATGAATCTAGGATCCTAATTATAAACTACAATTTGAAACCATTTTTAATTAATAAACCATACCATACCATACCGAGCTTTGTTTCCCAATCATTGGGGTCGGCTATATGAATTCTTTTTCCCCATAGACGAATAATTTAATCAATTTGATTGTGATTAATCATGAAAATAGTTAGATTTGTTTGAACATACATATTATACTTATCTTTTCTTCAAAGCCACTTGATAAAAGTGTAACTTAAGTGTAATAGTTATACTATCTAAACAATCATGAAGAAAAAACTTCAACATTATCAAATTGTACGTGACTATTTTCTGAAAAAACTTCAACATTAACAATGCAACTTGTGTGAGATGACTTGGAGCTTTGAAGCCATGCCAGCAGTATGGTTAATTTACTCAAGTACTATGACAAGGCATAGTGAAACTGACTAGTTCATGCTTACACATTAGTAATTTAGTATCATACCCTCTTGATACCAAACTGAGCCTTATGTCTCAATCAATTGGGGTCGCCTACATGAATACTTTTTTTTTCTTCACTTAGACTTAGTATACTCGTATCCTTGCACAGTACAATGTCTAATGTCAATTTGGGTCATCCAATCCATGTAGCATCACTACCCAAAACTATCATATCAACTCTCTCACCTATTGCATCTACAGTGTACGGTAAATATGTCCAAACCACCTTAGTCTATTTTATCTCAACTTCTCCTCTATAGGTGCTGTACCCACCGTACCCTCTCGATGAACATGTTTCGGCGAAATGATCTGGTTCAACATAGTCTTGAGGATTGGGTGGGATATAAGCTCCTGAATGCGCCTTTTGTAACTTAAACCGGCAAGCGCCAAATAATCATGCTGCTGTATTCTTGTTTCTTCTATTGTACTGGTAATAGATTAGTCCCATTTGCGTAACTAACTACATGTTTCTATCTTCATGCAGCTGTGGTTTCCTTTATATGCAGTTCTTCAAAATAGACATCCTACTGATGTTGCTGAGTATGACAGATCTACTATCCAAAGGCAAGTAGAGATTTAGCTTCAGTTTTAGTTTGATAGAATTGATCATCTTTCAAAAGGTAAACCATAACTTAACCTGCAGTTTGAAGGAGTTCATTCAAACATCCAGTGTTGGTGAATTCAGAAAACGGCTTCAACTTCTTTATGCTTTCCATGGCCAAATCAGCACTGGAATATGTAAAGGGTCTTATTTAAGGTACAGCTTTCTGAATGAAAGTATTCAACTATCTATGTAGTTAGTAAACCCTATGAAGACAACTTCCAGATGTATATCATGTTCTTTAATTGGAACATGCTTTGATGTCTTTAGTTGGGAGTGTCTTTTAAGATGTACCTTTGTCAAAATTATATATGAAGGCCTTCATTATTCTTCTTTTAGCCAATGACTAGTTTTTCTTTTGCAGTCCTTGCCATATGGAAAATATGAAGGTTTTATACAATCTCTTTGGCTTCTATGTGCAATATTATCCAAAGTGAGTCTGTCAATGTTTGAGCTTCATAAGAAATTTTTTCCAATTGGAAACATTCTGATTTATTTTGTTGCTGGTATGTTGTTCAGGATATTGGAGTACATGGAAGATAAGAGAAAAGGTGTTGAGATGAAGTTGAAAGAATTTTCGAAGCTAGGTCGTTGGGAGATTTCCCCATGCTATATTTCTGTAGAGAAGTCAAAACAAACCAGGCAGAAAGTTAAAGACCTCATAGAAAAGTACACTGTAAGTATAGAATTTAGTATGTCTCAGTCTCGTCATTCTGCAATTGCATACATGTCCATAGTTTCTATGTTGTATTAGTTCTTACAACTATGCTATGTTTGGATGGGTTTTTGAGATTTTTTGAGCTTGATTTTTGGGGTAACGAGTGGAGAGAGAAATAAGGTAATGATTGGAGATAGGGGTAATCAGTGGAGAGAGATAGAAAGAGAAATGAGAATAATGATTGGAGAAATGAGAGTAATGATTGAAAGTAGGGATGGCAGTCTTCAACCCAACCCATGAACCCGCCTACTTATAACCAACCCAATTCGCCCATAACGTACCATGGATTTATACGGGTTCAACCCACATCAACCCATATGTTAGTGGGTCTACATGGGTTGGAGCATGGGAGAGTAAATACACGATGCCTTCACGAACTCCTCAGAAAATGGAATTTCCAACAAACGCACAAAGCTCCCCGCTGGTACAACACCACACACACACACCCCCCCACTCCCCCCCCCCCCCCCCTCTCTTTGTGCATATAACTATATGGGATACTAGTTGCTGAGAATAAATCAACTGAAAAACTCTAATGATTAATTTTGCATAAACAGACAAGAATATTATCTTCAAATGGGAATAAATTAACAGTTCAATTCAACAAGATTAGACAACAATGAATCAGGAAATGAAGATTGGCCAATTGTTGGTTGGAAACTGATGGAATTTACCAGTTACAAGCAACTATTACTGAGAGGTCAGAAACAAAAGATTTTCCCTGATCAAGTTGGCATGGGAAAGATAAATAATCCCAGAAGCCAATTTGATATATTATAAGCTACAAGCCTACAAGGGCAGTGGATTACGGGGAATGGTGGTTTTGGGGGAATCGATTTTATGTTGAGATTGTAGGAGGAGACAGTAACAGTAGGGGGATGGAGTATATGAAGGAGCTGTACTGCTGTAGGAGACCACTCTAGTAGAATTTTTCATGTTTTTTACTATTTCAATTGAATTTGATGAGTAATTTTGGTACAGTTGGGAATAATTCGTAAATTGCAACAGGTTTTGTTGGAAATTGACTAGAATTCCTAAATTGACTAGGATTTCTATTCCTATTCGGTTTAAATTTATTTAGTACTTTCCTATAAATAGGAACCTTGGGGTAGGGTTATGGTCTTTTGTTCAAGGGCTTAGATATTAGGGTTTTGTTCATCTCTTAGGGTTCCACCAAGGGTTTGTGTCTCCCTTTTGGGTTCCACCAGAGATTTGTCCCTAGATATCTGTTTGGTGCTTCAAGTAGAGTTACGGGTATAGCCGGCTCTTTGTTTCTCTCTCCCGTTTATAGTGAATCCTCTTGCTCTTTTCCCCGTGGAGTACGTTCTTGCTTTGTGCTTGAACGGAACCACCTATATCCTTGTGTTCTTATTTATCGCTTGTTGATTTGTTATATTTTCAATTTCGTGTTCGGCACAACAGGTTTTATACCCTTTTATTTGGTTTTATGAGCAATGTGCAACAGCACAGAATCTGGGGAACAAAAAACGTGTTGGTGAGGTCGGGTTGGGTTTGACTTGGCCCATGTTCAACCCTGTCCAAATTCAACCCATCTATTATTGATCCATATTCAACCCATAACCATATCAACCCGCCCAAACCCAACCCAAGTTCCCAAACCGCCCATTTGCCACCTCTACTTACAATAAATTTACGAATGTTTTCTTCTTGTCAACATGAAAGTTTCGTTACTTGGCCGGCCTAGCTGCTTGCAGATTAAAGACTGGTAAATACCTTTGTTTATTGATTTAATATGTACAGGTTTCGCTGCAACAACCCATATTGGATATTATCAACCAAGAAGCACTGCAAAGAGGGTTAAAACTGCCATCTGCAGTGGAAGGTCCTCAACCCCTCAATGAGTCTTCTGACAAGAATAGGGAGATGCTGAAGGTTGCATGTGACCAGACACTATTCAGACATAAGGACAGGTATCTTCATCTGTTTCCATTACGCATCTTGGAAACCAACCCAAATCAAACAGAACTTAAAGTCCCAATTGGGGTTGGCTAAATGAGTCCGTTTTTCCCATTGAGCTATGTGAGGGCATTGCGTTCCATGATAAAGGCAAAGATCCTTTCGAACTAACACCTCTAATTTCCATTATGTATTTTGGAGTAGTATTAAATCTGTTCCTCAATTGTTGCTTGTTTTCTCCTCTGTAGGGCTACATGGTTTTCAGATTGGAAAAGGAAAGTGGATTGTGTTTTGCAAAAGTTGCTCCTTGAGAAGATACCTGAGTTTGAGCTCTTATATTCCTCCGGTAAGGATGTTGAAGGCTTTCTCCCCCAATTCTCTGTTTATCTTTGACTTCGGATTTCCCTGGGACTTCCTTTTCTGCAGTTATTCCTGTATCTGAAGTCATTACAAATCATTGTGCAGCAGTTGGAAGTACTATCAGCCAATTCTTAGCTGCCCAGTCTACAAGCAACGTGTACGAGGAAGAACACAAGGAAGTGTGGTCTACCATTGGAAATATTTGTGGAACTGCAATTGATAGTAAAGAGATTTGGAAGGATGAAACCAAGAGCTTGGGGAAGAGGAGGGCTTTAGCCCACCTCCTGAAGCTATTGGATGGATATGGGTTGTCTAAACACAGGTTCACATTTTTGGAGGTACATAAGCCTACCCAAAGTTTTGATTTCTAGCATTCTTACTCGAGGAGAACTTTAGTTATCCCGAATCCTTGTTTGTTGCAGGTCTGACAATGGCTTTTTTTTTTGGTTGGCTGGCTTAATATAGGATCACTTGGAATCCGACCAACCAAACCAGTGGCTTATGCAGCCTTCATATGATACAAAGCATGTGCTGCTTACCCAAGGTGGATTGCCATCCGATGATTCATTTGCAGCTACAGGCCAGCTTCCCAGTTTTCCCCTTGAGCGTTTGGAGAGGGAATGGGAATGGGAAACAGCAAACCGATACTACTTTAGGAGCATAGCCTCAGTTCACATTCTGCGGCATATTTGCCTCAATTTCCATAAAGACTTTACTCTTGAACAGGTAGATCTTTTATTTGTAGGGCATGATGTTTTAGTTGTTGAAACAGGTTGAGCCATCAGTAGTGCTAGCCATGTTGGTTTTAGCCACCAGGTAAAGTTTTCCGTTGGGAAAAGATTGAGCTCAAGTTGGTTTTGCTGGACAGGAATTACCATGTTTCCAGGGTCTGAGTGAAGCCGAAGGAGCTACTGTTTTGGCCAGCCAATTGTTGGTCCAAATTACTGCCACATGGTATATTAGTTACACCACATTTATTAAAAAAGGTCCTTCCAATTAGTACATATAGTCAAGCCGCAGAGTAGTGGTTAGTGCCTGATGAATTCCACACGTCATGTTCTATTCGCAAGCACTTCAAATGCTGGATATCGTGGGTATCATTTTCTTTTTTTCCCATCCACAATATAAGGAAAAATACCTATCAGTTACACTATGAATACTTTTGCAGTTAAGGAAAAGTAATCTATGACCTATGAAGCACCTATACGGATAGGGGACACGGATACGACACAGATACATTGATACGGCAAAACCCAAAAAATTAGGATACGGATACGTCGGGGATACGCCTGCACAAATTACATATTTTTGTAATTATTAGTCTTCTACTATTAGTTGCATTTAAAACTGTTATTGCCATCTCCACATCCTATTTTTTCTAACTTGGTAACATAATTCCAAAAAGAAATTGTGTGCATGATATATATATATATATATATAGAGAGAGAGAGAGAGAGGGAGAGGGGGTATTTTGAACCTAATTTTCGTTTGTTTATATTTTTGGTTTATGAGTTAGTTGGTTCTTTAAAAAAAATCATTTTAACCCCAGCCGTATCCCTCACGTATCCCGCCGTATCTGGTGCATATCCCTCCCGTATCCAAAACGTATCCAAAATTAAAATCATTTAATTTTAATACAGGATACTTATTTTCCGTATCCAATACGTATCGGGGCGTATCGGGCATGTATCCGTATCCACGAAGTATTCGGTACCTGTACGTGACTAGTTTCAGAGTATCAGTGCTTCATAGTCTATGACTGAAGTATTGTTGCAATTGATTTCTTAAAAAAAATCACAAAGGCAGGTATCAAAACATATGAGAAAGCTAATACTACATTATTATTATTTTCCATGGGTTTAGTTGAAATGTGAATCGAAATACCTTTCTTTTTGCACAATGTTTGCAATCATTTTTTTTTTTTCCGATAAAAATACGGGTCTAGCTCATACGCTTTTAGTCTGGATTTTGCCGTTTTCTAATTTTGGCTATATGCTCGAAGGTTTATTGAGGATCTACTATTAGGTCCCAAAAAATTTACGGGCGGCCTTGCATATTTTTTTGTTTGTATTCTGACTAAACTTTGGTTTTAGTTTTTCTTTCTTCTCTTTTTTTTTTTGTTTCTTTTATATATATTTAATTATTTTTATTATTTCCTAGTTCGTGTGTGTTGGGTGTTTGGGAGCTCTGTCATAGTTTCACAAAGAAGTGGGACCTGTCATTGGGAGGTGTCCAAGATTCTGAGTTTCTATGGAATGTCCACAAAGATCTTTAGAATGCTTCCCCCCCCCCCCCCCGGAGTTTACTTATACTCCATTCTCCTAAACTTTTTGTCTAGTGACTTTTCTCAGAATTGTATACTTTTCGTAATTTTTTTGGTTAGTTTTCGTTGTGATTTTTGGGATTAACCATTTGTATCGATGAGGGAGAGTAGAAAAGTAAAAAAATATGGACCAGAGTTTATAAAAGTTGACAATTTAGAGAGCTGTTTGAATTTTTTTGCCTTTCGTAATTTTTTATTTTTTTTGGGTTTTGGTCACGTAATTTATTTTTTATTTTTTGCTTTTGGTCATAATTTTATACTTTTAGACTCCTCTCATTGAGATGGATGATTAATCCAAAAAATATAATGTAAAATCTAACAAAAATTCAGAAAGGACGAACAAAACATGGAAACTTTTGTAGACATCTGTAAATAGTTTACACAAGGAGAATGAGGCCTTAGTGCTCAATACTCATTAAACTATGATTAAATATACTAGATTAATGTCAAACTGTGGGACATTAATCTTATGTAAACACGAAGTTCTAATATTTTATTCATTACCTATATTTTTTTGGTAGTATGATGGTTAGGATAGAGATTTGTCTTATGTTGTAGCTTTTCTTTTGTTGCTTTGGGAATCCTATGTCAGAGAGATTCAATGCTGCCAGCTGAATATTCTGTCTGATCAACCCTTCTTCACTCCGTACTTGTGTACTGAGTTCACATAAAAAAGTTTTGCAAGCCCATCCCGAAAAAACTGCTAACAGAATTTCTTTTAGTTTAACAATTAGATCTTAGCTCAGCTTCCATTGTATTGTGTTTGGAGATTTTCCAGATTGTATTTGCTGTTAACACTGTTTCTGACCCTGATGACATATCATTGTTTATGTAGGTAAACCGGTCAGGCTCTTTCCTTGACCATCTTATTGAAATACAACAGCAGCAACGGGCTGCTGCATACGGTTTTGCTAACCAGCTGACACGCTTAAGGAAATGCACAGAAGTTTTTGAAAATCTATTTTCCAGCTCCCTTGTCTGTGACACTGTTGCAGGTTGCGAGTGTTCTTTTGCACAAAACCAGACTACCACGTATAATTGCATGTGGCAACAAAAGGTAAGCTTTCTAATTGAAAATGGTTGCTATGAAACTTAACCGTCTAGAGACCTGGATTGTGACAATGCTTATGTTTGCAGCACCTACTTGGAAGTTTGTGTTCTATGTTGGTTGAAGAACGTTTGCTGCTAAAAACAGTTGAAAGTACTCATTTTAACACTTGCCAAAGTGTCAAAGGTGCAGCAAATAGGGTTTGCGTTTTCCTTGAGAAGTTTATACCGGACTTTCAGAAATCTAAGGTGCTCATATTATTCATTATAGTACAAACTCGATTGGTCATGTTTTTTTCTTTCAAGTGGTTGTTCCCCTTTGGTTTAGTGAGGTATCCAAGTGCTCTTACTAATGGAAACTTTCCACCAGGATTTACTGGATAATCATCTGCTTGGTCGGGATAGAGTTCTAACCTCAGTGACACCACCTTTGCATCCTTATGTCGTTTCAAAGCAAATGGAGCAGTTTGTCTTACAGAATTTCCAGATGATAAAGGAGTTTGAGAAGCAGCTGTGTGCTTTACGGGAGCAAGATGAGGATAGAAGATCAGTTAATGAGGTTCTGCTTGGTCATTTTGATGATATATTAAAGAAGGTAGTAGATTCATTCTTATGTATATTGCAGCATACTTGTTTTCATGCTGAGCAAAAAAAGAAGATAACTATGCATACATGTTTTGCAGTATGTTTCCCCATGTCTCTGAAAGATTTGACCACAATGAATCTGTTGCTTTGGATCCCTATGCAGTCTTTTTAATCTAGCCAACCAATTTTTTGAACATGACTTATGCAAATAGAAAGTGTCTACTTACATCCTTGAATTAAAAGACTAGAGGAAGTGGTTGAAATAGGACTTTGAAACCAACCAGTTTAATCTTTTGCAGGCTAGCTCTCTAGAAGAATATTATTATGGCCATGTGCAATCAGTACATAATGCGAACGACACCAATTGTCGAGCAGAAACCGTGCGCGCTCTAGAAGCTGGGTTTAGTGAAGCTGTCAAAGAAACTTATAAGCATGTTGTGGAGGTATTTCACAGCATAGGTACTTGGAATAGCGGTGACACATTTTCTGTTGAATCGCTTGGGAAGATTACTCTGTGGAAGGTTTTTTTTGAGACACATGTAGTGAATCTGAAGTTAGACGTCATATGTGATGCAGTAGTCAAGGCAATTGATTTTGCTGTAAGTTATATTATTGGACTGTTCTTTGAAAATCACTTTTCTGTAGTCTTTCAGCTCTTTTTGTTCCTTCTTGGTTTACTCTTTCATCTGGTGTGATTTTATCAGGTAAAGCTTGTAAACGACTGCAATGAAAGCCCCCATCTCTCTGTTCACGTTGGAGCACATATGAAGCATCTACATTCCCTAGTTGATTTAGTATTGGCCTTTGGCCAAAATCTTCTGCATGATTTCCTAGTTGTTCACAGAATGGTATGTAATTTCACTCTAAATTTTGGGAATTAGTGTCAATGCAGTTTGACATTGTCTGTTAAACAAAAATCTTAAATTACTTCTGTTTTGTTGTCACACAAACCACTGATTTTACATTCAATTCTCTCTCTCTCTCTCTCTCTCTCTCTCTCTCTCTCTCTCTCTCTTGTGAATTTAATGGCAGGTATCTACAATAACTCATGTCCTTGCTGAGATTTTTGCCTCATTGTATTCGCAAGGATACGGGGTCTGCAATGAAGAAGCAATGGAGGAATCTAATCTTGATAAAACTCAAGAGGCAAAGGGAACAGGTATGGGAGAGGGTGCAGGGCAAACTGATGTCAGTGATCAGATAACAGAGGAAGACCAACTCCTTGGGGATTCTGAAAAGGTATGGATCCAGTTTTCAGAATGTATTGATGCAATTTACGTGCTAGCAGATAATGGAAATTTGGAACATTGTTCCTAATAGTTTTTTTTTTTCCCCTCCTTGGTGCTTCTGCAGCCAAATGATGATCAAGCTGACTTGGGTGATGTTCCCAGCAAAAACGACAAAGGTATTGAGATGGAACAGGATTTTGCTGCTGATACATTTAGTGTTAGTGAGGATTCAGGAGACAATGAAGATGAAGATGGTGAGGATGAGCAACTAGACTCTGCGATGGGGGAAACTGGTGCAGATAGTGAAATCATCGATGAGAAACTCTGGGATAACAAGGATGAGGAAGAAACCCCTAAGAACGCAAACGAAAAATACGAGTCTGGGCCTTCAGTCAAAGACACAAATTCTTGTGGTAGAGAGCTTAGAGCAAAAGACAAGTCGGATTCTGCCACTCCTGCTGATGAAGCTGGAGAAACTAACCCTAACGAATTTGACGAACATGATGATCTGGGCAATGCTGAGAATATGGATGACATGAACTTGGACAAAGGTGAAGCTTTCGCAGATCCTACGGGATTGAATGTTGATGAACCTACCGGAGGGACTGAAGATATTGAGATGGATGACCAAGAAAATGCAGAAGATGCGGGCCCAGATGAGCTCGATGAGTCTCTTGAAATTGCGAGTAGTGATGAACAGAAAAACGAGTTGGTGGATGAATTCCCAGAAAAGACAGAAGATGACGAACAAGGTGGAAATAGTGAAAAGGATGGGATGGGTGGTACTAACGAAGAGGGTAAAGAGATGGACTTGGTGGGGCCAGAGAAACATGTGCTTAATTCGTCTACTCCGGACAAATCTATTGACCTAGTGCCAAATGCTGAATCCACAACACAACCGAAGGGTGACTCGCACGCAACAGATTTAAGAGAAATTGCACCGGAAGCTGTAGAAGCAAAGTGGTCTAATACGAGTGACACTCAGAATGACCTTGCTCCTATGGAAGGCCAACATAATGCCTCTGAGGTTGAAATCACAGTGCCTGACTCATCAAGAAGAGGTAGAATAAGTGATGATCAACAACCGCAAAATCAGTTGCCTCAGCATCATGAGTCTTCTTCATCTCAGAAACTCCAACCAAACCCTTGTCGTAATGTTGGCGATGCGCTTGAGGAATGGAAAGAAAGAGTCAACGTGACAGTGGATCTTCAGGAGAACAAGTTAGAGGCTCCAGATGACGTGGCAGATGAAGATGCAGATGAGTTTGGGTACACCTCCGAGTTTGATAAGGGAACGGCTCAGGCGTTGGGTCCCGCGACGTCTGAACAGACGGATAATAACATCAATGTTGACAAACCTGATGAAGATGGGAAGGCATTGGATAGGGAATATCTTGAGGAGATGGAGATTGAAAATCAGGATTCCGAAAGGTGGCCTATTAAGACTTTGGCCTCCAATCATACAGAAAAGATTAAGGCACAGGTGGATATCCAACAGTTAGAGGAAGCACCAGAGGATTCCCAAGCAATTTACGGCCAATACGAGAGTGATAGAAGCCTGTCAGAGAGTTTGGTGTCCTTGAAGAGATCATACATGGCTGAGGACATTAGCCAACCTGGTCAACTTTCCCTGCTAGACAGGGAAATTGGGACTTCTCACAATCTTGAGGAAGTTCCTGGTGATTTTAACGAAAATGCTAATGTTCTCTGGAGAAGATATGAACTGCAGACGACAAGGTTGTCCCAGGAATTAGCAGAACAGTTGCGTCTGGTCATGGAGCCCACTTTAGCTAGCAAGCTCCAAGGTGATTACAAGTCTGGAAAAAGGATTAACATGAAGAAGGTAAGGGATATTAAAAACAAAATTGTGATATAGTTATGGGCTTCTATTTTTTGGTGATTGAAAATTGTGTTGGGAATTGCCAGGTGATCCCGTACATTGCAAGCCATTATAGGAAAGATAAGATATGGCTGAGGCGAACCCGGCCCAACAAACGTGATTACCAAGTTGTCATTGCCGTGGATGATTCCCTCAGCATGTCAGAGAGTCATTGTGGGGATGTTGCTGTTGAAGCTTTGGTGACGGTATGCCGTGCAATGTCTCAATTGGAAGTGGGGAACTTGGCTGTTGCAAGCTTCGGGAAGAAGGGAAACATTAGGTTACTCCATGAGTTTGATAAGCCATTCACTGGGGAGGCTGGGGTCAAGGTCTGTATTTTTGCTAAGACCAAGTTTACGTACACACGCGCGCATGCACACACACACAACTCAGAAGATGGCTCAAGTACTTGGAAACAAGACAAATAGGCAAAATACATAGATCATTTTTGCTTTTCAGTCTTTTTCTTTATATATAGGTTTTCTGGTTCGGAAAATTATGAAATTTGACCAAAAATATGAAAAGAATAAGGCAAGCCAAACAGGCCTTAGGATTCTGCGAAGGATTCCTTGTTCAGTCCATTTCTATTGTCTTGTCCCTCCGTGAAAAAGAAATGAATGTCCACTTTCTCATTGAGTCTTACATTTGACTAACTTGTACAGATGATCTCAAGCTTGACATTTAAGCAACAGAATACCATAGAAGATGAACCGGTGGTTGATCTCTTGAAGTATGTGAACAACATGCTGGATGTTGCAGTTGCTAATGCACGACTCCCTTCAGGGCAGAATCCTCTACAGCAGCTTGTTCTGATAATAGCTGATGGTCGGCTCCACGAAAATGTAACGTCTTTCTGTCACTTTGACAGCAGCAATTATGCTCATATCCTGCAATCTATATGGTTTGAACTTGTTTGTACTTCTCACCGATTCTTCTTTATACCCAAATCAAATGCAGCCGGGAAATTTGAAGCGCTGCGTTAGGGATGTCTTGAGTAGAAAACGAATGGTGGCATTTCTGCTTCTTGATAGCTCTCAAGAGTCCATGATGGATATCCCGGTATCTCCTTATTTACTGTGGTTTTAAGTTTTCACATCCCCCCTGCTCTATACGAATAACCCAATTTTACTCTTTGTTCGTGGAAGTTCGCATAGTTGCCCTTTTATTTGTGAAAATGCATCCCTAAAAGGAACAAGTTAAAAGGCAGTTTATACTTTGACGTAATGAGAAGAAACAAACACCCCTTTTTGTACAAAAGGGCAGTGTAGAAATAATTTATTTACTGTCTTTCCTTGATTTGTATACTTTCTGAAAGGCAGTAGCCCCTCCGCCATGAACTTAATTATGCATTTTTGGGCCTCCAGAGGTATTCATTTCCGGGTGGGAAAATGAAGGTTACGAAGGGCTTGGACTCGTTCCCGTTTCCATACTATATAGTCCTCAGGAACATAGAAGCACTTCCAAGAACCCTTGCTGATTTGATGAGACAAGTAAGTTTGTACAGTTACAAACAGCTCCAATGCTATTCTCTTGTAGATCATGGTGTTTTTACTGGATAAACTGATCTATTCTCCTTGATCTTTCGAATTTGCAGTGGTTTGAGCTAATGCAAAACTCCAGAGACTAATCAATTAGAGGACATAGCTTTCAATTGTTTGGAAAATATGGTTGCTCGATCAGCAAATGGAGCAGAGACCCTTACTTTAAGGCATGCATGCCTCTTCACTAGGCTTCTGCTTTACAGAATTGGATTGTTGAGGGTGATAAATGGACGCCTATAGAAGATAACAAGACCGTGCATTGGTTTCATCTGGGAAGGCAATGTCTCTTGCGCAAGGATGGGTGGTCTCTTGATCTTCTCCAGATTCTTCTGAAGGGTATAAAATGAGTACCTTAGTTTGGTTTGTATTGTTTTTGGCCTGTTGAACAGGGCATCCATAAACAAAATACATGTATAATCAGTGTATAAAGGGGGAAGAGAAATGGGGAGGCATAATGTACAAGTGTTTCTGGATGTGTTTATATTACAGTTTTGGTAAATTTTTATATAATAATCAACATGCCAAATTTTTTCCCGATTACTATTTCATGATACCACCAAGAGGGGTTATTTAGGAGAACGATAATGCCACGACGTGTTTTAAGGCCACGACATTGTATGTGCACTGACTGCCGTACCCTATTTCCAAAGACAAAGCTTGAAGACACACTTATCTCTATCCCCTACAGTCAACTTCCATAAGTCTCAATTATCCTCCACTTTATCTATTACCGTAGTAACTCTTTTAACCCATCAACTTTTCAAAAGGGCAAAATAATAATTCTACAAACTTTCACCCAAGTTGAAATAGTAATTATCGGATCAAGTTGATTTTATGCATGATTAATGGCCTCAACGAGACCTTCAATCTCACCTAAGGTTTTAATTTAATGATGATTTCAGAACACGTAACGGTAGTGGTTGAGGTGTAACGGTATCAGAAGTATCAAACGATACGCAGCAGGAATCGGTTGTCTCAGTTGTAAATTTTTAAAAATCATTTTTGAGAAAAGTAAAATTTTAAGTGCCGGAACCACCCTTAATGGCCGAGTATTGGCTGTAAGGGTTGTGAATCAGAAATGGACAGAACCAGCTAATACACATGCGATTTTCCCTCCCACTAGTGTATTGAGGTGTAGCGGTATCGAAAGGCCAAAAGCCTTTTTAAAATTTCAAACTGGATTGGACATGCTACAAACATAGCGATTAGAGTTAGGATTTAGATACGTCTCCAATTTGGGAAAATGGGCTAATTTAGGAAAATGACAGCCCAGAACATGTTTTGATAATTAATACCCGTCAATAATATTTTCAACATTAACAAATGTTCTCAGCGTGTCCTTGGTGGGTATTAATTATCAAACACGTCATTGACCGTCATTTTCCCCTCCAATTTCCATCTCTATATAGTCCCATCTTCCTAACCCTTACCCCTCTCCACGATTAGGGTTAGGGTTTGAGATTTCTTCTAAACTTTCCACTTTCACCGAAGTGATTACTTATGCACGGATGCATGCCTCCAGCCCGTTAATCAGAGATTGTATAACTCCAACGAATTAAGATAAGATTTGGTAAGGAGCATTAGAATAGTATATGGTGAATATATAGTTGTGCTTCATTGAATGGTAAAAAAACTCATAATGTTTGTGCCAGACCTGACATTAGTTCGTAAATATTTTTCAAGATATTGTGGCCAGTTGCACAAACCTTTGAAGGTTTTTGAGTTTTACATGATCAGTGCAGTTGAATCTCGACCTTATAGGAGCAAATGTTGGAGGACTTTCTCATAATCTAACCTTTTATCAAAGGGATTGAATATTTGGACATTCATGGCTTATGAGAGCAGTCACTTACATGACTTCGCAATTAAGAGAAAAAACTCTACTTTTCTGACCTTAAACTGCAACTGAGCAATTTAAGAAGATACCCATCGTCTGCCTATGGTGCAACTCACCCTTACAGTTGGTGGGGATTCTGTGCATGTTTTCCCTCCCTAACTTGTTCACTTCTCTGTCTCTCTCCCAATCTCCATGCCTCCCTCTCAGTTTCTGCTGGCAGAAGAAACGAGGGAGGAGAGGGTAGATGATCGATGGATGCATGATAATGATCAAAATGATGACTCGGAAATGGGAAAACGAGGGAAGTGGGTTTTGTTCGTTATGATGCAGCTAAACATGAGAGGTGATCATGAATAAACATAGTTCTTAATCAGCAAAACGGCAAAGGTTGCTGGTCGTCTCGAGTAGTGGGCACAGCTTCAATCTTCGTGACAAACAGAAAGTCCATCTTCAACAATTCTAACCGTAGTACAAAAATAGAGAGTTTTTGTATTTTATTTTTATTGTTTTAGAATAAGATTTTAACTAGAAATATTTCTGTTTAGATTAGAATTATTAACTTTTTATATTCAGGTTGATTTTGATTTCTACCTTCATTTGGATTCTTGGCCTACAAGAATTAAGATTTTATTTTAATTAGTTAGGAAATATTTAATACCGTTTATTTTGGCATAATTTATTATTTCATTTACAGTAGAATTTTTAGGGTTAGGATATTATAAAAAGGGCTGTAACCTATTTAATTATTTAACTTTTACAATTTTTCATCAATAATATTCAGAGTTTCTCTCTACATTTCCTTGTGCACAAGGTTTGCACAGTAGATTCGAGTTCTATCTCGTTTTGATTAGTATGGACCAAAATAAATGCGGTTATACTTTTAATAAGATCACGTGCAACTCACATGATCATTTTCGTTACTCATGTAACAGGTTAAGGTTTAAGATTTTATCCCATGCCATCCAGTTTTGTAGCCTTCTGATCCAGTTTGAAGGTTCATAGTGATCTGCGTGAGCATAAAAGTGTCTTTTAAGGATATCCTATAATACAGAAATTTGCAAGAGCACGAGCGAGAGGCTACTGAAAAATTGTGTGGCTAAGGTTGTGATTGCAAGTTCCGTCAAGAAGATCAGTGCAACTTGATGGGATACTAATGTGTTTACGGAATATTTCCTGGATCAGACATTAAAACGTAAAAAAATTAAAAGGAAAGATTAATTACCGAATCAAGTTGATTTTACGCGTGATTAACCACCTCAACAGGACCTTCCATCTCACCTAAGGTTTTAAATTGATGACAGTTTCGAAACAAGCAATGCTAGTGGTCGAGGTGTAACAGTATCAGGAGTATTAACGATACGTAGCAGGAATTGATTTGCTGCAGTCGTGAATTTTTAAAAAAATCATTTTTGGGAAAATAAAATTTTTAGTACCGGAATCACCCTTAATGGTCTCGAGTATAGCCATAACGATCGTGAATCAGAAACAGACCGATATGTAATCAGAACCGGCCAATACGCATTCGATTTTCCCTCCCACCATTGTATCGAGGTGTTACGATATCGAAAGGTCAAAAACCGTTTCATATCAAGGCCGTTACGTAACAGTCGATTTTTAAATGGGCGCTGCTATTAATAGCCCTTTATTTTCTCCCATAGCCCGTTAAAAATTTGCAATTATACTCGATAGTTAGTTACCGAAATTGAGATATATTTTCAGCATCCAATTACCGAAATATAATATTTTTTTCAATAGCCATTTACCGAAAATGTATGTTCGACAGTTGTTTACCGAAAGTTGAACATATTTTCGACATGTAGTTACCGAAATATAATCTTGTTTTTAACAGCTATTTACCGAAATGTTATGTATGATTTTCAACAACCATTTACCGAAATATAATAGGCTATGGGAGAAAATAAAGGGCTGCGAATAGCAACGCTGTTTTAAATCCTTCTTCTCAACGGTTTAGGATTCACTCTTTTGGTTCCTTAGAGCATCTCCAGCCTTCACCTATATTTTTTCTCAAATTTGAGTCAAATTTTGGGTAAAAACCCATTTTGGGTAGACACATCTCCAACCATCAAACCCAAATTTTACACATCTCCCTCTTTCTCTCTCTCTAACTAGCCGTTGGAGAAATAGGTCAAGACAAAAGTTGTTTCAGATTTGGACAAAAAAATGGGGAAAACCCAAAATGGGAAAGGGTTTAGGTCAAAGATTGGAGAGAGATTTTTGTAATTTTTGCCCCATTTTAAATTTGAGTCTTAAAATAAGTCAAGGCCGGAGATGCTCTTAGGTGCCCAAAAAATTTCAAACTGGACCGGACAGAATTGGAGGTTACAAACAAACATAGCGATTAGGGTTAGGGTTTAGATACGTCTCAGCTCCGCCACTCCAAATTCCATCTCTATATAGTCCCATCTTCCTAACCCTAACCCCATTCCGCCGATTTCGCTCTCATCCTCTCCTTTTCCTGATAAAGTTCCAATTTTTAATCAGAAATCCAAATCCAATTGAAGTATACTATAATACTAGTCTATATCCAATGCCTTTTACCAGTCCTTTTTAATTTTAAACACTGACATAGCCTCTAAACTTCAATGGGTAGTAACTGTAAGTTTCTCTCCCTTTTCTGATCAGTTTTCCTTTTCTTGATTTGTTGATTTTTCTGGGCTTGGAAAGGAAAACTGATCAGAAACGTGAGAAATAGTTGTCATGATTTGTTAATAGTTTGGTCTTGAAATTGGATTTGTGTATCTGATAGTGTATGATGTTTGAAAATATTGGTGGGTGCGATGATTATAAACAATTCCTCGTTCTGAATGCTATAGCCATGGCATGACAGACGCTTTTACACCCATAGAATATGAGCACCCCACCAAATCAGAAAAGGCTCCCTTTTTTCCAGTTAATAAACTGATGCTTATTCTGTATTGCTTTTACAGTGAGGCAGGAAGATCAACCTTAAGATAACGGTATTAATAACACACATTTATAGGTTTTATTTGAACACTGATTGGTGAATTGGTGACAGGTATGGAGCATTGTTTTTTGTTTTGTATTTTTTTGAGGAGCATAGGTATGGAATATTGAAAATATGTTCTTAGGTTATGTGTTGAGTCTTTGAGTATGGGGGATGAGGAAGGGGATGGGTGGCGTGGAATGTGGGTGTAAATTCATTTGGCATAATCTATAATACCATGTATGTGTGCTTAGATTAGAGAAAAATGTATGTATTCAGCTGTTAGTCAAGAGTGCACTCATGCTCATCCCTCAGGGAATGTGTTTTGAATTTATGTGTAAACCGTTACTGATTCTAGGGTATGTGGTATGATAATTTTAGTTCGATATGCTAGATTTCTTCTAAACTTTTCACTTTCACCAAAGTGCTTACTTACACACAGATGCATGCCTCCAACTCATTAATCAGAGATTGAATGACTCCATGAACGAATTAAGATAAGATTGGTAAGGAGCATTAGAATAGTAAGC
Source organism: Rhododendron ovatum (assembly GCA_019656835.1). Classification (NCBI taxonomy): domain Eukaryota; kingdom Viridiplantae; phylum Streptophyta; class Magnoliopsida; order Ericales; family Ericaceae; genus Rhododendron; species Rhododendron ovatum. The sequence goes on from CM033794.1 coordinate 40,524,683, forward strand.
TGAATAGTTGTGCTTCACTGAATGTTAAAAAGATTAGAATGTTTGTGCTAGACCTGCCATTATTTCGTATATTTTAACGAGATATTGTGGCCGGTGGCTCAAACCTTTGAAGGTTTGAGTTTTACATGAGTGCAGTTGAATCTCAACCTTATGGGAGCAAATGTTGGAGAACTTTGCAAGTTCTCATAATCTAACCTTTTATCAAAGGAATTGATTACTTGGACATTCATGTGGGAATGCTTATGAGAGCGGTCACTAACATGACTTTGCAATTAAGAAAAAAAACCCAACTTTTCTGAACTTAGCAACTGAGCACTTTAAGAAGATACCTATCATCTTCGAATACCTCCTAATTCCTATGATGCACTTGACATGGTTTGTGTTTTCTTCACATGTTTATTTGGGCACCTCTCGTGCGAAATTTCTTTTCTTGGGCAGTTGCAAAGACTTTTTGACCGTTAAGTCTTTTGAAATTTAAAGTAAGCACATAGTTAACTCAGACAATATTGGGCACCTATGTGATTTCTAATATGGCACTTCTGCTATCTGTTGCTTTCAGTGTGATCACTGATCAATAATGTTATTCCTGGTGTGGCTTGTTTCATGCTGTCATGATACTCCAATGTGGCATTTACCGAAAGGTAAATAACACATTGAGTCAGTATGGATCTCATTCCTCTACTTGATCAAATTAGACGGCTCTGACCGCAAAAATTAACTGGTATCCATTCCTTATGTAAGTTAGGGCTGGCTGTTGAAGTTCTTGAAAGGTTTACAATTGCATCGTGTCATGTCATAGTCCTAGTTCAAAACTAGGAGATGATTACAGAGTTATTGTTATGCTGAACTGAAGTCTGCATTTTCAGTCCTTGTAGAACTTTCTACTTTGTAATGTCTCTTTGAACTTAGGGAGTTTGGATTGTAGTATACTTCAGGGAGTCTGATACTCAATTATGAATATTGTGTGTTATAAACAATGCTTGAAAAGGTTAAAGGAGACGGCTTTGTTATCTACATGGCATCTGAAAACAATAGTTGCTGTATGTTTGGCCTCTCCTAAAATAGATCTAGGCGGTGTTTAAGGCCCTAATCTGACAGAATGAAGAATTCTAGAGGTTTGGGTTACGCACACCTCCATATTCTTGATATGAAATTTACAATTAACTAAGTTGCACTTTTGTAAAACTATGTAATTGCAAATAATCCTTGTAATTCTTGGTCTCTACTTTGATATTATAATTCAGTTTCTATGCTGGGCTCTAAAGCAATCTCCCTTCCATTATGGTTACTTGCGCTGTTCTAAGTTGATTTCCTCATTGCGCGTAGTTAATAAATTATCGAATCCTTTGATTGATTCGTTTAATGACACCTGTTTGTCTCATGCTGGGTAGAATAATGTTTATTTTAGCACGTCATTTGCATGATGTGCATGTAGTGGACTAAATGTCATGAGCATCATATTTGAGCTTCTACATGATCATTGTATGCGTTTATTAGTAATTTGATGCTCTGTTGTATTGTACTTTGCAAACTGATACTGATTTGTTTGGTGTACATCAATCTTACATGGATCCTTCAAAATATTTAAGGTACCAGTGTCGGACACTCAACACTCGGATAAGGCTACGAGATCTGTGTCGTACATGTTTAAGTTGGAAAATGATGTTAAAAAAAAATGTTTCAGTTGGAAAATACTTAGCAAACATATTACTTTCCAAAAGAAAACTTAGCATACGTATTTTCTAATTCAAATATCTCACAAGCTATGCACTGAGTTCCTATAATATGCATCAAAGGGTCTAAGAAGTCTAGTAAACTCCAATTAAGGCAGAAGATATAGATCATCTTGGATTATAAATTTCCGGTGGCTGCCCGTATCCTTGGAATGAAACTAGAAAAAGTCAATGCTTTTGTCATGTACCTGCATCCGGCACTTGCACTTGAGTCCGTGTAACATAGACTTGTACACCGCTGATTATCAACCCATAAAACCTCAAGTGTTGTGATTGTTAGTGTACTTATTTTTGGACATCGATGGTTTGAGGTTTGTGTTGAAGATGACTACTCCCTTTTGCTCCATCACCATGCTAGAATCACCACCTTTGTTAACTGGGTTTTAGCACCTACGTAACTCTATTGGTATGAACTTGGTGGTGTTAGATTGTCTACTTATATATACTTATGGGGATGCTCTACTTAGGTAGTGTTATTGTCTTATTGATAGTTTTTGGGTGCCAAAGATTTCAGTAATTCATGGATACCAATGTAGTGTGATTTGGGTTCTCTTCCATTGGTTCTTTTATCAGGGTTGATACCGTTAATGTGGTTAATGGCTGCTTTGATCTATCGAAATTTTTTCAGGGAGATGACTTGGATACGCGTGCTCTGAACCCATTGGGGTTTGATTATGTTGAAGACAAGGCGTGAAATCATCTGGGGTGTATTGATTTTTCACTTGCTGCCGTGCACTGTCATTGATTTTGAGCTGACAATTTCTCCTGTCGTTACGAGGTTTATGTGTCTTAATAGAGAAGTCTTGTGGAGAGTTGAGTCTTGAAAGCTGATTTAGAGGTCGTAATACGCTGATTTATGTTCTGGTTGTAAAATTTTCGAGCTGAGTTTTACTTAGGTTATTCCTTGATTCTAAACTTTACATTTTGCCCACAAGGTAGTTGTTTGATTGTAATGATGTGTGACTTGGCATCCTTTGCTTGTCATGAAAATAAAAGTATTTTCCATTATGCGTCCATTTAATAGCAGAAACTTTACTAGAAATTTGAAAACGTAGACATAGAGATACTAGTGTAGAATCAAGATTCTTGCAAAATCCTGGTCCTTTTTCTTATAGGACATGTATTGAGAAAAAGTTCATCCCGGTGTAAAGTGAGACACAACTTTGTTCGGTTAAGGGTTTTGGATGTAAATTGCTTTTCCCACCCCCCGTGACACCACACCCCTCCCGGTCCCACACCCTTTTCCGCTTTTACCCTCCCTCAGCCCTTTAAATTACCTCCCTACGCCATTTTAATTGGCCCTGGGCTCTGCTGCGCACAGTAGCCCCTAAACCCTAAACGGCAACGTTTGGATTAAAAAAAATCCTCACCATCAATTTGTAATTCTATGGAGCAGAAACGTAATTATGAGAGCCTTAGAGACAAAATTTGATTGTCTCTTTAGAATAATATGATCAAAATAAAAAGATCTTTACACCCGTTCAAACGCATTAAAAATTGAAGTACTTAATTTTTTAATCATATTTTTTAATATATAAACGATCTAAAAAAATTAAGTGCTCAAATTTTCACTCTGTTTGAATCGGTGCAAAGATCTTGTTATTCTGATTATATTGACAAGATTTTTGCACCGATTCAAACGGAGTGAAAATTTAAGCACTTAATTTTTTGAGACCGTTTATATATATTTAAAAATATGGTTAAAAAATTAAGTGCTTCAATTTTTAATGCGTTTGAACGGGTGTGAAGATTTTTTTATTCTGATCATATTATTTTAATTTATTTTTTTATTTAATTACTCATATCTTTTTAAGGCCTTTTAACAAAACATCCTAAGACTTATTATTTAGTTCCAAGACTCTCTTAGGATGTCCATTGAAAAGCCTTAAAGCCAAAAATTTATTACGACCATTTAAGATGAAATGATCAGAAAAATAACAACTTTGCACCGGTTCAAACGGATTGAAAATTAGAACACTTATTTTTGTAACTATATTTTTTAATCTATAAAGGAAAAAAAATAGTCGGATAAACATGATCAATTGAAACACTTTTTTTTCTCTCTCAATTACTTTACAAAATCTAGAATTAGACTTGAACCTATTGTGTAAGAAAGAAAGAACAAATTTTTTAAATGTAAGAAATAATAGTTTGATTAGTAACATGGATTGAAAATTGAAACACTTATTTTTTACACCGTTTATATAGTAAAAAATAAGTGTATTAAAAAATTTATTACGACCATTTAGGATGAAATGTTTGAAAAAATAACATTTTTGTACTGGTTCAAACGAATTGAAAATTGAAACATTTATTTTTTAAACTATATTTTTTAATATCTACCTAATAAAACACAAGGGTGTGGGCCTCCACACAAGATAAGTTGATCCAAGGGTTGATATTCATTTGATCCAAGGGCTGATGTGTGCTCTTCAACTCTCTTAAGAAAACACCCACACTTTTACAAATTTATTACAAAAATGCCATCGATTCTTTTTATCCACTGCTCAGCTTCTGGTGTTGGCATGAAAAAACAAAAATGCCCGTGCCTACGACACTATCGGAGTGCGTAGTGCCGTAGGCACGGGCAAGCACTAGTATATATACATATCGGAAGGCAAGAACGGGAGGGGGTAATAGAGAAAAAAAAAACGGAAAGAAAAAAAGAAGAATAAAAATTGGAAAGAAGGGGGGGGGGCGCGTAAAACGGGAAAGAGATGGTGGGGTCGGGGGGTGCTGTGTCAGAAAGGGGGAGAAAGCAGCTCTCGTTTTGGATTCTAATAATTATCTTATTTATCTTTTCACTCATTATTTACAAATCATTATTTCTATTTTCAATTATTACTCTCATTTTTTTTATCTCTCTTTAATCATTACTCATATTTTGAATGATTACTCTATTTCTCTTTAAACTCGTTACCTACAAATTTAAAATTTCAAAACGAACATAATCGAGTCGTAGGTCCTACAACTTTTATGTTGACCAATTTATATAAAAAAAAAAATGGGATTGCAGGATAGTTAAAGTTTATGGTACTTTCCTTTCTTTGTTACTGGTTGGGGCCTTAGGACCCACATGTCCTGGAAAACCCTTGTACAAACATTGCTTGGGCCTCTCTTTTTGTTAAAAAAAAAATTTAATTTTTCTGACTTGAAATCCCTTAGATGTGTGATTGAGAACACCTTGTATTACTGCTGGTTGGTAAGAGTTTCCCACCAGCTATAATTGAGCAACGAAAATGGGGCAGGAAGTTGGTCACAATTGAAGTCATGCTGCTAAGGGCCCATTGAACTTGGTTTGCGATTAAATTTTTTATACCGCCGGTGTAAACATTTGTTTCCTCCAAAGCAAATATATTGCATCACGTCGCCATGTTTTATTGATTGAGACCACTGTTTTGCAATGTAGCGCAATGTAATTGATTTGAAGGAAATAAATGTTTACACCAGCGGTGTAAAGAATTTATTCTCATTTGGTTTATAATCTAAAAAAGATAAGTGAAATTGATGATTTTATAGTTTTACTTTTTAACGCAGTAGTAACGGTATTATGAATATTGTGGCCTGAGTTAAAATCTAGACCATTGGTTGTTAAGACGGACGATTTATATTGCGCACAACACCCCTATAATGCATTCACGCACTACAGGTCCCCAAATCCGCGGTCTCTACATATCTTCAAGCAATTCTCTAGTTAAAAAAATGCAAATGTTTCTTGTCAGTGCTTAGATTCAATGGGCTCAAAAATTTCCGGAAGCCAAAAATTTGCGACCATGTCTACGAATTTTAAGATCCCAAAATGAACAAGTTCTTAATGCTTTTGGGGGAATTTCTTCATGGCCCACAAAAATTAGAAAATCTTGCTGCAGTGCATCAAACAAGGAGGAGGCCACTTGATCATCAAGCTGGCAACAGAGACTGTCATGTCATTCTGAAGGAAACACATGGCTAATATTATTGCCTTAGACATGAGGATACCATTGTCAAGGTAGGTAACTGCTGCACTATATGGATTATTTGGTGCAACCGCAGCTTAGCCTTATTTGAATTTCATGTTTCGTCCAGTTCTGAGATTTTCGAGGCCCTAAAGTTGAGTTTGAAAATGTGGCCTTTCATTTTTGTTTATATAAACTAGTGTTTTGACATGAGTAGAAAAATAGCCGTGTAGTTCGATGGTAATTAGCTTGTCACACCTCATTGGTACTAGTTTGAACTTCAGCGGCATCAATTCAAAACCTTTTTGTACCAAAACACTAGCATTCTCATCCGTAGAACACTCGAATCTTACCACCGTGCTACATCAACCGATTTGAAAAACACTTGACATACATTCTAGTTGTTCTAATCATGTATTTGGAAGCCTTATTATTGGGCCAAAAATTGGAGGTCCAGAGCATTTGCCTGGATGGCCTATGCTTAAGGCCGGGCTTGGTCTCAACACCAGATGCAACTAGGCAAAACATTCGAGAAACTATCTCCCTTATTATGAAAGCCTCTAAACTCGACCAAGTTTTCAATGACACCAATCAGGATGATCTTCCACAGAATGTGCCTTATCGATGGTTTCTTTTATGTCAGAAGTAGATCCTTTCGGGCGCCGAAGGAATTTGAAATAGTTATCGACGGTGTATGGTGGCGAACAATCAGTTTAGTGGTAGCAGCAGCACTGGTAGTAACAAGCACTGGAAGTCATCGAGGAAGGAAGGACAATCCGACAAATGCTCTGCAGCCTCGACGCATGCCTTTATCAGCATCAGAAGTAGAAGCGGTGGCTTGCTGTGTAGACAGATTCTTTACAACTTGTAACCGGGCTTCGAGATGTTTCCAAGGCTGCTTTACATCATTCAAATTTCGTATCCATGAAAAAATGGAAGATTAGATTCAACACCTATACATATCGGATTGAGCTGATTTTTCACAAGCTCATTCGGATTTTTTTTAAAATTATTGAAAATCATGCCCGTCGGTTTCCTTAACTTTTCCGCACATCATTCATAGACATTTCTCTTTATAACGTGACAATATCAAATCATAGGTCAAGTTTTCTTGATTGCAGGCTTGCAGCACATGTTATTGTGTCCTTATTTTCATTGCCTTGGAAAAACTGTCCCATCAATAACTACCTAACAACCAACCAATCAACCAAAACATTTAGTCACGTTCACAACATCAAGATTGAGACCTAAAATATCAAATGGAGAGTTTGCATATCCAGAACATAAAAACCAGATTACAGAAATCGAAGAAATCTTAACAAAAAAAGAAATCGAAGAAATCACCAAAACAAAAACAAACTCTTAAAAGCCACATTATTCTGAAGTCTTTCAGCCGAATAAAAAGCCCGTGCTTCTTCCCTCGCGTAAATTCTTCATAAAATGGGTTTGGACCCATGTAACTTCCAACTTTCTTTTCGTCTTCAGTGCGCTTTTTACAGCATTTGGCCAAGTTTTCCTACTCTCCAGATTTTTTACATTGAGACAATCTTTTGACCTAAAAAAGGTTTTGACCCAAATCTGGAAAGAGTTCAGAGGTACCCAACTAAAGCCAGAGAAAAAGGTCACAACAGAAGTTAGGCCAAACTTGGTCTTAGTTGGAGCTCAAATGGTTCTCTGGTCTGGGACTACTCCCAGCACTGCTATTAGAAACCGACCCGAACGCCATTTTCTGCAAAACCCCGGTAGGAGACGATCCTAACCTGGGGCTATGGTCCCACCCATCGGTCATAAGGTTCAGAGCTGACGTGCTCTTTTGGTCCCCAACACCGCTATTAGTCCTATGCAATACTTCACCCAAAGGTCCACCCATGGAAGTTTCCCGAGAAATAGGAATCCAATTTGCTTGTCTTTGGTTTTGACTGCTCACTCCCAAACCCATCTTAGTCGAATCGGTTTCAAGGTCTCGCGACAGCCTCAGCGGTGAATGAGCCGTTTTTCCGTTGATGGGAGACGAAGTGGAGGATGTGAAGTCTGAGGCTGTCATTGGTATTGAGATTGAGAGTTGGGTGGGCCATGAAATGGATGAGCGATCGGTGGGATTCTTGGGCCAATCATCGATGAATTGGCGAACAGAATGCTGGGACTCGGTCATGGAATCAGAGGTTTTGTGTAAAGGGTTGAGCAAGGAATCGGAGTAAACACATCCAAATTCAGCTCGAGTGGATTCTTCATACGGGTTTGGCTGTTTTGGAATGGAAAATTGGTCCCGTTGAATTCTGTTCCCCGCATTCTCTTTGTTCAGAAAATTCCTGCTATGGAAACGAACCATGAATCAACTCAAGTATATCGTGTTATATCTCCAGTTTGTATTTGAGTTCCAATCAAGTACACAAGCAAACATGTTAATAACTTTGAAGTTCGAAAATAAACCAATGGGGACTTGAGAAACATTTTCATGATTCGGAAGTTCAACGAACTTCAACATATGAACACCGGGAAGGGATGATAGCTTCAAAGAATGATCTGGTTTCACTACTAGTAGGAGGTTTCCAGATCTTAAGGAGATTGAACATTTTTGCATAATGTTTAGACAGGCATTTTCTAGAAAAGCACATCACTATCGATTTGCCAAATAATATGTCTAAATCAATCTAACTTATAATGTCTGATTGGTTTTTCTCACAAAAGATGAAAATCCTTAATATTTGTAGCACAATCAAATATTCAGGCTCCATCCAAAGTTTAATTGAATAGACGTATCTATGCAAGGCCTCTCTATATATAAAAACCATGCTCATGAGAGTCTAGGTAAATTTACGCCAAACGGAAATTAAAACCATGCTCATGAGTGATTATTCACCTGTTGGGGGAAGAAGCACTAGGATTCGTTGCACCAGGCTGCTGCAGGTTCTTGAGTTGGGGATGATGCGATAGGCCGAGGCCATTGGTTGTGCTTCTACCAGTCACCAACGATGCGGAAGCAGAGGTAGTCATAGACATGAATTTTGTGGTGGTGGTGGATCCGGCGACGGAATGGCCAGTCTGGCCTCCTTCCACAGGCTTTCTTGAACGATGGCGGCCCCTGTTCATGTGCCGCTCACAGTACTTCTGATCGGTCACAGCATCTCTGGAGCATCGCCATTTCTTTCCGTCAGTCCTACGACACCTCCCAGGCTCGGGATCAGTGCTGTTGGCGTAACCTAGACGGAAAGTACCCCATCCCACTGCCAAATTGTAGAACAAATGTGAACACATCTCAAACATCCAACTAACAATGAAACAAAGGGATAAAGGGAGAGGAAAATGGAAAAAACGTGGGAATATAGCAGGATAAAGAGATTGGTTAGTTGGACGGCACAAATGATTTTATAACTTAAACCTTTCATCAATTCTTTCACAAAAGTGGTTTGACTATATAGCTATTCATGCAAGAGTATCAAGCTAATTTCTTACACGAATGACCTTGTTCGTTTTGTCGGTCTTGGGTGGCCCACAATGGCCAGAAACAGGACAATCCTAGAGGATTAAGAACTGGACTGGAACTCAGTCCATTAAAAAGTGAATATGTGCATCAGATATTCACAAGATTCAAAAAAGAACAGCAAAAATCAATCCATTTCCCAAGAGATTATCAGTTTAACAGATCAGTTAAGTGGAAAGACTTGGATTATGAAGGGAAAAGAACAAACTTACAAGTATTGGGTACCAGGAGACCGCCTGAAAAGCAAGAGAAGCCAGCAGAATCAAGGGCTTTTCTGATGGGAATGAGCAGATTAGAAGGGATGGGCACATTTGCAGTTATGTATTTGTAGATCAAGGCCTGGTGTTCTAACTCCATCCATTGTGATGGAGTAAATAGGCCTCTTACCCCTGTAAATACCCCACTCATATCATACCCTGAAAACAGAAAAAGATCAGAAGATTCAGCTTTAAAATGTGATAGAAACATCAAGATCAAAGGAAAAAGAGGAGAGTATGGAAAAATTGAACTTGTCCAAGCATTTAGAATGGCAAGAAGTGGTGAGAAAAGAAAATAGAATCTTTTCACTTGTTTGAATGACTTTAAAAAGATGAAAAATGATAAGAAATAAAGGAAAAAACAAATTTTTATTGGTCTATTTTATTTATCATGAGATCTCATCCCCTATGGAATGAGAAAACAGAACAAAAGAATCTTTTGCCCTATTTGTATGACTAAACGATGACAAATGACAAGAAATTAGTAAAATTTAATTTGCTTCATTTTACTGTAGTTTTTACCAAATCTCATCACTTTCCCATCAAGGAGGCTACATCAGCTATGAATTCTAGTCCGTGGTATAACAAGAAAGCAGGAGCAATGGAGCATAAACAAATTGAGAGAAAGAGGACAAATAAGAGGCAAAGGAAGGGTAGATGGGTCTGATCTACTATTCTTCATTTGTGCACAGGAGTTCTACTGTATGAATTTCTTTTCTTTTCATTTTTTTGACAACACTCAACAGGAATACCCTGCAGATTAAGATGAAAAGACCACCCATCTCATCTGCAACAGGACATCTCTATCAACCCAAGCAAGAAAAATCTAACCTCATCCTCACATTAATACCACTTTTAGCTCCATGAATATACCCAGATAACCATTTACTCCCTAAAATGAGAGAAATCACTCAACAATATATACGTATATACATATGCATGTATAGAGGTTTGTATCACTTCGAGCAGCTCATATAATTTGCCAGTATCCCAAAAAGGTAAAACCTTGCACAAAAAAAAGAACTTTTGTTATTTTGAACTTCTTGTCTTTGATATAACAGGAGAACAGAGCAAAAAGTGAAAGAAATCCATCACTACATTCTTCTTTAGTTTAACCAACAATGGAAGGAAAAACCCAAAATCCCTTGTAGATTTGAAGTTAAAAGATCCTCCTAGCAGTACTTGTAATAATAATAAAAAAACCATAAAAAAAAAAAACAAAAAAACCCATCTCTTCTACAACTAGAAACCCAGGCCCATCTCACTTGAAGAAACCCACAGACAACCCTTTAAAATTACTACTTCTATATAACAAGTGAATACCCAATATAGCTAAAACCCTGGAAAAAAAATGGATATGTACCTGTGGTGTTATTTCTACTATAAGAATTTGATGTGGGGTGGTGATAGTAATTAGGCAATGTGACAGTTTCTTCTGAGTTACTACTATTTGGGGAAGAGAAGCTGAGCATCTGCTGACCATCAGAGAACAAAGTAGTGTTAGATCTCAATAAAGGGCTTCTGTTCTGCTGCTGCTGCATTGCCTTGGAGCCAGAGAAGCAGTAGTAGTATTCATCAGTCTTGGCCACTTTCGAGGCCCTCCAGTACTCCCCTTGTTGCTCAGTGCACCCAGAAATAGCAGCAGACCTTTCTTGCTTGGGGAACCCAGATCCGTGGTACCACTTTTGTTTGGTCTCAGGATCTGAAACTAGACAAGAAGTCGGAGGAGGAGGAGAAGAACCCACCACTGAATCCTCAAAACCCAACATGCCAAGATCCATTAGCATAAAGAAAAATAACTACAGTGACCCTAGAAAAACACTAGACAGTGGAGATGGAGCATTTGGGTCATTTTTTGCACTAAATTGGTTACTACTCGTGAGTGAGGCTCGAGGTGGGTTGGGGGGTGGACCATTTTAAAGGGTGGGTTGTCTCTAGGTGATATGTCTATGTTTGGGTAAGGACAAGGGAAAACAGAAAACCAGTGTAGTTTGGTTTTCGCCTTGAGAGGTTTTCCCAAGAAATCCTACTTCCTGAGATGGATACATGTACAAGTGTGCACAACCAGCATTAGGGGTGCATTTAGGTGCTGCGAAATTGAGTTCCACTAAACTTTTTTTTTAAAATATAATTTTGTCTTTATTTAAATTTTTTTTACGTTTGTTCTTTTTGTTCCAAATTTTTTTGACAAAAGTTAAAAAAATTTATTTTTACCCAAATGAACAAAGACCACTTTTAAGTAGAAAAAGTAAAAAAAGTTTACTAAGTAGTCCTTATTCAAAATATTTGAGTAAAAGCAATTTTTTTTACTTTTTCGATTTGTCGAGATGAATCAAAAAGTCAAAAAAATTTGGTGCTAAACAAACAAACGCAAAAAAAATCAAATAAGGACAACTAAAAAAGTGAAAAAAAAATTGTTAGTGGAACGGGGTCACATCAGGAGTTCATCTCCTGTAATGTGATAATCCAATACCCCGTTCCACTAAAAGAAATAAGTATTTGTTTTTTGAATTATAGGTGATGCATTGTAAGATAATGACCTATCAAGTACTTAAAAAATAAGAACTTGTGGTAGAGGAAAAAAAATGACCACTACCTATGTATTTTTCGATTGATTGGTGTATGAGTGGGTATGCATTCCCATTCGATAAACGGTACCAGCGAGGAGGAAGTTTTTATTTTGGTTGGCAAGTATGAGCAATGGGTCGAACAACAGTTAGTTCTTTTTTCAGTTCGATCAAAGGCACGACATCTATGTCGGGATTAAGAAATTTATGTTTTCACGGCTTAACGCAAAGAAACTATGCATTTACTAGGAGGCAGGAGCCGAACATAAAAATTTGTGTTTTCAAGGTACTTATCTTTGTCATTTTATCACTTGAGCTAATACTATGAATTACTGAAATAGTCTTATCAGATAACAAGAGACACTGTATGCGATAATTCAGCACGAAAGATAAGTCTCACATAGAGTTTGTTCGGTTGGCATGCTTATTTGGTTAGACTTACCTATGATCTTGTTAGGAGAAATGGGCCTTAATGTGAAAGGGAAATTCTTTTTTATCAACGTCACTCCCCTGTAAAATATATTTTTGCACTAAAAATACACTTGCAGGAGAGTGACGTTAACAAAAAAGAGAGTTACAAAATCAACAACCATGTGAAAAACATAAATATAATAAATCATGTTAATCAAATATCAATAAGTACTTGCCTGAATGATATTGTTCTCAAGAAAAATAGTAGGTGAAAATAGAATAGGCGATTAGAATACCGGCCATCCCTTTTGCCTAAATCAAATATGGTTTTTTTGCTATCGATGTTCAATTAATTTAATATTTTATTTATTTAAAATATATGTCAATACACCTACAAAATTGATCGACTCTGATTATTCAAATTGGATTCTGGAGCTTTATTTTGTCACACGAGAAAGACAATGACTGGATTACATGAGTTATCCTAATTCATTTAAGGAAAAATTACATTTTAGACTCCAAAGTTGCACCTGCTTCCCAAATTAAATTCTAAAGTTTTATGGGGGCATTTTTGCAAAACTAAAAGTTATGGACTACTTATAGTATTTTATAGTCAAGTCGTTTCTACTAAACTATAACTTAAAATTAGTATAGTATATGAGAAAATGAAAAGGTCAAAGGCAGAATTAAGGTGAAAAAAAATTTAATGTAAGAAAAACAACATTAATTTTAGCAATAAATTATAGTAGATGAAAAAGATAGCGAAAATGGGGCCTTAATTTGAACAACTCAAATCTTAGTTCTAACCGGCGGTCCCAATTTGTACCCTTTGTCTGCCTCGATTGACAACTAAACAGAATACTGGTGTGGAAATCAGTTCTCACCGTATCAATAATTGGACCCCTAGTCTCCTTCACTCCACCACTACCGGTAGAATAACCGGTACCCTGATCGGTACGGTATTCAGAACATTGCTCCACCCAAGATCCATTCTACTGAGAAATTGGTGCACCTCTGTACCGAGATGTTTCGAGTCATTAGATTGCATGAGTTTTTTTTTTTTATGTTTGAATTCAATGGCCGAAAATGCACCGGTATAGAGATACAGAGAGTTGCAGTACATAGGATTTGATACCCTTTGACTGTGGGGTTCTATAACCCCTCTCTCTCTCTCTCTCTCTCTCTCTCAACACAATTTTCAATAAATTTTTTCTCAATTTATTACTTTCATCTCTTATCTATTTATTACCTCTAAAATTTCCTTCAAAATTTTTACCAAACAATCCCTAGTAATTGCAATTCAATGTTTGCTTACGATATTAAGAACCTCCCATTTTTCAAGTGTCGTACAATCAGTAACCATCAGTCAGGGAGCTTATCATGGCAAAATCAACTTCAGTACTACAAAACAGAAATCCATAACGGGCTTTGCTTCGACTTAACCATGTCGATAAAGCCAATGAAACCCTAAATGCATCTATTTTGTAAGATGGAGATAATACACTATTTCTTTCTTGATCGCGAGGACAAAGCAATCTTCATTTTAAGCCCCCGAAGAGATGCCTCTATCGGTAATTGAGTCATGGAATTTTGTTAGTATGTGACAAAAACATGGGGTTTCCTGCTCAAAGGCCGAAGCAACTGTTCTGTTTGGTTGAGGATACCAATTTGGGACTGTTCATATAGTCAGTCAGTCATATGATGTTTTTGTGTGCAGGTTATGTTATAGGCATGTGACTTGCTACCCTATGTTGCAGCCTTTTGGAAGCTTGCTCAAGGTCCACAATCTACGAAAAATTATACTATGCCCCAAGGGCACAGCCACGTGGTGCCTCCAGGACTTTCTGCACCACACATTTCAGTGGTCCATACTGAAATGTGTAGTGCAGAAAGCCCCGGAGCACCACGTGGCTATGCCCGGGGGCATGGAATAATCTCTCACAATCTACATGAAAGCTATTTCTGAAATGTGTCTGGAACTTTTGGACATTTCTTTAGAAAACACGAAAAAGATTACAAAACAGACATTTTTCGTATGGTCGTGGTGGTGGGTGGAGGAATTAGCGGTTGCAGGGAGGCGATCGATGAAGGTGGTGATATAGAAATGAAAAGGCGAATGGAAGTGCCATTATGGCAACATTATTGTAGGAGTACAATTCGAGTTGGATATGTTGTTACATGTTGACGTTTGTTGATTAGGTTTGATAGGCTTAGGGGTCCGATTTTCTTTCTTCCAAAAGCTCTATGTCTCTGTGCAGAGGAATTTTTCATCCGTTGGATTGTGTGTTTTTTTTATGTTCTAAATTCAGCGGCCAAAAAATTCCGCGGCATAGAGTTTTTCAGCAGAGAAGATCCTGCCTATAGGCGTACCACGAGGAACAAGACTCATCTTGATTATCTGACAGTTTGTTTTATACCAATCATCGAGAAGACAATCAAGTTACACGATTAAATTAAGGGAGTGATTTTGCCACTCTACAAATTGTTAACGGCACTCCCTAGGCAGGATCAACTCATATATTGATTTTGTCACTCCCAAAAGTTTGACAATTTGGGGAGTGGCCTTAAATTATCAATTGGCTTCAAAGCAAGCTGTTTTTTTAAAAACCATAATCGTTAAATTTTTTCTCGTGATATTTTAAACTATCCTTTATCCGCCAAAGAAATTTTCCGTGCATACATTCCATTCATCTCTTGACTTTTTATCTTCCTTCTTACTCTTGATCTTCAACCTAGTTGTCATAACACTTGGATTAATAGCTTAAAAAATTTAATCTCACTTAGGGCGTGTTTGCAATAGCTAGCTGGTACATATTATAAATTTTAGCTTCAGATTTTAGATTTCGAATTTTAGTAGATGTTAACAAACCTATTTGTTGCAGTTGTGAGATTATAAGAATTTCATTCCTTTTTTGATAATTTGTGTTGCAGAATCTCAAAAGCTACCTAATCTTAAGAGCATCCCCGTTGTAATAAGCAAAGGGCATATGGATGTGGATAAGTAAATTTAACAACAATGCTCAAAAAATACCCCACATTGTAATAAGCAAAGTTACAAACCTTTTACTAAATAACCAAATTTCACTCATTCCATAACCAAATTTAACAATTTTTACCAATAACCAAATTCAAAAATACCTCACATTGGAATCGTCTCATCGAAATGAATAATTTGGTGTTGTCGGGTGCGTGATTAGAACTCATTTGCGATTAGACAAATGTGCATTGTGTATTGTGGGGTTATTTTTTGTTAGAGAAGTCTTCTCACTTTTGAAAAAAGAAGAAGTAGGGATGTCTGACTAAAAGGTATTTTCGATATTTACTCGCTACTCAAGACAAATGTGTATTATGTATTGTGGGATTATTTTTTGTTAGGGAGGTCTTCTCACTTTTGAAAAAAGAAGAAGTAGGGATGTCTGACTAAAAGGTATTTTCGATATTTACTCGCTACTCAAGACAACTCATTTCCCTTAGCTAAATAGACTAAGTGCTGTTTCAGTTTACCCCCTTAAAAAATAAGTACTTATTTGTAATTTTCAAGCATAAAAATAATAGGCTTACTGAAAAAAAAATGTAATATGGATCTACTTTTATAGATCTTAATGAGATCTATCAAACGTTGAAAACAAAAATTGAAAAATTATTTTTGTAAACTCATTATTTTTAAACTTGAAAATAGGTCTTTATTTTGGAATGTGGAACGGGCTCATCTCCGTCCCAATTTAATTGTCTTTTTAGGAGTTCGTGTCACTTTTTAATTGATCATATCTTGTAATTTATAATATTTTACGTAATTTTAAAAATATTGTATTATAGAACTAATCGAGATGTATCATATAAGATCCATATTGGATAGAAAATTTATTACCAATTTAAAAATATAACTAATTTTTTATTTGGTTAGAATAGAACGAGGGACTATTAAATTGAGACGGAGGGAGTAATATTTTTGGTTTTTTTAGTAGAAATACGTGGATATTTTGGCACTAGTCTGAAGACAAAAAGTATAACGTGAACTTATCCTAAGTGGGTGTTTGTGAAAATTATTTTGACAGATTTTAAAATTCTACACAACAGATTTTAGTATAGTATAGATTATAAGAACCTAAAAAAGGAACGAAATATTCAAAATCCAAAGTTAATAACCAAAATGTGTTACGTCAGCATTTGATTATACATTTAGTCCATAATTAAACTTAACAACCTCTACTTCCACATTGGTTATTTTTGCGACCGTATTGATAAATGCCTAGCGACACTTACAAAACGGAGATCATTACAAAGAACTTGGAAAAAACCAAACTAATCGTCTAAAAAATACAAAACGAGTAAATCACAAGGCAATCGATGTCTTTCATCCTAACTCAGGCATGGCCTGATGCAATAATGACACTTTTAAACTGCCTAACATCTAATTAGAAGTCTCAAACGAGAAAAATACAAAGTTAAGGACAAAAAATATCAAATACTCAAACGATCAGATGCACTCCAACCAAAGATGAACGCACAATATATATATCACTAAATTGGGAAATGAAAAGGGAATTACAATTGCTAGGAACTATAGAAGTGAAATTTTGGTGTTGCATGCCATAACTAACCTTGTTTGTTGGTGAAAACAATAAATAACCTTTGATCAAGACTGACAAGACATGTCGCCAGGCTTGTACAAGGTTGTGGTACTAATAATCTTTAATGCTGTTAATGTGGTACTAATAACCTTTAATGTTGTTAATGTGGTACTAATTACCTTTAATGCTATTAACCAAGACCTACTTTGGGGGAAAAAATAGTGACCATGTTGATCGACAATATTGTCAATGCCTTTATGAGTGTAGTTGGGGCAGATAGTTGCAATGTAACCATGGTGCCCAAAATAATTGCTACATTCTATCGGTATTAGGGAGGGTCATTTTTGTCCGACCCGTTCGTATCCGATTCCATCTCCGCCCAAAACTGATCGATAATTTGGAGATCTGTTTGTGGATTGCATAGGATATGAGATTTTTTTTTGAAATTTTTTGGAGATCGGTTAGGAGGCAGAGACAAACATATTCCTGCCCCAAAAGGATTGGTACACCTTTTAGTATTGCTTATGTTTTTCTAGGGTTACTTCTCATTACAACTCTCATTTCCCACTTTTTCAGCACTGCACACGCCTTTTGTGCTCTACTTCTCTATGTTGTTTGATTGTTTGTATTGTAAGCAAATTGTTCTCATTTAACTTCAGTTTCAGGTATGAAAAGTTTTTTTTTTTTACCTCAGTTTTAGCTATAAAGTCATGTTTTGCATCTTATTTTGGATATTTTATTCATTAAAAGTTTCTTTTTTGCTCTCTATTGTTTAAGCAAATCTGTTTTTTTTTTCTCCTTTTCTGTAGTAAGAACTTTGGACACTCAAATCCCTACGGGGTCCCGTTTCCCATTTGGGACAGGGATGGAGGGAAAAAATAAATCTCCGTGGGGAATCGGAGCTGGGACAAAGACGGGAAAGGGGTTCATGGATCGGGGACATGGATTGTACTCTCGAACCCCGATCCGTCCCCATTGCCAACCCTAATCGGTATAAAAGACCGTTATCAGAATGGAATTCGGACAGGTTATTGCAATCGGTGAGTACTATCACATGTGTCGTTTCGATCATCGGGTTCGTTTATCTTATAAGTGGTCGATCTATAATTTTTTTGACTACATATTCTGTTATCGTAGCCACATAATTTTCAAGACAGCTATCTAAAAAAATAATAGATAGTCTGCTTCTAATAATTATTACTATTATATTTGTTCTTCATAAGTTTTTCAAAACAACTGCGATGGAATCGTTGGACTAGGATCAAGCTAATTTCTATCATTAATTAATGGTCTTTAATTAAACAGGGTCTACCGAACGGATGAGTTGATTTACTATAAAATGAGACTAGTGAAGGGGCTCATGGCAATACTTTGCAACTGATCAAAGAAAAGTCTTCTCCTTTGGCTTTATTTAAATATATACAAACTATAATTGAAAGAAATTTACTTAAGACCCATCTTATTTTCAAACACAACAAAAGTTGAGATACACTCTTAAAATTTTAAAAGCCTATTATGTTGCCGATTCCGGTCACCTCGGCACGTACGACTTGGATTGAATCTGAGTGCGTACAAATCTGAACCGTCCGTTGCTCGGTTAAAATTCGAGTCGTCGATTGCTAAGCAAACAACCGGATCGACCGCTCTACAGGGAGATGCTTAGCAGGATCGATCTCTCATTCTGTGTATGTTAATCCCACATACAAGCGTGTGTTTAAATAAATGGGTGCATGTGCCAACCTTTTCTAGATCTCTTTTTCCATATTGGCAACTTGTGTACGTGAATACCATTCTTAATAACTCTATCCCATGTGGAAATTCTGTATTTTACCAATGGTTGCTGGGGGAATCTGAGAAGATTATATATATCCTCTTCCAATAAGGGATCCCTTATTGAGTTCAGTTAAGAATCTCCCCTTTTCCGATTGAATTTTGATGATCTAAACCGCTCAATGTGATCAAAACGTGATTTTAAGAGTCATCTGAGGAAACTAGCAAAAAATATGACCGAGAATGGCTTGATTCGAACAATTTTTCATAAAAATGCATTTATAGCGTTTAAATGTATTTTTATGAAAAACTATTCAGATCAAGTCCTTATCGGTCATATTTTTCACCGATTTCATGTGAATACTCTTAAAATCACGTTTCAAACACATTGAATGGTTAAGATCATCAAAATTTCATCGGGAACAATGTCAAACTCATGAGGTCTTTAACTTAGCAAGTTAAAGGATCCCTTAATGGAATCTAATATGTGTGTATGTGTGTGTGAGAGGGGGTTTTTTTTTTTTTTGAAAGAGGGTTGTTTTTGTTTCAATCCTTCTAACTTGGAGTAATTTAAAATTTGTGGTCTTTGAGCTCTATAGCTACCATCGGTGGTCAAAGAAATATATTTGTAATGGGATGATTCCCCAATCTAGAGGACTTTTGGAGAAGATTAAATAAAGATCCATAAAATCCCACTTTTCTATTGGTGTCCTTGGTTTTTTGTTATTATTGTAAGTGGTTACCATGGGCCTA
This sequence comes from Rhododendron ovatum, assembly GCA_019656835.1. Lineage (NCBI taxonomy): Eukaryota > Viridiplantae > Streptophyta > Magnoliopsida > Ericales > Ericaceae > Rhododendron > Rhododendron ovatum. The sequence goes on from CM033794.1 coordinate 40,544,161, forward strand.
TGGCAATATTGTAGGTTTATATAGTTGTAATTGAAATATTTCCATGGCACATGGCTGCCGTAGGGACACCATCGTCTACTATCCCTCCTCGATCCTATTCTTCTTTTACTTTTTTTTTTTTTTTTTGTAATGCAGGGTATCTTGGGTCAGTTTGTGCACACCTTGGATTAGTTCCTGCAGTTTCTCTCACAGCCGTTTCACACGCACGCACATGCACTAGGATGAGGTGACCCGAACAGTTCCTGACAAGGAGAATAAAATTTGAGACCTTAGGAGAGAGTAAACCACTAAGTCTGACACTAAGACTAAGATCACAAGTCCAACGCCGACGGGTTCTCCTCGCCTTAAGTGGGTGTGTTTTGTTTCGACTTTGCCATCTCTCTCATGTGAGCTTTGCAACCCGTCGTTTATATACCAACAAGTGTAGAAATAAAGTATAGTAGTAGTAACAACACCACAAGGTATTCAAAAAATCTTAGGTCTCTCTTCTCGATCATGCATGTGGGCTCCATGTCAACAAAAGCACCCAAAAAAGAAAGAGTATTATGTTCCAAAATGATGTGTTTAATTGTTAATTCAAAATTTTTTATTTTTGGATATCCATTTTACCCCCATTTTCTCCCTCAAATTCAAATTTTAAACTTGACATGACATGACAAGACTAGACTACTAGTTTATTCCACTACTTTTGAATTTGGCTCCAATATCATTATTTGGGTTTTTTTTTAAAAAATTTACTTTTCTATCTAAAGGGGTAAAATAGTAAAATTGACCAATAGTCAATGTAATTATGATGTTTCTTTAAATTTTTGGAAAGTCAATATAGACACAACAAATCAAGACGGAGGGAATATCATTGAATGTAGAAGTTTGTTACTAAAAGAGAAAATTGAAACGTGAAGAAAAACATGAGGGGAAGTTTGAAAGTTTTTTCTTGTCAATTGGAAAAACAAAAACAAAAACAAAATGAGATAGAAGATGAATATCAATGGCTGAGATGTGGATTTTTGTAGAAGTTTATATTTTTTATTTTTTATTTTTACAAGACGCATAGAGAACGTCTTGTTAGGGATGGCAATTTCCCCATATTCAATGGATACCCGCCCAACCCCGCCCATATGGATGGAGGCCGGGTTGATCCAAATTTTTTCCCAATAGTAGCGGGTATGGTAAGCTTTAAATTAAGAAAATCTGCTCGGATATGGAGCGGGTATGATTTTATAATCGCCACCTCCGAATACCAGTACCTGCCCGAACCCGATTATGCATACTACATATACTACAATATATATGTATATATACATAAGAACAAGTCTAAATGGGTAAATAATTACCTCCTTAATTAGCAAATCTTATCAATTACTAGAATATCAATTGACACTACTACAATATCAATTACCAACTTTTTGTATGTCACTTTTTTAAAAACTGTCATCTTCTTAGATTTTCCAGTGTCATATTTAACCATTATTGTAGTAGTGTGAGGTTATATTTCTAAGTAGAAGTATCAATTTATTTTCATTCTTGACTTCTCATATTTTTTGGTTTGGATATGGGTATATTTGCAAAAACCCTGATCCCCATCGGAATGCAAAGTTTGGTTCTTTATCTAATATTCTCAATGAGAATCGGGGCATGGATGGTGAATGACTCTCTAATTGGGGATCAGGTTGGGAATAGGATTTCTCGATTCATAGGACCATAGCCTACCCATTGTCATCCTTACGTTTTGTCTTATATACGTGCTAAGTAGACTTAATGTATATGAGATTAAATTCTATCCACCTTAGGTAAAAATCGCACAATTTTCGCCACCATCATTTGTGGCCACTATGAGTTTATTGCAATAAGCTGAACTGTTATCTTATAAGAGCATCCACAGTGGAATAACTAAAAGTCAATAATCAAAAGTTGCCACATCATCTTTTGATTATGCATTTAAAGGATTGCTAAAGTTAGCAATATAGAGGTCCACAATGGTACAATCAAATTTGAACAACCAAAACTTGCCACATCACATTTTCAATTTTTAAAAATTTAAAAATTGTGAACATAGAAACAATTTTTAAAAAATAGATTTTAAACTAATAAAAACAGGTTATTAGAAAAAGAGAAAATAGTTTTTTGAAAACTTTGATTAAAAAAAACAGTTTTCGGGAAAAAGAAAAAAAATGTTTTTTTTTTTAAAAGAACAGTTTTTGAAAAAAAAAAAGTTTTAATAAAAAAAAAGTTTTTGTGAAAAAAAAAAGTTTTTGCAAAAAGAAATATAATTTTTTTAAAAGTATTTTTCTTAGAAATATGTTGAAAATGGAAGAGAGAGAATGTTTTTGTGTAATGATAATGTACTTGATTGAGAAAATATGGAGATAACTAAATTTGATTATTGGCAAAAAGTTGTTAGTTTTGATTATCTAAGTGCCAAAATTTGATGAGTTGCTAAGAGGTTGCTAAATCTGATTATTCCATTGTAAGCTCTTTTTTGAGCAAATGTTGCTAATCTTAGCAACATTTTAGTTTTGATTATACCACTGTGGATGCTCTAAGACTCGCATAGTAGTATATCTAGCTTTTTTTTTTAACAGCAAAGAAAATTTATTAATCTTTAAAAACAATTTCCAAAGATTAAAAAGATCCAAAGCACAATAAAACAAGCAGAGCAAAAAAGAACTCCGACAATCATATGCCGCCAAGAACTAGAAGGAAAAAATAACCACCCTTAGATGGCAATAAGCCAACTGAGGCCTAAACACCCAAAATTCAACTTGATCGGATATCGATGGGTATCTTACAAATTACAAAATTTTAGTTTATCCATGAAAAACAAAATTTCGTATTTAAATTCGGGAATTTTAATCCAATTATAATCAAGAGAAACTTTTATGTATACTAGGGATACCATGGGGGTTGGTATCCCCTTCAATCCGTTTCTCATTTTTCGGCTACTTTTCGATCACATTTTAATGATCGGCTCCATTCATGTTGTAGAGTTTGGTGAGAACTTTATTCATACCAAAAATCGTATTTATCGGACCTTATTTGATTGGCACACGTGAAAATCGGGGAAAAAAATAAAAATTGGGTTTCAATTCAGTGTGTTTTTTAACCCAGTTTTAGTTTTTTTCAATTTTTACGTCTGCCGATCATGTACTTAATAAAGTTCAATGAACATGATTTTTTTTGTATGATTATGATTCTCGCCAAATTCTACAAAATGAACAAAATCAATTATCTAAATGTGATCGAAAAATGACCAAAAAAGACAAAACAGACTGAAAGAAATACCAACACGCCTTTAATATCCCGGTATACATAAAAGTTTCTCATCATTTAATCAATAATTCGACAATTTATAGTCCTACATGTTGTGGAGCGCAGCGTTGGCATGGTGAGCCCTCGGATTAATTTGATTTAACGGTTGGTGCGCACGTCAGTGGTGTGACTTTTTGAGCCCTCGAATTAACGTCGATTTAGCTTTTGTACGGACGCGCACGTTTGTGGTGTGACTTTTGAAATTTGAACCTTTAGCTTGAGAGGACAAACTCGTAAAATGGATCTTAACGATGAAGGACAAACAATAATTCTACAGTAGTAAATAACTGTACTTCCACCCTTAGGGCCTGTTTGGATGGGGTTACCGAAGGGGTATTAGCAATACCTTCTCCCAAGACCGTGGGTCCATAGTTAAGCCATGGTTTTTTTTTTTTTGATCCGCAGTTAAGCCATGGTTTGAAAACACATTTTTCCGGGGTATTAGCTAAGCTCTTGATTCTCTTGTATCCCCTAATAGCCCCAGTGGGAAGATTCTGGGCCGGCTCTGGGCTAAGGCCCAAGAGGCCGGCGTCTTAAGCCCCCAAGAATGTGTAAAAACTAGGACCTCCTATTATTTTTAGTACCTATTATATATGTCCAATCTTTTTGGGTATAACAACACTAGAGGTCCATTTTAATACCCAAACCACCTATTTTACACTTAAGAGACACAGGCCCAATGGTTGGGCCTAACCTGACTTGCTCAATCAAAGGAAACAAAAAAGGAAAAAGAAAATGCAGATCACGGGCGGCTGTCTTCATGTGGAACCCCTTAGAAAATGATCTCTTGTGTTGGGTTTCTATATAAGTTTTATGCATATTCTACCCAGCTCCAATCTCCTGAACACACAATAAAACAGAAGAAGATGAATTAGAGATCAAAGAAGAGAAAACATGATCAGAAATTAGTATTTGTATGGGTTTTTTCCTTGTCGATTACATGCATTTGGCTTTGAAAAAATCATTTAACTACTAGCTATTTTATTGTCGTAAATTTTATTAAGGGCCTCATTGTCTAAGTTCGTTTTAAACCCCCAAAATCTCAGAGCCGGCCCTGGAAAGATTATTTATGGGGAGGTTCTGGGGTGTTATTACTCTCTTCATCCTGTAATGTTTGTCCGGTCCGCAAAATGAGAACGTAAAAATAATACAATTTTTTCAACAATTCACTAGATATCAATGACTTTTTTTTATTTATGAAAAAAGTTTGGCTTTTTTCTTATAAGAAATGTATTATTTTTGAGTTCTCATTTTGCGGACTAGACAAATATTGTGAGACGGAAGTAGTACATAATACCCCATCTCTCTTCCATTTCAATTACAAAACAACCTTATCCCCCATTTTATCATTCATCCAAACCAAGTATTATTTAATTCTCCCGTCACATCAATGTGGGCTCATCTTTCTTACATAATATCTCATACCCCCTCCGTCTCTAAATAAGTGTTTGGCGCATAAAATTAGGCCTTCAAAAAAATGTATTTGTTTCGTTAAAATAATTAATTTTTTTCACAAATCAATAGATAGCAATGAGTTCTATTAGATTATGAAAAAAAATTAAATTTTTTAATAAAAAATATGCATATTTCGTAAAAGCCTAATTTTGCGCGCCGGACACTTATTTAGGGACGGAGGGAGTACTATCTTATCTTCCTTCATAACTAATACCCTCAATCCTTATCCCGCATACAAACGGACCCTTATAGTATCACATAATTTCCACATTTTACCTTATACTAGTATCTGAAATTTTGAAGAAAAAAAACCTAGAAAAAACAGCTCACTTCGTTGGCCCTGCCCACGCAATAACAAAGTAAAACGGATGCTACAAAAATGGGTACGGAGTACTAGTAATTAAAATTTCCAATGATATAGTATGATAAAAGTTTAATGGAAACACCTCCTTTTTGCTAAATTAAATGAATTAAAGCACATGTTTCACAGATTTCTAGGTAGGTTATTATCTGAATATACATCAACTAAGTACTTTCCTACAAGACTAGGGGCTGTGAAAAAATTGAAGGTTTGTTTCACTGATTAAAATAAGTACTCCCTTCGTCCCTTATTTAGAGTTCAGTATTTTATTTTGGGTTATTTCTTAATAAGTGTTCATTTTATAAAGTTAGTGGGTAAAAATTAGTGCATTGTCTATTTTATCTTTAAAAGTAGATTCCATTTTGAAAAGTTAGTAAGTAAAAGTGTAATGATGATGGGTAAGTAGGAAAAATGAAGGAAAAAATTGATGTGAAAGATATAATGATGACGTCTTTTTAATAAGTTGGAGTTACGAAGCAGGACACTTAAAAAGGGACAGAGGTAGTACTTATTTTTCGAACTAAAGGTTATTATTGTAAGAGAATGACTTGTCTCGTAAAACAAAAAATAAATACTCAAAAAATAAGAATTTTAGCGAACGGGGCCTGATTCAACTTTTTTTGCTAAGCAAAAAGAATTTATTAATCTTTATGAAGGATTACAAAGATTAAAAAAATGACACATCGACATAAAAGCCACCGAAGATCTAAAGGAAGGCAAAACGCCAACTGAAAAACCTAAAAAAACCCTAAAAGAAAACAGTCAATAACCTCTCGAGCCTCAACTCCAAACAAAGCAAACGGAGACTAAAACACCACAACCAAACCGAAAACCCCAACCCAAAGATATCCGCACACCAGACCCAAACAAAACAAAAAAACCCGCCAAAGCTGCCTAAATCTGAAGGACAAAACCTAGCACAAACGCAAATCGAGGGGGCAACCGAAAAACAGCAAGACTCGGCGCTAGAACTCCAAGGAAAGAGAGGTGCCTTCCTCGATATTATCCAGATTTTCGAAGTCAAAATCCTCCTCCAAATTATCAGGAGCGTTAATTCTATCTTCCGATTCATTTTTCTCCATTTCCACAAATCGCTTTAACTTGAAGCACGATGTACAATCGAATCTAGAGCTTAAAGGATGTTGTTCTGTTTGTCATTAGCTTCGGACACCTTTGCTTTGACAACGCAGATACCAAAATTGACGTACGTACGTAGATGCGGTCAGCCAATTGGTTCCTCAGTACTCACTGCAACCAAGCTAAGCTTCATCTACCGATAGAGAAGATTAATCTATCAAATAGACATTAATTTGGCTATTTACGAGCAATGGTTTCAATATTTTGTTCGATATTACTCCCCTTTTTTTGTGGCCTTGTGGGGGTTATACCCAAACAAAGTATTGTAGTGCCACCTGGATAAACAAAATGCCGAACCTTCTAAAAAAATAGCTGAGGGCCAAAGTTAAAAAATGAAATATATTTTCATTTGACAAAAAAAAAAGAAAAAAACAGTTAAAAAATGATGAACTTTGGAGGTAGTAAATCAAATTTACAATGCCCTCCGCCTTACGGCATTGCGCTACTGCTCTCATAGTCTAAAATACCCATCTTTCTGAACTTAACGTTCTCGTTTATGCACGCGAACATGAATTCGTATCTACGTATGTACGTAGGAGTATATATCGGGAGCCGTATATATCTCACACATCATAGTAGTATCATCTTGGAAACCTAACATTGCGTGCTGGCCAGCTATAGAGGGAGAGAGAGAGAGAGAGAGAGAGAGAAGGTGGGGGGTGTATTGGAGGTGGTGCGACGTAGACATGTCAATTGGAGGTGGTGCGGTAAGGGGGGTGGGATATTGGTGCCAAGTGGGCTCATCAGAAAAGACACGGTCGTGGTCCCCTACACCAATAGAAAGAGAAGACGCTACCGTCTACTACGGAGTACTTCTATCACACGCGACATTACTAAATGACAACAATAAAGTTTTGATGGGTCGTGCCGTATCCTATTCAATTACGTACTCCACTACTATTATCACTGTATACTACTGGAGAGTGGAATTATAGGTTTATAGCTCTGGGTCCCACAACTTGTACTGCCCCAAAACCTAACCCCAAACACGGTGAACTCGCCGGCTTTTCCAAACGATGAGGTGCGGGCTCGACGGTGAAAATATCTTGCAAAAACTTCTCAAATAATTAAAATTTGTAATTACGAGAATTAAAAGCGCAAGCACATGTTATTTTGAAAGATAGAATGACCAAGCTCCACATTTGGGCGAGTGACCGAACTATATATGAACTAAAATTACATTATAGATTATGCACATCTCAATTAATTATGGGATTTGAAGTAAGCAGTGGAGGAAATCCTCCAGCGATTCTGAGGTTTGAAATTTCGACCTCCGTAGTGCAGTAAAATACGAACACGCAATCCCGTAAAGGACAAAATTCATTTATTTTTTCATTTACTCCCGGAGTGATGTGCAGGTATGGATACCGGAGGGAGGAGGATGAGGATCTAGACCTTCGCTTCCTCTTCGCCGACAGGATGGGCCGGGCCCACATCTCTTTGTGCTTTGTCCCTACTCGAGTCACCTTTCGTACAAAATTGAGGTTGAGACGAGGAGGGGGTCCTGTCTTGCCAATGGACAGGCTGTGTGATCCGCTTTAGTGAAGTCACATCCAAACGGGTTGTTTGCCGACCGGATTAATTTCAAATTTTCTGTGTATGTAATATGAGGGGAGATGTGATTAATACGTAGGAAATATAGATGGTTTGTTTAAGTAAATTATAAAAGAGCGAATATGTGTATACTTGGTTTGTTTTGAAGTGAATATTTAAGTAGGTGAATATTGAATTAAAAGAAGCTGGCACTTTTGTAAATAAAAAGCGAATATAATAACACCACCCCTTCTTCCATCTTATTATATCTACCTCTCCGGGGATACTATATTGAGTGGCAAATATCGGATATAAGTACTTTTATATTTAATATGGATCTAATTTGATAGATCTCAATTAACTTTATTAAACAAAAAATGAGAATAATGATTGAAGAGAAATAGGATAATGATTAGAATTCGAAATCCAAAACCTCAAAACGAATGGGGTCATATAGATTGTGAAATATAAACAATTTTTTTAGAAGTCCCATAAAAACAAGCACAACAATTTGGATGTAGGGAATATATAGATTTTTTTTAAACATTAATAAAAAGGAGACTTTAATTAATCTTTTAAAAATGTTACAAAGATTAAAGTGACCAAAGGCACAAAAGTATCCCAACGAAGGTAAACATCTTAACTATATTGGCATTCTAACTTACAACAATTATATGCCGCCACCGACCAAGTGATCATTTATAATGCAAATATGGAGGGTGCATTTCAGAAAATAAAGTGTCAAATAACTATAGTAATCTATTTCTGATTAACTTGATTTTAACACAGATATAATAATAAACAAATTCTTTATGAAAAATAATTTAAATCACGAGGATGAGATTTCGATATAGCTGGTGAGTTTTGGTAGTGCTTACGTCGGATACGTCCATAGTAGAATAGTGCACAAAAAATCTGAAGAAAAAAAAAAAACTTTCTACACATAATCTCAACGGAATGGGAGATCCAGTAGTGTAGCCCGCAGCAGTGGAACACCAAAACGAAGTTATTTTGGTGCCAAATGGGGATGCGACTTAAGCCCTCAAAACTTTGTCACGTCCTTGATCAGTTGGTAGGTACTAGGCATGCATACAGAGTCTGTTGGATTAGTTTTCGTAGATCCACAGCAATAGGAGGAAATTGCGCTTTTTCTACTCTCTCAATCTTTGACGAAACCTCCCAAAAAAAAAAAAAACAGTCTTGTTATTGTCAGTCTATTGAGTTGACGATAAAAACATTAGAAAACGAGAAAAACACGTATTTTTGTGTACTTTTTATACCCTTTAATATATATTCACACACTCACTATTGTCAGCCCATTGGGCTGATTTTAGAATTTTTCAATAAAGAAAGAAATACTCCTATTGAATCGTCCTTCAAGCTTCTTCTGGGGCGCTATTAGCTGTAGTTTTTTCTCCTTTGCAAGTATTGTATACATCAGTCGATGCTTGGAGGGGACTTGTGGGGGTTAACAAATTAAGAGGGTTCGATGTCTCTCTAGATCCTTGAGCTCGGGACGGATTCAGAAAATATTGTTTAGTAGGAGCATCTTTTAATCGGCAAAAATTTATTTTTCTAATTAATCACAATAAGATCGTATACAATTAAGGCATGCACTACAAACTTTCACTTAAAATATATAAGACATACTTTCGCTTAAATAACGTAAAAATAAGTACAAAATCTCAGACAAAATTTGAGAGTATATTTTACATGAACGACAAGTTTTAGAATGATCATTATAGTTTTATTAATGATATTATTTTAAAATATTACTCTTAGACGGTTAAAAATAAGTACAATTAAGAAAGAATCTATCTAAATAGACAAATAGTTCATAAACCAAGTATAAATGCCCCATATGACGAAATTGAAACATAAAACTAATTATATATGTACATTTTCGAGATGTATGCAAGTGTGTATGTGTAGTAGCATACTTAATTTCATAATTATACTAAATATACGAAAATATAACAAAATTATTTTAGTTTCGAGTGGGGGCACGTGCCCCGCTTTCCCTCCGTCCCTACTTCGAGCCCAAACCTCCTTCTTGAAAGTCAAGGGTTACAACTAGATGAGTAAGTGCCATGTGCATCTTAGCTAGTTTTAGTTCAATTGTTTCATTTTTTTCCTTCTCTATTTTTTTAATAAGCGGATGTTTGGCGCAACCAAAAATTTGGTAATATGGACGTAGAATTTTTTATCTTTCTTGGTAAACAATAGTAATATTAAAGAAATGAACTTAGAAGGTAAAATTTGCTACATTATACAGATGGATAACATGTCTTTATGAAAAACAAATACGTAAAAGAAAACATTTTTGGAAACTTTGACAAAGATACATACCAGGGATGTAAGTGCTACAAGAAGGAAAATGTGTATAATTGTTAGATACAAATTGTCATGAGCTTTATAATTTGGGGGGTGAAATTGGTATTATTGAAAATTACAGTGGGGCCCGTGCTCGCACTAGTCTCATTGTGGCTCCGCCACTGGTCCAAGCCACCTTGCAAACACCTCAATTAGTTCCAAGACCTTCAAGTTAATGAACAGACAAAACCCTCTAATGGCCATAACTTCTGGAATGTTTTGGCCTCCGTCAAATTTGAATATGTAACCTCATAAAAAAAAAAATCATTGTTTTTTCATAGCCGCTTGGCGAAACCTCTTGGGATTTATAGTATTCTCTTAATTGTGCTGGCTCACGTGAGTAACTTGCATATTGTTAATTTAATACTCCATTCGTTCGGATTTAATAATCTCTCGTTCAATTCTAACCAGATAAAAAATGAGTTATATCTTTAAATTGGTAATAAATTTTATAATCAATATGAATCTTATTTGATAGATCTCAATTAATTCTATAAGACAATATGTTTTCCAAATTACATAAAATATTATAAATTACAAGATATAATCGATTGAAAAATGGCACGAACTCCCATAAAAAGCCTGTAAAATCCGGACGGAGAGAGTAGTCATTTTCTAAATTAAGCACCTATTGCTTACTCAATTCGGCCCGTTTTTGCATCACTATTCGGATGTTGCATGTTTGGATGAAAACAGGGAAGGCTTCAGAAATTGGAGTAAATGGGTGACATACTCCTATATAATACCACTCGTTTTATGTATCAACCTTTTGGAGAGAGAGAGAGAGAGAGAGAGACCCTGCACATGAATTGCATCGTAGGAATGGATCGGAGGATCCATCAAAGAAGTCAACAAAATTTAAGTGAACCTCTCAAATTATGTGTAAAAAGGGTACTTTCGTATTCGGATATTCGTGTTTCGCAAAAAAAAAAATACAAAATACAAAATAGGTAGAATGCATGAAAGTTTTTATACAATTAATAACATGTATTACAATCTCTTTTGGATATTATTTGACTAAGAAGGTTCGTTTGAGCCCGTCTCAATATATATGTGCTAAAAGTCAAACCATCCATGCATATGAATTATGATACTATATATACAAGCGCAATACCCATGCTGTGCACCGAAAGAGAGAAAAATTCATGTCATGCTTAATGATATTCACACCTCATACAATTTATGATTTAACATTAAATTTACAAGAGGGAGTTACTTTTAAGAAAAATAAGAAATGATCGAACAATATTAGGATAATGCCACAGGGGAAAGGGACAGTTAACTACCATTGCATTGATTAATAGATAACACTTGCAAGTGGAGTGGAGTATATGCAGTTGGTATCTCACTTATACTCACATATACATGACAAATGGTTTGATTTTCGTAAGCATTGATTTTCCTCTCCAAATCTCCTAGGATAGAGTAGATTAGGATTTACGGATGGCAAAAAAAACAAAAAAACATAACACTTTTTTTTTAATCTAGAGAGATGTGCACTTGTTCGGTTAAATTAGTTTATTAGTTTGTTATGTGTTCTTTTGAGACAAATTAATGGTGATAGGGGGGGTACCTAGGCCATCTTTATAGGGCTGCAAACCAAATAATTTAGAGAACAATAAACCTACGGGTATCGATGCCGGGGCTTGAAAGGAAACAAATTAAACCCTAGGAAAAACCAAACTAGTCTAGGGTTTACAAAGTCTTTGGAGTGTTTAATTACAAATTAGTCTAGGGTTTACGAAGTCTTAAATTTGAGAGTGTGTAAAAAGGTATGTCTTAACACCTTTCTTTCTTGGTCAAAAAATAAAAGAATAAATTAAAAAAAAAAAAAAAACTCCCAAAAAGTCATCATGCCTTGTCCTTACAGTGTCCCAGTCTCTAGGTGCATCGTGTTAGGTGAATGTCTTCTAGGGCTGTCCTTTCTCATTTTTATTTAAGGTAATCCTAATTATATTGTAATTTTTATTGGTGTGACTTTAAGAATTTACTTTTTTTTTAAGCTTAAGCCAATTTCTTTTAAATTGTCTCTGCCGATGAACGATGAAATTGTAGCTGTCATTTTCTTGCGATGTGGAGAGAAAGTAAGAATGCGAGATAGTTACAATGTTTGAAATTTAAGGATGGGGTCGTAGGTCTTTTCGATTATTCTGTTACCGGCATTTGTATGATTATCACATGACTAGATGCATACATAATTAAGGGTATCTAAAATTAAAGTTGAGGGGTCGTAAATGAGAATCGATCAAAAGTACGAGAGTGAAAGTGAATTTATCCTAATTAAAATCCCATTAATAAATACAAGAAGAACCTCAAAAAGACAAAAACCCTACAAAAATCCTATTAAAAAAATTCTTTGATGCAAACCACATTTCTTAAATTTTTTTTTTTCCGCCAAAACCTATATATTTTGTTTAGATAGTGTGAGGCAGTGGCCTCCTCAGTGGGGGCGGAGGTTCAAGCTCCACGAGGGCCATGTTTGGGGTTTCAAGACTATGAACATCCTTTGGATCTCCGGTAAACTAACTTACTAACTAACTAACTCCTCTAATTCCGCTAATGTATGCCATTTGACAAACAAAGAAACTCCATTTTTTTTTTCATTTAAAAAAAAGAAAAAGAAAAAGAAAAGAGCACACTGGACCACATGGCACGTGACTGCCACATGGACGATGAGGTTTCCAAGATGAGCCCGGTACTAGTATTTATTTATATAACGTTTCCTCGAGCATTACGATAACTAACCATGCATCACTGTGCCAAATTCCAACAAACAGGTGCAAGCACAGTTTTTTGTGGCACTCATGGCATCCATCAACTGCTACGTTATTACTAGTATAGTATAGTATAGTAGTAGTATTTCCATTGAATAAAATTTGCTTCGAAACTTGCATTCTCGAAACCCTAAAAAAACAAATACAAAATGCTGCAGAGTAATGCCTTGATGAGAAAGAAGTTTATTCTGGTTTAAAGTAATCTTTATACTCATTAATGCTAACGCAAGCCGACCTGCAGTTTACTAGTATCTTCTCGAAAAGATAATGCCACCAGAAATCGGTGTGTTTTTTTTTTTTTTAAATATATATAACGGAGGAACAGCCCTACAGCCAAGCCACTAAATGGATCCGAATGTGCAAATCAAATCTCTAGGGGAGCTAACGCGGTCACATCAGTAACGACCCCCCACTTACTACAAGGTACTTATCCTGTGGGGATTCGAGCCCTAGAGACCTTGAAGAATACTCCCAAAGCCTGGGCATCTGCCCGAACCCCTGGGACAATTCTTGAGGGCGTGAGAAATCAGTGTTGTTTGGTAAAGGTTTCAAGTGAGATTTCTATGGTAATAAGTAAAGTATATAGAGAAATTAGAGTAAAAGTAATAAATGGAGAAAAAATTTATTGAAAATTAACCGTTCTGGTTTGGGGACACGCATGCTTTGGACAAATACTTTTATTTCAATATTCATTTTGATAGAAGATTTAGAAAAGTGAATTTTTTTTAAATCAAGCTGATTTGGAAGTGGCTGAACTTAATCTGACCCATGTTAAATCTATTGATGGTATCCACTATCCCGTTAGTTGTGGACATTGACTCAGCTAAGAAGACTAAAGAAATGGGGAAAGCAAATTCGATAAGTCGATTGAGAAAATGTTGGGCATTCCTAAATCTAAGAAGAAAGAAGAAAAAATGCGTTATGTTTAGATCTGCGATTGCTGCTGCGGCTTTATCCGCATTTTCCAGACACACTAACAAGTCACATTTTGATTATGCAAAGGCTACTCGGTCTATTGAGAAAATCTTGGGCAAAGATTATTTGGGTGATGATGAGGAAGTTTTAAGTAAACTCATGACTAATCATTAGTTATCTGAGGAGCATGTGGTTGGGTCTTGGGTGTGTTTGTCTCTTTTTGGTTTTTTTGGGTCAGGTTGGCTTCTTACCATCCATGAGTGGTTATTTTCCCTTCTGGTTCCTAGCAGCATGACATATGATTGTTGGAGTTCTCTTTGATCTGCTTTGATGCCTCGTGTTATGAATCCTTTTAATCTTTGTAATTTGTTTCCAAAAATTAATAAATTTTCTTTTCTGTTCAAAAATAAACTTTGACAAAATTCATTAAAAACAACAACTACAGCAAACAAATTAACTTTTCGTTTATTCGTTTCCATTCCATCTGCAAGGCCAACCAAAACGCAAAATGTACGTACGTATAAAATTATTATGACCTAGATCGAGTTCAAAAAAAATGCTTGGAACTTAATTACGAAACACAGTCTAGAAAAACAACCGTCTCCAAAATAGTGTACCGTTTGATGCATGTGAATCAACAAATATCGATCAAACGGTTCTTCATATTTGTGTCCGAAAAGGCAAAAAGTATGTGGCCGGGTAGACTTTTTTATTTTTGTTGATAGTTGTAGAGAGCATTCCAACTCAGACGATAATTACATAAATGACATTGGTTTGGCAAAGAGAAAGTGACAAAAATTAGTCAAACAAAGTGAGATTTGGATACCCCTGAGTATGATTTGATTACTAATTTCTCCTAAACTAACAATGGAAAGATGCTTCTCACGTCATAATTCTGTTGGTCGTTTACTAATCTTTGGCACCATATAATTTTCACCAATTGGACACTGCCAATAGGAAGAGCTAGTAAAACTCACTTTTTCCCCCGACAATTAGGGTTCATGAAAGAGCCCAACGAGCCAACAATCGGTTGTCCAAATTCGAAATGATGACCTTGTGTATGACACGAGCCGATCTAAAACGAGCTATAATTAAACTGATCACGAGTCGATCTTGAGTAGCTTGGATTTTTTAAGCACCATATATAATCTGAAAAGGTCGAGTAATAGCGCGCTTGTTCGAACTTGGTATGAACCTTAATGAGTTTAAAAAAGTTGTACTTTCTTTTTTACATGTAACACAAATCAATCTTGAAACAAACGTTTTAAAGAATGAACACGTGCTCTAACTCGAGTGTCTCAAGACGCACAAAGGTGGTTGACTAGGGGTGCAACTGCCATTTCACTCTCAAAACAAGGTCTCGTTCCGCTAAGGTTCTTATTTTTTTGCTTTATGAAATAGGTCATTCTCTTACAGTACATTACCTTTCATTCAAAAAATAAGTGCTTATTTCCATTAGCGGAACGGTTCACATTAGAAGAAGTCTTATGGTGCTCTAGTCACTTCCTTATTCTTCTTTTCTTTTCTTTTTTTTTTCTTTGATAATTTTAGTGATCATGCTTGCTTAATTACGCATATCTCGACTAATCCCGAAAACCAATTCCACCCTAATCACTTCTTAATACATATTTACAACCACACTTATCCACCACATTTTCCTCTCTCTCTCTCTCTCTCTCTCTCTCTCTCTCTCTCTCTCTCTCTCTCTCTCTCTCTCTCTCTCTCTCTCATAGCCCTCCCCGACCAAACAATTTATTTGGAGATCAATGTCACATGCAAAGGAATAGAAAATTAGAAAAAAGACTGATTAGTTAAATGATTAATGGGAACGCTTGGGGTTCTAAAATCCATGAAAAATAATAATTTGCATGCGATTATCGAATATTCGCACGCATTAGACTGGTCCAATTAAATTAATATAATCCTTGGTTGCTTTTGGAGCATTGAGCTGCAACCTGCCATGTGAGAGGATCTTGGGATTGAGCCCCCTCACTCCATTAGTTTTTTTTTTTAATTAACTTCGTTTCTGACCAAATATTACCCACCGATTAATTTTAATCGACTTTAAATATTCTCATTGTCGACGTATAATAATCTGGGTGGATAATTAAGTAATTACTTTAATTTGTTTGGTACTCTTCTCCCTCTTTATTGGAGTTATGAAAGTCAATTTGTGTTCTTGTTTTCTTTCGCTTTCAAGACGAGCATCGATTAAGTGTCCGATATGTGAAAAAGACTTTGTTCTGCAAGCGTCGGGGTGGGGCGGGAGAAACCTTAGGGTGACTGATCTCTCAAGGGATTCGCAGCTGGTCTGAAGCTCCTATGAGAATACCCAGGAGAGGTAGTTGTGTCAGTCATTCCTTCACTACCCTTTTGCTCATAAAAGAAAAACAAAAGAATTTTAATCAAAACTGACACACACAGAAAAAAAAGAAGAAGCCAAACCCATGATTAGTTAGTTTGTTAGAATATGGCTTGTCTACGGTCCATACTTGGACTACAAAAGATCAATTTGAGTGATTGTTATCGTCCCAAAGTGTTTCTAACGATCCAGAATTATTAGTAGTAGTATCTTAGTGGTAAGAAACTTTAACAAATTAATCTGAAACATTTAATATTGTTAAGATGAACGACCGAGATTCAATTGCAGAGAGAGGCTCCTCTGCGGGCCATTTTTTTTTTTTTTGAAACTTCAAATGTTGTGATTTGTGAGTGAGGATTCTGTTATTTTGCCTTGATATGAGAAATACAACATACATTTCTCAAAAAGTCAGAAAAGAAGAATACGAAGTAGAAATGGTAAACAATAACGACACAATGAGGCCCGCATAAGGCCCAATTACCATTTAACCAATTTAATTAGTTCGTATAATATGAACAGATGAGGGCCCATCTCGAGTACATAAAGCCCACAAGGTCTGTAAACGAACCAAGCAACGGGAACTCGGACTAGTTTTCGAGGTAAAAATCCATCTGATATCGGATCTTTATGTGAGGTTTATTCAATATCAGCTTGATTTAAACTCATTTGAGATTGAAGGGAAATATAAATAAGCAAAATCTAAATGCATTGTAGGATCTATATTTGCCGTCTCGATTACATCCTAGAACATTTTCTCCCCACTAATTTAAGGGAAAATGGCGGCCCAAGACGTGTTTTGATAATTAATACCTATCAACGACAAGGCGGATATTAATTATTAAAACACGTCTTAGGCCGTCATTTTCCCCTAATTTAATGGTGATGATGTTTGGCATGTTGAGGTCAATGGGTCGGATGGGCTGCCCAGCCACATGAACTTGAAGTCTAGGTCCAGTCCAGTGGAATAAGTTCGGCAGCAGATTACTAGATCTTGGTGATCTTCTCTATCGAATGAATGGGGAGTCTGCTTTAAAACCGTCCGCCCTGCACCCATCCCGTATATGCCTCAACAGTAATGTAAATTAGAAACCTCTGGTAAAATGTTTTAAGGATTAGGGGAACAGTGACAAAAGGCAGCAGCAGTGACTAACCATGAGAGCGACCGTGTGTGCTTACTGATTCGGATTTCGGTAATAAAAAATGGGCCTCACGCTTAGGCCCTATTTTTTAAGCAAAGGCAAACTGGGCTGAGGCCCATTTACTTTTAATTATGAAGTTAAAATGGGCCCGCTAATCTTCTAGTGGGGAAAACAATCTTTTCGATTGAGTTTTTAATTTTTAAGCATTGTATAATTATATCAAAAATTATTTAGTTTTCTAATTATTTCATATCGAAAAGTGGTTTAATTGATGTAAGTAGTAGTACGTCAAATCTAAACATAAGTAAAAAAATGAGATTTTAAAAAGTTTGTCATTTTAATTGTATGTTTTTTTGATATGAATATTGAAAAATATGCAATATGGATTTATAAATTGAAAGATATAAGCAATTTAAAATGACACAAAAAGGGATTACGAGTCTGCTTTGTTCGTTTGGAGGACTTGAAATCTCAGAGCACATTCTTCAATAAATTTTCTTTATCTCTCTTCAGTCATTACTTTCAAAAACCTTTCTTAGACTATGTTCTTATGAATTTAACTTAAATTTGAAAATTGTCCTTATTCGAATTTTTTTCACATTTGTTAATTTTGCCCCAAACTTCTATTGGTTATTAATTCGTCTTGATAAGAGGAAATGGAAAAGTAAATTTTTTATTTTTATCCAAACATTTTGAAAAATTACAACTTTTTAGGCCAAAAAAAGAAAAAAAATTATTTTTCTGATTTCTCTCGTTGAGACGAATCAATAACCCACAAAAATTTAACTCAAAATTAACAAAATACAAAAAAATTAAAATAAAAACAAAATTTTCGTATTTAAGTTAAGTTCATAAGAACTTAAAACCCAAAATCAACAGAGTAGATTGTGAAGGTGAGCCGGGAGGAGCACTGTTTTAGCCGTCAAAAGGAGTAAGAGATAGACAGAGAGGTGGGTCCCATTGGGATTTTGTAATCCATATTTGTCTTTTCGGCGTTGATACAGTACTGGATCAAATCACAGTTTTGACTTTACCATTGCGCACTCGTCTCTACCTATGGAGCTATTCTTATCTCAATCACATCGTCATTAAACTGAAGCCGGACTTGAATCGTAGGGGGCACGCCAACCATACGCTGCGCTTTGGGGTCGTTAGAGCATCGCCGATCATCTCTGTCGGACCATTTTTTCATCATCTCTTCTAAAATCAATTGCTGTTAGATAGGGTTTTAATTAAGTTATCGATCTTACTATTGTCAGTCCATTGGGCTGACGATAAACAAGCTAGAAGACGAAAAAAATACATATTTCTGTACACTTTTTACATCCTTTAATATACATTCACACATTCACTATTGTCAGCCTATTGGACTGATTTTAAAATTTTTCTTAAGTTATTAAGACAAGTTTAGTTTTAGAACGATCGCTGGGAGTGGCATTGTGTAATCAAATCTACAAGGGCACTCCGAACCTAACAATCTCTACCGAGGAATTTCAAACAGTTGAAAAAATTTCAATTTTTTTCTTTTTACGAATAATAACACAATCCAACGCTCTCAAATTCCTCGGTACATCACCTCCACTTTTTATAAAAATTCCTAACGATACCTTATTGAGGTACTTAATTTTTTACAAAAATCTAGTAAAAATATTTTACGAATAATGACCGATTTGAATTGTATTTTTTTTTAACGAGAACCCAGTAAAAGTATTTTATAAATAATGAGCGATTTGAATTTTTTTTTAAAGACCAGAAATTAGCCCCATAATTTTTTTAAAAAGAATCATTCATCGTCATGTCCATTTATTGGGCATCTAATATGGACAAAAGGGAATTTATTTCTTGTGCCGAAACGGCAGCGCTTCGAGGTGACAGCACTCTTGCCGACCCTGCCCAATGTGCCCATACACAATAAACGATTCTGATCGTTGCCGATCCTGCTCACAACAGCCCAAAATTGGACCGAACTAGACCAAAAAATAAAAAACTGTACCAGAACCAACTCCGAATCCGGGAGGGGAGTTTGCCATCTCGGCTAGGCTACCACCACACCTTTGGGGGTACTGGTAGCTGATGTCGTTCTCAGTACTCCATCCCATCCTACGTGTTTGATGTTTGAAAAGGACCCCAGTACTCGTCATTAATGGAGTTGGCATGTTTTCAGGGATCTATCTATCTATCTCAGAGGTATCTCTAGATTTTGTTTTGGATATTGATCTCATCACTTTTCACGTGAACCCACTTTTGCATTAGTAATAAAATCTTCCTACTATGAATCATGTGGAATTCTGTCTCCATTTCTTTTCTGGAAATGGGCCTCAGTTTTATATACATGTGCAGTGATTTTAACTAAATCTGGGTAACAGGTCGTGTCGGATCGTATTCGTGTCATGTCAGTCGGGTTCGTGTCATAAATCACCTAACTCTAACCCAACCCATTTAGAATTCAGAAATGATACACCCACCGAACCTCTCCCACCGCGCCGCCCACCGCACACTCGCCGGACCCACTCCGGCCACCGGATGGTCGATCCGAACCGTCCAAAAATTCTAAAAAAAAAAACCGAGTGGGTCTGCGCGGGAATTAACGGCATCCGACATGTGTAAGTGCTCGATCTAAACTTTCATTTTTTAATGGCTCGGATCATCTGATTTTTGGAAGTTCAGATCGAGTACTTACACATGTCGGATGCCGTTAATTCTCGCGTAGACCCACTCGGTTTTTTTTTTTAGAATTTTTGGACGGTTCGGATCGACCGTCCGGTGGCCGGAGTGGGCCCGGCGAGTGTGCGGTGGGCGGCGCGGTGGGAGAGGGTGCGGTGGGTGTATCATCTCTCTTTAGAATTCGTGTTTCTCGAGTCGTGTCATTTTCGTGTTTCGTGTCAGAAATGCTCAACCCTAACCCGTTAATTTCGTGTCCGGTTCGTGTCGTGTTATCGTGTCTGTTACCTAACTCTATATAGAATTGCAGATATACTATATATTATGTATATATGTTCGGGAAAATGGGTGACACAGATTCGTAACTGTGTTGGTCGTGTCAATTTCGTGTCTCGTGTGTTCAACCCGTACCCGACCCATTTAGAATTCGTGTTCTCGAGTCATGTCATTTTCGTGTTTCGTGTCAGAAATG
This sequence comes from Rhododendron ovatum, assembly GCA_019656835.1. Lineage (NCBI taxonomy): Eukaryota > Viridiplantae > Streptophyta > Magnoliopsida > Ericales > Ericaceae > Rhododendron > Rhododendron ovatum. The sequence goes on from CM033794.1 coordinate 40,564,652, forward strand.
TTCAACCCTAACCCGCTAACTTTGTGTTCGATTCGTATCGTGTTATCGTGTTTCGTGTCTGTTGTCTAGCTCTAATTTTAACCATGGGAAGGCTTAGCTGAACTTGTCCAGAAACTAGTACTACAACATGTTAAAACCAGTCCAGTAGATCATTCATTTCCGATTCAATAAAAAAAAGGGGTCTTTAGATTTTAAATTCCTGAGCTTCTTTAAAAATAGTTAGGAGAGATTGATGATGATGTGACCCATAGGATTCAAGTGGGGTGGCTCAAGTGGAGAAGTACTGATATACTATGTGACAAAAGGGTCACCAAAAAATTGAAGAAAAAATTCTAGGGAACTGCCATAAGACCAGCGATTCTTTATGGGACAAAATGTTAGTTTATTAAGAAACAACATGTGAGCAAGATGAGTGTAGAAAAAATGAAAATGTTGAGGTGGATGTGTGGTAAGACTAGACGAGACAATATTAGAAATGAAACAGTTCATGAGATAGTAGGTATAAGACCTATAGAAGAGAAGTTGAGGGAAAATAGGCTAAGGTGGTTTGTGCATATTTGACCAGAAGATGCAGTAGTTAAGAGAGCGGATATAATAGCTCTAGGTAGCAATGTTACGGGGAAGGGTAGACCTAAATTAACATTAGATACTGTAGTACGCAAAGATATAAGTATAATGGGTCTGTGTGAACAAGTGACCATTGACAGAGCTCAATGGAAAAAACGGATTCATGTAGCCGACACCAAATAATTGAGATGTAAGGCTCGGTTTGATTTGGTTTGGTTTGAGCTAGGAGACTTATAGGAAATCTAGTTTGATTCAAATTTCCTTTTGTTTGACTTTAGATGAGATAAGTATATATCATTCGATAGTTCCGTTGCTGTTACACAATTACCAGCAGCGCTACTTAAAGCTCGATCAGGAGAGATGATACTGCGTTTCAATAATCAAGCAACATATATGTATTGGTTCACAAATTGGTTGATTATTGAAGACTAGAGCATATATGCAGCAGTAGCTAGCTTCCTTTTTTTATGTGAGTTCGAGTGGAGTACTCACTCATGATTACCACATAATCAAAAAAGATCTACCCACCCACCTGTATAGATCTACATGGATTTGGATAAAAACCCCACAAGCACTCTCCATCGATCCCCTGCTAGTAGTTAGCAGTACTTTCTTCCACTCCAAAGACTCAAACCACAAATCATTTGCATTTGGAAACCTGTCTCCTCTCTCTCCTTCAAGGCCTTCATTCATGCATATTTACATGCAAATCCTCACCACAAAGATAACTACTAAAAAAGAATAAAATACAAACCCTTGAGGGGGTGTTTCTGCAATGAAAAAATTGTAGATTTTTATTCGTGGTTGAAAAGTTATTAGGTATTTTAGTAGTGAATAAGTTATTGACGGGTTTGTGAGTAGAGTTACTATAGCAAAGAATATTTTTGCTAACTTTTTTTTTAGTGGAAACAATATGGTAAAATGCTTAAAAACTTTTTTGTTAGTAGAAACGATATGGTAAAATCCGTTAAGTTTTTAGCGTTTTTTTGTAAGTAAAAACATCCGCACATAGAGTTACGAGCCCAATTACTCCTGAGCTTGAACTTTGATTACAGTCCCCAGCCAAGGAAGGAAGAAATCCTATAACGATGTTTGCTGCAGTATATAAGGATAGCTTTAAAAAAAAATATTATCTCAGAATTTTCTGTGATCAACTAGTTTGTCTCAACTCATCAGTCTTTTTATTTACGCGTCTGTTTGCCTGGGGGGGTAAATAGAGAAAGATCAAATATACTTGCATGAGATAATTGGATTAATTGGACTAAAATAGTGATGGCGATAAATGATACTCCAGTACTATTACTTCCTAGCATTGTATATTCCGTACTTTACGAGATTACTATAGCTGATGGATATTTAATTAATTTGAGCTGCAGATGTTGAAGTTTTAACCTAACATCGAATACATGCAAGTTTGGTTTTAGATTTTATTAGAGAGTACGTACGTTTCAATCTAAAACCAATTGGTAATAGATAGAATAACCTCTAAAATAATATACGTATTTATCAAGGTTTGGTGGCTTAGATGAGCGATATGAGATAAAATCTAACATTTGGTATATATATTTCTGTAAGATTAAGTAAATGGGCTCGACAACGACAACTTTATCAGGAGACAATTAACATATTTATTTGAATTCTCAAAATTTTTAGTATTGAATTGAGACTGTGTTTCAAAGGCTGTAAAAGATTCATACTATACCGGAACTACAATAGTACAAGAATGTCAATGTTGAATAAGACCACAAAATTAGGAATGAAACATTCTCTCGTAGGGGTGACCCCTCCGAAAAGAAAAGGCCAAAGTCCTCTCTGACCCCGGTGGTTTGTCATATGCAAACACACCTTTTATGGTTTAAAAATGTGAGCATAATACATTGTCATTTAGAAAATGTATAGACACATCCCTTGCCATCACGTTTTCCCTTCATATTAATAGAATTTTGAATTTTGAAAAAAGAAGAAGAATATAAGGTGAAAATACCCTTTTGCCCTTTTCTTTATCACTTCCTTCAATCCTTCGAATTGGCGTTACTATCGCGGCTGCTTCCTCCTTCAATCCCATCTCCCTTCCTTTGTAACAGCCACAAATTCTCAATCTTTGAAACAGAGCAACCCCGATAGAAGCCCGCACCTTATGCTTGCCGCACCAGTCCGTTCACGGAGCTCACAATCCCCCTCTCGAGCCGCCACATCCTCCATCAACCACAACCGCGCAAAACTCCCTCCTGCCTCCGATGCGACGCCCTTCTCCGACACCACCACGAACCGCGTTATAAAAAGTTAAAAAGAAAAGATTCTCTTACAAAAACATGTGGAGAAACAGCATCTCATATGTTGATGCATATTTCTATGCCTTAATCTGATTTTCCGTTTGACCTAAAAAAAATATTTCTATGCCTTAATCGTTTCTGTTTTTGAAGAAAAAAAAAAATTTCAACTCAAAAAATACTCATTACTCGTACTTCTAATTATTACTCTTCATTAATTACCCATATCTCTAATCATTATTCTTATTTCTCTTTTTATCTCTCTTCACTCATTATCTATATTTTCAATTATTATTCTCATAAAAAATTTCTCATAAACTTATCCAAAACACCGCAGTAAATTTCTAACGTACACAAGGCAATGCACTGTGAAAGTTGGTAATGTGACAGTGAAATATCTCAACATTTTTAGAGAAAGCTTATTTATTTTTTCGGTCTTGTTATTGTCAGCCTACTGAACTAATGATAAACACACTAGAAAATAAGAAAAATACGTATTTTTATGTACCTTTTATACCGTTTAATACACATTCACACACCCATTATGTCAATCTATTTGGCTGATTTTAGAATTTTCCTTATTTTTTCTCTTGTTCTGGTGGACCTTTGCTCATCATTCCTGGAATATTTCAAGACCCACGTCCCACTTTTTGTCTAGAAGCAGGTGTTGACTACACCTCTCATTGGACCGAAATATATAAAGCAAAATAGAGCCATTGGTAATTCTGATCAGTCTCGTCTGATAACTGTGTTTAGTTTTTTGCGTGATTTGTCAATAAAGATAGAATTGGGATCCAAGAGTAGTAACGAGAGGAAATTAGTGGTAATGGGATTAAGGTAGTTTTTGTTTGATTTTCTTTCCACAGACACATTTTACCAAAGGTTTGGTGATAGAAAACGTCATGATCCGAAACCTCCTCTTTCTTCGGACGCTGAGGTTTAATCAAACGTCGTCGGCGAGATGGGTTTGTAACTTCTAGAACCTCGATGCGTTGGAATAAGCGTTCCAAGCATCGCTTCTAGCGGGGGCCTACTGAGCTACTATATGTATTTAAATTTGCTAACACCCTTCCTCCATTCATGCTTCTTGTGCATCTCTTTATGATGTTCATACAGAACTTCAGCAACAACATAACGATCATAAACAACTCGATCTTTGTCCATCATGATCGGGAATTGACCGCAAGCTCTGATACCAATTAACGCAGAAAAACATGTTGAAAAAACGAATGCATAATAAGGACAATCACGAACAAATTTGAACTAGAAATACTTTCTCTACGAACAAACGATATTGAGATAATTCTCAAATTTTTATTAATCAAATCATAAACAACCCACATCCTTATTTATAAAGATAGCCTAAAATGGAAACAAAATAAAGGAAAGCTAAAAATCTAAATATTGAAAAACAAGAAAATAATAAAAAGGAAATAAAATCAACTTAAATAGGAAAATCTAATATTCTAGGCAATTTACATTAAAGTTGAACGATTCCTATTAAAATACTAAATAATAAACTAAAATCCATATATTTGTAGAATGATTAATATACTGGTTTGCATCAGAGTGTCACCTCCGAATTTAAAACCGGGTCTCGCCACTAGTCATTGTATTACTTTAGCTTGCTAGAATTAATATTTTCTTTTTTTATTTGAATTCATAACATAGTTCTATAATACAAATAAAGTTTACATTAGATGTGTCCCCAACGTGTTTGTGTCTTAATTGTAAAGAAAAGCATGTTTGCGCGTTCACGTTGTATCGTGATTGTTTTTTGTATTTGAATCTGTGCTCGTAAAAAATATCTTAAAATATAGGCACTTACTTTTCTCAAATCTCCAAATGCAACTATAGTTTGATTTAATAGATCCATTATACTCCTGAGTAACGGAGACATTTAGACCATGTTCGTTTTGGTATTTGAATTTTGAATTTTGGGTACTGAGTGAAGAGAGATAGAAATAAAAATAAAAGTAATTATTGAGATAAAATTTATTAAAAATCGTGAGCAGAGAGAGACGAACATGGTCTTACAATTATTATTAGAGCTTAATCTTGTTACATAATTCATCGTTTCTCCAACCGTGCGCAGAGAGAGACGAACATGGTCTTACTGTTATTACTAGAGCTTAATCTTGTTACGTAATTCACCGTTTCTCCAATTTGTTGCTGAAATTTACCATTGTTTTGAATTGAGAAAAATATTACTTTCTCCATCCGGATTTAATAGTACCAATTCAATTCTAAGCGGATTAAAAATGAGTTATATCTTTAAATTAGTAATGAATTTTATATTAAATATAAATTTTATTTGATAAATCTTCATTAATTTTATAAAATATTATTTTCAATATTATATAAAATATTATAAATTAAAAAATAACACGATATCTCAAAAAAAATATTAAATCCAGACCAACGAAGGAAACTTGGAAACAAGCATTTAAGTTGAAAGGGAAATCCTTTACGTTTGAAAGAGATGAAGACTAGTGTGATGCTATATGTTTACAGAAACCCTGTGCAGCAGCAACCACAGTATGAAGTGACTAGATGTGCAGATCTTGCTGCTCTGCTCTGCTCTGCTCCCCCGTCAAAAATCTATCCAATACCCTGTAGTCTGTACCCCCTGCTCTGCTGCCGTAACAACTTAAATTAAAGGCATAAAGCAAAACCGTGATTTCGAATATCCATCGTGCTATTGTCAGCTCATTAGGCTGACAATAAACACATTAATGCCTTGTTCTTTTTTCTTTTTAAAAAGAATTTTCTATGTTTCTAACATTTCTCTCTCTATCTCTCTTCACTTATTACCGTTACTATTTTTTTTCAAAAAACTTTTCAAAACATAAATCAAACAAAGCATTAAAAGATAATGAAAACACATATTTTTGTGTATTTTATACACTTTTTAATACATATTCACATATTCATTATTGTCAGCCCATTGAGCTGATTTTAAAATTTTTCTTCAAGTATTTCCTCTCCATTAGGGAAAAAAATACTATTCAATATCTTTTTAGCACCTCCAAGTGATGCTTTACGCTAATTCCTGTCACACACGTGTGCGAATTCCACCACAATATGCGGAGGAGATGCGAAAATGCTTACCATCGACGGGCTGTGCATCGATGGCGTGCTCACAGATAATCCGAGTCGTTCAATAATTTGAAAGTAATTTTTTTGAGTGGGCTAGCGATCTTAATATGTTTAGGTGCTTGATCTAATCTTCTTATTTTTTTCATTCAAATTATAGGATCGAACACTTACACATATCAAATTGCACTTATTGTAAGAGGGTCCAATCAAAAATTATTTTAAAACTACTGAACGATTTATCCATGCAAAATTCAGAGTAAGCTTCACATGCTTGTCTGATCTATGCATTATCGTGCACAGCCCGTTGGTGTCCATAGAAGGATTCGTAGAAAAAGGACCTGAGCCAGTATGTCGCGGTGCCTAGGTGCATTAAATAATGACTCCTCCAATAAACCCATTTGCCGAGGATAAAAAAAAAAAAAGAAGAAGAAGAAGACCCATTTACCTTTTCCTTCCCTCCCCCTGGATTCCCATCGCATTCCCTCTTCAATACAGAGAGAGAGAGAGAGAGAGAGAGAGAGAGGTTTTCGTGGTGTTTTGACTTTTGTACATGTTATGGGTTTTAGGTGGGGTTTAACTGTTTAAGGGTTCATTAGGAAATTCGCGTAATACTTAAAAGCAAAAGAATTGGTGGGTATTTTTCTCATATCCTATACACACGGATCCCTATGGAATCAAGGTGTGTTTCGAAGCATTGCTTACTGGAATTCATTCTCTCTGTTTAAGGAGTATAAGGAGGGACCAGTTTTGTTCATTTTATTGAGAGAGAGAGAGAGAGAGAGAGAGAGAGGGTATTTTGTGGGGATTGGAAGGAATTATAAAGTTGGTGGGATTTTCTTCCTTCAGGTAGGTATGATGCTGGACTCCAACCCATAATCCAAGAAAAAAAAAAAAAAAAACAGAAAACAAGTTTTTAGATGGGCTAGTTTAGATTTTTTGAAATGATTACTATAGTTTCTTTGGCTCTCCAATGATTGTTTTGCCTTGAAAAAAACAGGAGCTCCTCACCAGGAGAAGAATAAAAAGGAGGAGAGAGAGAGAGAGAGAGAGATAACAGAGGGTAAGACAGAGGAAGAGGAAGATGAAACCTTCCAACGACAACGACAGTGGAAGAAGCAATCATCATCTTCATAACTGGTTGGGTTTCTCTCTCTCCCCCCACATCAAAATGGAAGCAGCAGCGGCAGCAGCTACTCAACACTCTCTGGATCCTCATCATCACTACTACAATCCTCAACCTCAAGTCTCCCCTGTTCCTACTCCCTTCTGTTTCTCCCCTCCACACCCTTATACCCAATATAGTACCCCTGCATTCTCCTATGGAGCTGGAGAAAACAGTGCCTTCCACTCGTCTTCCTTGCCCATAATGCCCCTTAAATCAGATGGCTCTCTCTGTATCATGGAAGCCTTAACTAGATCCCCACAGCAACAAGGTTCCTTCCTTTTTATCTATTTATTCAGTTCTCTCTTTCTTTTGCTATGTCTCGTTTCTTTTCTTTTATGTTATGGTGTTATTATACTAATAAATCTCATTTGGATTTTTTTTAGGGATTTTGCAAAATTCCTCTTCCCCTAAACTGGAGGACTTCTTGGGAGGTACTGCAACAATGGCACCCCATGAGAGAGAAGCAATGGCTCTCTCTCTAGACAGCATGTACTACCCTCAGAACATCGAGGAAGAAACCAACAGACAAAGCCTACTCAATCACCAAGGCATTGAAGTCCAAAACCACCCGTTTTACTCCGGAATTTATCAAACACCTCTGGTTGAAGAAGAAGAAGAACAAGAAACAGAGGAAACTGGGGATGGACTCATTTATTTCAAGAACTGGGTTTCTTGTCAGTATCCAGACCCCCAACCACTTCACCAGCAGCAGATGAACCATGACAGTGTTGTCGATAATGGAGGTGGGTTTGGGTCGAGTAAGCCAAATGGTGCAATGGGTTGTGGGGATTTGCAGGCTCTGACCTTGTCAATGAGCCCTGGATCTCAGTCCAGTTGTGTTACTGCTGCTCAAAGGCAGATTTCTCCCATTGAAATTTCTGAGTCTGTGGTTGCGGAGAGGAAGAAGAAAGTGGGTGGGAGGCCAACTGTTCATAGGAAGTCTATTCAGACATTTGGGCAGAGGACTTCACAGTACAGAGGTGTGACCAGGTCAGTTCTTGTCTAGTTTCGTTTCGTTTTGTTATTGGAAGGGCTTGTTTTTACTAGTATTTTAGGGTTCGTTTGTTGTTTGGTTTTGGGTTTTATGTGGTTTTGGCAATTTGAATGGTTTAGGCATAGGTGGACTGGTAGATATGAAGCCCATTTGTGGGATAATAGTTGCAAGAAGGAAGGTCAGAGCAGGAAAGGAAGGCAAGGTTAGTCCCGTAAAAATGAAAATATACCGTTACCTTCGACAGTATTTGTGCACCATATTTACGCAGTATTAGATGTGCCACTAACCGCGATATTCCTGCATAGTACATGTGACCGAATATACGTGATATTAGACGACGCGCCACCATGTTTTCGTGGCATTCAATCATATGTACAATGTAGGAGCAGTATGCTGTAGTTTATACGATGTCGCATATATTGATATCTCCATAACATTTCACTTTTACACTAGTAGGTTGAATGTATTGCTTTTGATTTCGATGTTTGGCTCTCTCTTTTTTTCCCGTGAATTCGTCATCTGATTGGTTGTGTTCATTTGTTGGTTGTCATGTTCGATATCGGTGTGGACTTGTTTGATGAAATGTCCAGTTTATCTAGGTAAGCCTATTTTTCTTGAACTATCATGAATTTTTTTTTCGGTTTAATTTTGTTTTCGATTTGCTTTGTTGAAATGCTGTGTCAACTTCAGGTGGTTATGACATGGAAGAGAAGGCTGCAAGATCTTATGATCTAGCCGCGCTGAAATATTGGGGACCCTCGACTCACATTAACTTTCCGGTATGATTGATTTCAGTCCAGCATTTTAGTTTATTAAGTGAATATTTGTCTAAATTATATATTTTACATAAGCATGAAAAATCACTTCGCCGAATTTATTTTTAAGCAGATTCAAATGGTGATTTTAAATTTAAAAACAAAAAACAAACAGATATGGCTTTGGATTGAAAAAGAACTAAAAAATTGTGAGAACTGCATCTAAAATCACTCCCACAAAAGTTCAGACAAGCTCCTGTCCTGTGTTCATCTGTCTATTATGGTCCAGTTTTAGGCTGTTGTGGGGTCGGGATAGGCCCACAATGGTAATTTGCAACACTGCTCATTGCGCCCATCGCGTAATTATTTCTAAGTTTGCCGTCTGTGGAAAACTCAATTTCATCAGATAGCAATATATATCTGCATGAAGTTATAATAAACACGATGTTGAAGACGAAATTGATGGTAAAATATGATTGTGAACTTTAACCATCTTTTCTTCGACAAGGTCTTGAATAGATGAATGAAACACTAGTCGCTATGCTAAGCATTTTGATGCTTCATTTTATTCCCAAGTAAAATTTCCGAGTCCTTTTTGGCAGTTGGAGAATTACCAAGAACAACTTGAAGAAATGAAGAACATGACGCGCCAAGAATATATTGCTCACTTGAGAAGGTGAACTGTTTCTGAATACCGTTCCAAATGACGCAAACGCTTCCTAGTTTCGTATATGGATTGTTGCTTATATTGGGAAAGGGTGACTTCTAATCTCTATTTTCTTTCGATTTGCAGGAGAAGTAGCGGTTTTTCGAGGGGGGCTTCAATGTACAGAGGAGTGACAAGGTTCTATTTCTTGCTCATTTTAACAGCTTGAAGAGCGTGACTCTTCCTAAAATATCTGCTCGAAATTCAAACGTATATAATTTGTTGGCGAAGAAAGCTAGGATTTCAACGTAGGGATTGTGAAATAACTTACGAGAAATCATTTATATTGAAAGGTTCCTATCTAATTTTCTTGTGAAAATTTCGCGCGTTTGATTTTTACAGGCATCATCAGCATGGAAGATGGCAAGCTCGGATCGGTAGAGTCGCAGGAAACAAGGACCTTTATCTTGGAACCTTCAGTATGTCGTACAAAAAGATTTCAATCTCTCCTAATGCCCACTTACCTTATGTCTTCGCTTATTATTTCATAGGGATCATATCCTCCCCGGTCCAAGTTTTGACTGTAGGAGACGGTCCAAATTTGGGATAATTGATGGTTTGGATTTACTTAGAGACTCTTATCGGAAAGAGTTAAACTCTTCCCGGTAAGAGTCTCTGAACAAGTACGTGCCATTAATTGTAGCAATAGACGGTCCAGATTTGAATTGTCATCTCCAATCCTAAAGTTGGATGGGAGAGGATCCAATTTCTATTTCACAATGATTTTTCTAATATCAACTCATAATTTGATTCAAAAAAACTTTTGATGGACACTTTATTTTTTGTGTGATTCCTCTGCTCTGGTATGCTTCTCTTTATTGAGCCACTATTGATCCCTTTCATAAGGCTGGAGTTTTCAGTCGCACTCCAACCCTTTTTAAGGCTGTTTTTTTGCTTCTGATCAGATGAAAAAGAGAGAAAAAAAGGAATTTCCGATCAAGTTTTTGATCAAACGGTAAATTCATCTTTCTTGTAGTGTAATTTTTTTTTTTTTTTTTCATGTCAAATTTTAGGCACTCAAGAGGAAGCAGCTGAAGCATACGACGTAGCTGCGATCAAGTTCCGCGGCGTGACCGCAGTTACAAACTTTGACACTTCGCGATACGACGTGGAAAGGATAGCCGCGAGCGACACTCTACTAGCTGGAGACGACGCTAAGAAAACCAAAGCTGAGGCGATTGAGCACGACCCTTCTGCTCATAACAATGATGGGAACGGCCATTCGGATTGGAAAATGGAGCTATACCAACCCCCAAATCAGAACGAGAAGGAACTATGTGTTGGGAATTACGGGGGAAACTTTTCTTTCACAATGGCATTGCAGAACTTGATCGGGATGGGTTCGTTGAACTCGAGCCATCCGGTTGTGAACGAATCGGGCAAGCCCGGCGGGACCCACTTCTCCGATCCGTCGTCCTTGGTGACTAGCTTGAGCAGCTCAAGAGAGGCTAGCCCTATTGCTCCCATCTCCATGATGACTCACTTGCCTGCTTTTGCTTCTTGGAGTGAAACCTAAAGGGTTCTATGTCTATGCTGTGAGCGAACTTGAAATTGAGGGGTAAAGAAAGAAATTGGTGTTTTTGGTGGGGGCAAAAAGGTAATTGGGGAGTTTAGATGGAAAAGACAAATGTGGGTACCCACTTGTTGGATCCTTTTGTCCTAAGTGAACTTTTTGGCTTTTATTGGAATATGATCAATATTTTGCAAAGTGGTGAAAATGGATCATTAGTACTGATTTTTGTCCTTCTGTAATGATGTTGGCAATATGGAGTAGAATGAGTTTTATCTTTGTAATTGAATCTGCTTTTCTTTCTCTCTTTTGCGTCCCATTAATTACAAGTACTCGCGCACACGTGATGTCGAGTTTGGGATTGCGAGGTTTTGATTGGAAGCTAGACCTCATTTTTAATTATCATCTCCCGTCACGAAAGATAAAAGTCTTTTAGTATGTTGTAGTATTTGTTCAGTTGGTTTAGAATGCATTTCCACCATCTCGACAAAATTAAAAAGAAAACCTAAATGTTGCACACCGATCGAATAGCGTGGGGTTCGTTGCGAGTTCAAATAAGATTCGTTAAACGTTTATACCCAACATAGATCATTCGAACGGCAACGATTGCATGATTGCATGGGATGTAATCTTAAAATTTGAACAGCTATAACAAATGTGCGCGAAAAAAAAAACATGAACTTTCACGAAAGGTGGGTCTCGCAATGGCCCTTTATAATGCAAAAGGGTTTTCTTTGTTTGACCAAAATTCATCATTTCATGGCTAGATCTCTGCTCCCCTTCAATCTGGCATTGATCCATCATTTTTGCCCTTTGCTTTTTCTCACCCGAGCTTTATCCAAAGGCAAACAGACATTCCCCATCATTTTCCAGAAAAGGGGAGAGAGAGCAAGATTCTTGATTAAGGACCTTTTTTTTAGTGGGTTGAATAGAGGACATAATGGTCATAATTAGGAGTATTAGTTAGGATATAATTGGGTCCTCTTTGTGAAACCCCTTTTGCTTCAAATCCCATTTTTTGGTTTTAACTCCACTACTAATGTTGGATCTGAAAGTGAAAGGCATGAAAGCAATTGGGTCAAGAAAATAGTTTGGTTAAAAATAGTTTGAGTATTAGTTTGAGAAGGCATGTTGGTCGAAACTTTGATAAAGGAATCTCCAATTACTCTTGATTGCCGAAAATGCCCACGTGTCTACCCTTCCAAGTTAAAATCCTGGCACCGCCTTGTTCGAACACAAGCAATGATATTAGCGAAGACAATGACAAGAGCTCTTTACAGCTGAATTCAATTGACGATCAACGATGACAAAAGCACAAAGCCCTAAAATCTGGAAGCATTTTACTAAAATAAAGTTGAATTTTAGGCCCATGTTTTCGTGAGATTACCCATATAATTGACAGCCAAAAAGTAGAACCATTAATTCGGTTATTATCAGCTTTGTAGTCTGCAGTGGCCAAAATTAAGGAGGCCACCTATGTGAGTATCTATTGGATTGCATATTTGCATGATTTTATACTCCTTCTGTCTCATTCTGTTTGCTCACGTTTCCTTTTTGGCTTTCCTAAGAAGCTTCTGTAATTAGAAACCGCCAAAAGGGTTTCAATTTTACCCTTCTAGAGCAAAATTCTTAACACAACTATTAAAGTAATTGTATTGTTCTAAAGGGTTTTTTTTTTTTTTGAAAATTTATACACTTTTAACTCAAAGCCTTCGAGTCAATAAAATGGGAGGATTTCCGTAATGTGCAAACAAAATTGGGAACGGAGGGAGTATTAGTTATGCAGACTTGAAAAGTTCAGTAGCTGGAATACTTGAAGATAACAAAAGGACTGAAACTTTGAAATATGATAACGAAAATTCTAACCATCCTAGAGGCCCGAAGTGTAAAAGGCATTCGTAAAATTCGACTTTGCGACCTTTCAGAGAGAAGCCTATTGATTATGCAACCTTACTATGGGCATCAACGTGAAGAATGTTGATAGTGTACCGGTGGTTGAGAGGCTCACTCTGGACTTCACACATAAACTAAGAGTCAATTTATTCAGAATTTATCGAGTTATTCCATAATAAATTAACTTAATCAGATATTTATAAGTACTTGATCCGACTTTATAATTTTTCATTCAGAATTTTTAAAGATAAGATAATGAACAGACCAAATAAACTTGTACAGTATTTTTTTTTTGATCATCGCCGTTGCTTGTATGAAATCCAGGAATGGACCTTATACATCCATTGGTACGCTATCACTAGCCTTGGCATCGGTACCCATAGCAGTACTCTCTCCGTCCCAATTTAATTGTTATTTTTGAGAGTTTGTGCAACCTTTTAATTAATTATATCTCGTATTTTATAATTTATGTGATTTCAAAAATATTATATTATAGAATTAATCGAGATCTATCAAACAAGATTTATATCTAATATAAAATTTATTACTAATTTAAAAAAATAACTTATTTTTTAATTAGTTAAAATAGAATAAATGACAATTAAATTGAGACGGAATGAGTATTATTTTTCTTCATTACATCTCATGCCGAGTCAGCTAAACTAAACTAAAAAGTAATTTAAAAAAATATAGGAGTATCAATTTTTCTTCATTAGTCTCTCAACTTGCAGAACTGAATTCTGGATACAGAAATGGAGTACTTTAAGTCCTGTCAACATTGCAAAATCTAACTTCGGATCTTTTCTGAATTCTCTCTCTCTCTCTCCCCCCCTCTCTCTCTCTCTCTCACACACACACGCACTGTGTTTGTCTATTTTACTCACATATCTGTCTCTCTCTCTCTCTCTCAGCCCATTGGGCAACCAGTACTGTACGTGAAACGGCATGCATTCGACCGGACCAGAGAGCTTTCCCCTGAAAATTAACAGCCGAGACGTACGTGCGATTTCAGATTTGGTTCCTCATGCAAAACTTTTTCCTAATTTTGGCTCTTGTGTGTGTATCGTATCTATAGATAGATAGATCGGTAGATTCAGCTATAGATCACAGAGAATCCGTCTGGGGTTGTCGATCTCCGCTCCTTTTGTCTTTTGTTGTAGGTGGTTGGTTGTCTTAATTTTTTCAGGCACCCAAGCTTTCGCACGAGATGCCCCGACCGACCCCCTCTCAACTGTTGATCTTGCAAATCAACAGCCGAGAGGGGTGGGATAGACGCCTATCCGGAGGGGATCAGACAGGGGATCCGGACTCCCAAGCTTTATACTAGCGTTCGAGTTCTGGTCGTTTACTAAACAAGATTAAAACACCAGCTTGAACTCGGCTCATTTGTGAACGAGTTACGCTCGGTACATATGCTAAACAAGCCTCTATAAAACGATGCAAGTCTATACAAACGAACCAAGCTTTAGAGTGATTGATGAGTTTTGTCGTTTATTACACGAGCCTAAACTTCGGCTCGAACTCAGCTCAATTGCTATATCGATCGTGCTCGAGCCAATTTGAGCTAAGACCTTAACAAGCAAAGGCTCGTGCTCGAGCCAATTTGAGCTAAGACCTTAACAAGCAAAGGCTCGTGCTACTAGCAAGCAACTCAATTTGTTCACAGCCCCAATTACAATTGGAGCTTTCAAGCCATTTGTCTTATTATAATGGCTTGAACATATCTATAGAACAAAATTCCGGACACAATATATACAGTCATTTGTTGCATGTGGTTCTGTACTATTTGAAACAACTGATATTTTCTTCTTTAGTGTTGTCCTATCTGAATTTTTTTCAATTTCAGTCCACATTTCTATACTTTTCTGATGCCTCTCATCGAGTCGAATAATAAACCCAAAAATTATGACAAAAAGATAAACAACAAATTGCAAAAAGTAAATAATACTGAAAAATATTTTTTTTTAGGTAGAATGACTTCTATTAAATTTCTCGACAAACTAGTGCAGAATATAAAAAAAAATACTAGCTAAAAATATCGTTCGGCGAATAGCGACATGGATTAAAAGAGGCCCAAGTAGAAAGCCCATGTTTGTTTGTTGTGTGGGCCTCAGATCCAGCACCAAAGAGGCCCAAGCAATCTCCATGTACGATTGGACCCGGCCCATTGGACATTTATCATAGTCCAGTTTCTTAGTATTATAGCCCGCAGTAAGCTAAAAAGTCCAATTCTTTGGTATCTTCTTTTCTCTTCTGCGTTTTATTTTCCTTCTAATATTGTTTTTGTTTTTTTCTTGTTTTATCTTTTTTGTTTTTTAGTTCTTTTAATTTTGTAATCCTATGAGCCATGTAGTTTGTATATAATTTTATCAATATAAACAGCATTTCTTTTGTTCCTCAAAAAAAGGAAAAAATTATAGTCGAAGGGGTCCCCATAACGTGCCAATGCACTACGGAGGTGTAAGGCACCTTCGTGTGTTCAATCGAAATACTGTTATCGTGATTTGAATTTTTCAGTTTGTAGAGATTGCTGAACGATACATGTGTACCAAAAAAATAAGTTAATCGAACATTAATATCTGCATAATCAAGATCAATTTGTCGAATTATACTTACCATCCTCGCTAACGTTGTCTGACCAAAAAACCAATAACATCAGATGATATCTACATAGCGTATACTACAAAACTGAACGGTTTAGATCACAACTTCAAACGATCTCCCTTGCGTATCTGCTCGCGAGAGATTGTATTTTATACTCTTTGTTGAAAATTTTGATTGACTACACCGAAGCGTTGTACACCCCTATAGTGCATTAGCGCACTATGAGTACCTTTGTACCCTAGGCTCCAATTGAAAAATAAAAAGTCCTAAAGCTAGATCATTGTGGAGAAAAATGAATTCATTAATTTCTCACTTTTGGTTTTTCTTTTCATGGAATCCTAGATTTTGTAAGCTTAGGGAAATGATTGGGTTTTACAGTCACAAAGTGAAAGTTGATTACATCATAGGTAGGGTTTTTTTTTTTTTGCAAAAACAAGTATGTGAGTGGATGTTTTATATTCCATGGTTTAAGTGAGTTGAACCTTTTGATTCATAATTAAGTTGGATTTGGAATCATTAACTTTTACGAGTAATGGGCCTTTATAGGGGCTATATTAAAGAGACCTATAGTCCTTCCAATATCTAAATTATAAAACAGAGTGATTTAATACAAAATGTCTAGGCATACAAATACGTAACATCCACGGTCGTCCCATTATATTTTCATGTTAAGATTGTAATCATCAGATCATTTCTTTTAAGAAGAATATTTGCATAATAAATCTACACCTCTCCTCACTTTTCAGGCAGTATGTATTTGCTTAAATGGCCTTTGTGATCAAATAGGGAAACGTGTCAAAATTGTATAATATGCATATATTTGTCTGGTAGAGCGAATAGTTTATTTAAGTTAAGACTGTGTTATGTTCTAAGATGTCTTTAGGCATAGACATCCGCTAGTTTAGCATAAAACTAGCTAAGAAACAGTTCTTTTCTGAATACCTCAAAAAAACTGCATGCAACTCCAAAAAAAAATTCTGGGAGAAATTGTTTTTTTTATTTTGAAAAGAAGGTATTAAAGAATACCTAATCTTTTTCCTTGTTCCTTTTGGATCTTGGCCTATACCAAGCCTTGAACCCATGACCTTGGAGTTTTGAGAAGTGACACCACCCATGTCAGGTCAAAGAGGCTAAGTGCCGTTGTATTTGCATTCAAATAATTTAACTTAATCGAGCACACTTCTAGTATAATCTATGGGGAATTATAGTTCTATTGCTTCAGTTGTCGTTTTGGGTAATAACTGAGCAATCAATAACTGTTGAATGAAAGAGATTTTTCATGTTTCCATTGAATTTGGCTTTGATTTTAATTCCTAGGATATGATCGATTCTCGTAGCCAACAAAAACTCCTTTTTTATATATTATCAGAAAAACTCCTATGGTCACAAGAAGTTTATCTGATCCTTATATTTAAAATTTTGAAATTAGTCGAGATGTGCAGATCAGTTGACTCCAACAACCAATTATCCTAAGAAAGATTTCATAGGAACAAAAAGGTATTTTAAAATACCTTCTTCTTCTTCTCATCTTCCTCCTCTACCAAGCCTTGAACCCTTGACCTTGGGGTTTTGGGGAAGTAATACTACCCACATCGGTTCAAGGAGGCTTGGTGCCAATGTAGTTGCATTTAAACAATTTAACTTAACTAAGCACACTGATAGTGTAAGTTTTTTTTTTACTGCAAAAGATGAATTTTATTAAAAATGGGGATAGGTAAAAACGGGGAAAGGGGAAGGGAATCCAACAAACTGTTGGATAATACACTACAAGAGCAAAGCTCAAAACATCTAAAAGTCTACTAGGACCTACAGCAGAAAAAACATTAAGGTCAACCCAAACCCAATTTAAACAAAGACAGCCCAAATACCCATGACCCGGCCCAAGCTTGGATCGGCCCACCCAAACCATCTCACAAAACCCTAACTACACCGACAGCTACAATCGTACAAACCATCGGAGCGCAATCTCGCCGTTAAGCCGAGCCGGCCTAGTGTAAGTTATTAGTTGTGAGTGCAAAAAGAATTAATGTTTGCAATCTTTAGGGAATTATAGTTCTATTACTTCAGTTGTTTTGGGTTACCGGTAAAAGATACTAATTATCGATCAAAGTTAAAAACACATCGCAACCGTTGATTGATGAGATCGATTGTCTGTGTGTCGCACTACGCACACACTACACCAGGGTGTATTACAACACCTCCGGTTTCAATAATTGCACGATCAATAACTGTTGGATTAAAAAGATTTATCTTTTTTTTTTAATTGAATTTGGTTTTGATTATAGTATTACGAACTCGATCATATACTATGCACTAAGAGCATAAAATATTGAGGCCACATTTTGTTTTTATTTTTATTTTTATTTTTATTGCCAATCAAAAGATCAGGCCACATTTAGTTGTCTGACATGATGAGGAGATAACATGACAAGCAAAATGGTGGAATACCGATTGAACTGTTATTGTCATCCTAAATGTCCACTTCCTCTGTTTGTTTATCTCACAAGATAAATTGGTTTTATTTCCCAAGATTTGGTCGATTATCAAGATTTACTCATCAAAATTTACATGCCCGAAAATTCAATCCGGTCCCTATAGGCTAGAACTAGAAGACAAGCTCGGTCCATTCATGAGTTGTGTAAAATTCCCATTAAGTATTAATCATGTTTTAATTTACATCTAAGTCTAGTTACCTCTGCAACGGGCCGTCCTTGTTGGTTCTTTTTAAAATTGGGCTGGAGTGCGTGGAAAGTCCACCAAAAAAGGAAGACCCGCCCGTAATTTTTAAGGGGTTTTATGAAGTAACACCACACCCGCATCAGGTCAAGGAAGCTTAGTGCCAATGTAGTTGCATTCAAATAATTTAACTTAGCTGAGCACATTTCTAGTGTAAGTTATTAATATATGTTAGCGCAAAAAGAATAAATCTTGCACATCTATAGGGAATTATAGTTCTATTACTTCAGTTGTTGTTTTGGGTAATAATTGAGCGATCAATTACTGTTGAATGAATGAGATTTTTCTTGTTTCGATGGTTGCGTTCTTTCATTTTAAACTTATTGGTTCCTCATTATTTCAAATTTTTTTTGTATTTGTTAGTTTTGCCCCAAACTTTTGTGGATTATTGCTTCGTCTCGACTAGAAGAATCAGAAAAGTAAAATTTTTTACTTTTACCCAAGTATTTTGAGAAATAACCACTTTTTAGCAAAATAAGTCAAATTATTTCACTTTTTCTGCTAAAGTGGTTATTTTTCAAAATACATGGGTAAAATTATTATTTTTTTTTACTTTTCTGATTCCTCTAGTTGAGACGAATCAATAATTCACAAAAATTTGACGCAAAACTAACAAATGCGAAAAAAATTCAAAGAATGACAAATCAATTTATTATTTTAAGATAAGTTTAAAAGAACGCAACCTGAATTTGGTTTTGATTTTAATTCCTAGGATTTGGTCGATGCCAACAAGAACTCTTTTTTATATATCATCAAATAAACTCCTATGGCCACAAGAAGTTTATCTGATCGTATATTTAAGGTCCTGAGATTAGTCAGGATGTGCAGAACTGACTCGAACAACCAATTATCATTAAAAAAAAATGTGTACGCAAGTTATCTTAGATAATTGGTTATTAGAAAATAAAATGTACCAAGTCTTTCTAGCACAGTTATACCATCTGGTTATTTGTTACCCTTTGTAATCAAATAGGGAAACATGTCAAAATTGTAGAATATATTTTTCTAGTAGAGCGAATAAGTTTATTTAAGTTAAAAACTGTGTTACATTCTAACATGCCTTTAGGCACGGGCATCCGCTACTTTAACATAAAACTATATTAGAAACATTTCTTTTTTGAGTGCATGAGTTAGAGGGGAAAATATACTTGATGAGAGATTTAAGTGTAGATTTGAAATATGAATGGGAGGGAAAAATGGCAAAAAGGCTAGGAATACAATTGGGTCAGAAGCTGTTCGATGTGAGTGGGCCCACAACTGCACCTAGCATTTCTCAAAAAAAAAAAAAAAACTTGGAAAGATTGTTCTAAAAAGAAGGTATTTTAGAATACCTTTTTTCCTTCTGGTTCTCCCCATCCTCCTCCACCAAGCCTTGAACCCTTGACCATGGGGTTTTGAGAAGTAACACCACCCACATCAAGTCAAGGAGGCTTAGTGACACAGCAGTTGCATTCAAATAATTTAAATTAACTTAGCACACTTCCAGTGTAAGTTATTAGATGTGAGCGCAAAATGAATAATGTTTGCAATCTATAGGGAATTATAGTTCCATAACTTCAGTTGTTGTTTTGGGTTACCAGTAAAAGATAGTATTTATTACCGGTCAAAGTTAAAAAACATATTGCAACCGTTGATTGATGAAATCGAAAATCTGAGTGCCGCACTACACCGGGGTGCCCTACAACTCCTCCAGTTCCACTAACTGCGCAATCAATAACTGTTGGATGAAAAAGATTTATATTTTGTTTCGATTGAATTTGGTTTTTGATTATATTACGAACTCGATCATTGAGGCCACATTTAGTTTTTTGAGCGGCGGTTGTGTCAATCGGAAGATCAGGCCACGTTTAATTGTCAGACATGGTAGGAGGATAACACCCTCGTGATAAGCAAAAGGGTGGAAAGCTGGATTGAACTGTTATTGTCATCGATCCTACATATGTCTAGCCACTTTCTCTGTTTGATTATCTGACGAGATAAATTAGTTTTAATTCCTAGGATTTGGTGGAAAGCTGGATTCAACTGTTATTGTCATCGATCCTACATATGTCTAGCCACTTTCTCTGTTTGATTATCTGACGAGATAAATTAGTTTTAATTCCTAGGATTTGGTCGATTCTCATCGCCAACAAGAACTCCCTTTTTTTCTATGTACCATCTGAAAAACTCCTAGGGCCATATGAAGTTTTTCTGATGGTTACATTTAAGGTCCTGAGATTAGTTGAGGTGTGCAGATCTGACTCGAACAATCAATTATCATAAAATAAAATAAAAATGTGTAGGCAAGTTAGTTTAGATACTCGGTCATTAAAAAATAAAATGTACCAGTCTTTCTGGCATAGGTTATACTATCTGGTTACGTGTTTGAAAACTGGATCCACAGCTAACTAATACAATCCCACAAAGCCTTGACAAGGTAGCCGAGTTGAAGAATTCCAACAAAGCCAACATGATGTTCATGTTCCCATCAAGAATTATTCATGAGACACAATAACATGGACCCGGGTCCTACCCAACCAATATCTTCAAGGGGTTCCTATAAGTGGGTAGAACAAAAAAAGAGGTAGTATTTCAAAGGAAGATTTCTTTTGTAGTTGCAATAATTTCAAAGAGGAAAAAAATAGCAAAAAAAATCTAGTGATGCGATTGTGTCCGTAGCTGTTTGATGGGTATCATTTCCACAAAATTATACCCTGAGAGATTTTTCGGAAAAAAGAGATATTTTAAAATACCTCTTGTTCTGTTGTTTCTTTGCCTGCTACCAAACCTTGAACCCTAGACCTTGGGGACTTGAGAAATAACACAACCCACATGGTGTCAAGGAGGCTTAGTTCCAATGCAGTAGTATTCAATTAATTTAACTTAATTACTTGAGCTCACTTCCAGTGTAAATTATTAGATATGAACCTCCTAACTAGGGCAAAAAATCATAAATCTCAAATCTAGGGTATTATAATTCCATTATTTCAGTAGTTGTTATGGGTAATTACCGAGCGAACAATAACTGTTGGATAAAAGAGACTTTGCTTGTTTCAATTGAATTTGGTTTTGATTATTTTTCAAACTGTAATTTGCAAACTCGATCACATACTATGCACTAAGAAAAGAAAATATTTAGGCCATGTTTAATTGTTGGACATGGTAAGGGGATAAAATCCTTGTGATAAGCCACATGGTGGAATGCCGTATTGAACGGTTATTGTTCCTCTATTTGATTATGTCACTAGATATATGCGAACTCAAAATTAATTGTCAATGAGGTGAGGGGTCACTTATAGTAATGGCGATGGGGCGGATATTACCGTCTGTACGCAACCAAAATCAACTCCAACGTTGGGAACTTTGTCAATGAGGGGAGAAATCACTTATAGTAATGGCGATGGAGTGAATATTACTATCTGTACGCAACCAAAATCAACTCCAATGTTGAGAACTAAAAGCCAAAGCCCTAGAAAATCAACCACCGTAGTTCGAATTGGCATACTCTATACATGGCTTCGATTTATGCACAAAATTAATACAAAAAAAAAAAAAAATTCCTGTGAGAGATGTTCTGAAAAAGTAGGTATTTTAGAATACCTTTTTTTTTTTTGGCTTCTTCTTCTCTTCCTCCCCTACCAAGCCTTGAACCCTTGACCTCAGGATTTTGAAAAGTAACATCACCCACATGGGATCAAGGAGGCTTAGTGCCAATGTTGCTGCAGTCAAATAATTTAACTTAATTGAGCACACTTCCAGTGTAAGTTATTAGATAGGAGCGCAAAATGAATAAATCTTTAGGGAATTATAATTTTATTACTTTAGTTGTTGTTTTGGGCAGTAACTGAGCGATCATTAACTGTTGGATGAAAGAGAATTTTTTCTTGTTTCAATTGGATTTTGTTTTGATTATATTACAAACTCGATCATACACTATGCACCAAGAGAATAAAATATTGAGGCCACGTTTAGCTACCAGACATGGTGGGGGATAACACCCTCGTGATAAGGGAATACCAGATTGAATTGTTATTGTCATCCTAAATGTCTACTTCCTCTGTTTGATTATCTCACGAGATTAACTTAGTTTTACTACCTAGGATTTGGTCTATTCTCATCGCCAACAAAAACTCCCTTTTTTTTATATCATTAGAAAAACTCCTAGGACCACATGACGTTTATCTGATCGTTATATTTAAGGTCCTGAGATTAGTCAAGATGTGCAGAGCTGACTCGAACAACCAATACATGTATTTCAAAGGAAGATTTCTTCTGTAGTTGCATTAATTTCAAAGAGGAAAAAATAGCAAAAAGTAATACCACAACCCACATGGTGTCCGAAACTCCATGGTGTCAAGGAGGCTAATGTAGTAGCTAGTATTCAAATAATTTAAGTTATCTGAGCTCACTTCCAGTAAATTACTATTAGATGTGAACCTCCTAATTAAGTACCAACTAGGGAAAAGACATAAATCTCAAATCTAGGGTATTGATTATAATTCCAATTATTTCAGTAGTTGTTATGGATAATTACCAAGCGATCAATATAGTGATATTACCACTATTCCTTCCTTACCCTGGACAAAGTAGCAAGTTAACAATTCCATCAAAGTCCTACATTTATTTTTGATAATTCAGTTGTCCGGGCTAGCTTATGCGCACCTCAACTAATCCTGGGGTCCCAATCCCACTGCGAACTTGTGACGAGCCCAATTAAAGTCGGAGCAAAACTCCAGTGTAGTTGATAGCGCCTGAGAGGTTTCGAACCTGAAACCTTAAGAGAAAGTAAATCCCGAAAGCTCAGGCATTGACCAGCAGCCAACCCCTACGGCTGTTCCATCTAAGCCTACATGAATCACATGATGTTCATGTTCCCATCTTCAATTTATGAGACACAACAACATGTAGTCATGTACCGTGGGCCAACCCAACCTAACCTAACCTATTAGTACTTCAAATGGGTTCCTCACATTAAAGACATTTGATTTATTATTGTCATTAGGTACAACAACATATCACACCACATCTAAATATACAGTTGCACACCAAAGTATTATGAGTGCCTATCATTAATGGTGCAACCAGTTAGGATTTTGTCTAAGATACTTTAACCTCAGGTGTGATTTGTGTGAGTTAGATTAATAAAAATGGATTTGTGCAGGAAAAATAAATAAAAAGAGAGAAGGAAAAAAGGGTTGAAGTCAGAAATAAAAACTTCGTTTCAGAAATACTCTTTTATGCTGATTTGCACGAAAACAAATAAAACAACACAAAGCAAAACTAGTATATATATATGGTCCCCTTCCTGTGAGGGATTTCTTATTTTTGTCAGATGCGGATTTCTAATTGTAGCCGTTGGATCTCATTCGACAGCCGCACAAAAAAGAAAGAAAGGAGAATTCGCGGGTTAAAACAAGAGATGGATTTTCGGGTGAAAACTGGGTTAAAACACAACATGCGGGTCAAAACCCCTCCCCCTTTCGAAATTTCACGTTCCACAACAAGTAAGAGATAATTTGACATGTGATTAGAGAGTCACGGTGTCGCCATTCTTAAGTTGTTATTGCCTTCCCCTGCGAGGATATCAACAGTCAATCAACAACTGCAAGACACAAGCAAAATTCACGGTCAAGCCTTCTCAATCGAGGTTCACAATCACCAGAAGTAATTAATATGAATCGTCCACATCGAAAGAATTGTTAAGAAATTATCATCCAGAAAGAGCTGTAGAAAGAGAACTCATAAATTTCAATGATACGTGCATTCAAAAAATTTCAAAACAAGTCAGGTACGTGAGATGCATGGCTGTTGTCATTATCCATCAGACAAAGTGTCCCCATTCCCATCAATTCCAGTTCAACAAAATGCATGTGATCAACCATCCAATAATATTATAAGCTCCACTTGATTGATGGACCGGCACACATGCAATTGGATGTATGTAACGTATCTCTATATACCTAAATATAATTGAATTGAGTTAATTTTCGAATTATTTATATTTGGATTAAAAAGCTTACCGATCTTTGCGAATGTGCTTAGACGTTAGAGCTAGATTTGTTTATCAATAAATCAAGTTAATCTCAAATGGCCTTTTGAACGATTTAATCACAAGATGAACACAAGTAGCTTACATTTTACATGATCAAGCTTGGATCTGACTGGCAGGTTATCCAAGCTTACTTTGGGAACCTAACTTTTTTAACTCGAGGAATGTGTTCAGGTTTTGATTGGTTTTCCAATGAAAAGAGTTTTTAACGAGCTGAATACGAATTATCGACCAAACCACGATGACCTAACCAGGGTCGAAAAGCTATCTATTCTCACAAACAGTTGATAGAGCATCAACCAAGATTGTAGCCAGAATACTCTTTAACTGGTCACCTGCACCTCTAGCTCTACCGTTTGCACTGAAAAAGAACTTTCACCAAGTTATTTCTAAGCCACCACCGTATCCTCGTGAGGCTAGGCCGGGCGGTGGATCAAGCCCGTACTAAGGAAATGGTGGTGGCTCAAGCTCCTCTTGAGGAAATTCCTAACTACCTCTGCGTGTGATGGTCCGCATCTCAGCCTGATTAGACACTCTGTCTTGCTCCTAGGGGTGACAAATTTAACCCAAACCCATTAATCAACCCAAATTCATCCATCAAAAAATAGACCAAACTCAACCCATTTATTAGCTGGGTCAGAATGGGTCCAACTCATCTAACCCATGTATCAATTTGGCTTAATTGAATCAATTTAAATGACCCAATATATCATGAGTATAACCCAACAAAAAAAACCCCATTTATCAGTCTATACTCTCCTCCCTACCTCTCGAGTCGCGACCTCTCACCCAGTGACTTGGGTCTGTTCCTCTCTCTCTCTCTCTCTCTCTCTCTCTCTCCCTCCTCGTCAGGTACGTTTCCCATTGTCAACAGATTTATTAACCGTGGGACGACTTCACCCATCCAACTGATGACACAGATTTATTAACCGTCGTCAGAAAATTTCCATTTATACCTGCAAAGTTAGAAATCAGGCTCACAACAGCAGCTAATACATAGTGTTTCAAAAGCTGGACTTCGGTTTTTACACTCTTCTTGTCCAACCAAACATGCAAATTGGCATCTATGAGCCACACATTCAAGGCATTCGTCACACGAAATGCAAACTCATGGGTCTTTCCATCGAGTATTGTCCCCAGAAAGGGAGCGACTGCACAGAACCTTTGAACCTGTGTGTTTTCTGTACTAGATGGAATCCGAAAAACGGCTGGAACATGCTGGAACACCCGAAACAGGCCGGAAAACCCTGAACAGAGCGGTATTTTAGCCGGAACGGAACACCTAACTTAGTGTTCCGTTTTCTGGCTGGTACGGTACATCTCGGCCGGTACCGACCGGTACGGTACGAAATTAACAACTTTGAGTATGACGTTACTGTCTGTCAATCCTTCCTTCGAGCATCTGGTGCTTCATTCAATATTACATTTTGTGTTATTTAGCTTTAGTGTATGTATTTACCCTTGTGCAAAGAAATGTTTCTTATTATAGTTTTGCAAAGGAAGTACATAATAGATAAAAGCGATGGTAATATGATAATTAAGTGTACAGGGGTAATTTGGTCATTTTACTAGTAGAAGAATAGTATGGTAATTTTAGTGTACATTTGTATTTTAGTCATTTTAAATTTTAGTATATAATATTTAATTGGTCTAATGAACGGGGTCGGATATGCTTTTTAATAAATGGGTCGGGTCGGGTGTGGGTAATTAGCCTCATAGTTAATAGGTCTAGATGGGTCAATGACTCATTAAAGACCCAATCCACTTACAACTGAAAAGGAGCTTTTTTGGTCGCCCCGAAAGAAAGTAGCCACCCGCCAGTCGCCTTGTTCTTCTATTTTCACCTTGCAAGAATATCTCTAAAATTACCGTTCTCATATGCCAAATGCCGAGGTAAGTGCCGACAGCATTTTTTCTATTCAACCAACACTATTAGAGAGAAAATTCCAAGACACACATTGCAACTTCAACATCAGAAAATATTGCTCCCATGTGCTCTGCTCCTTTGTTTGCTTCTCAGCAATTTAGAGCATATAAAGTTGTCCAAGAAAATGATACCTGACGCTGTCTGCACTTCAAAACAATAATTTGATTCCCTTTTCCAAGCTTTTTGAGGAGGGAACCCAAAATCCCATGGTCCATAGACTGATGTAACCCATCAATTGTTAACTAGTGGAGTACCTTTTTCTTTTAGAATGAAATTTCCTTAAAAACAAATCAGCTGCTAGAAAGAAATATATACAGGCCCTCGAGTGTGAAAATCCTCCCTCCAACTAATTGAACAAATTCTTATTACAAAAGAATAGAAAAAAACCAAAGAATCCCAGAAGGGGAGATCCAAAAAAGGGGGGAAAAAAGGGAGAAAAACCTTGAATATACTAATAGACATCACCATTTTTTCTAATGCCTGTCTTCTATCTCCAGAATTGAAGAGATTTTCCATGAGTCCTTTCTACGCATGATTCTAACTATCCCGGGGATCAGAGGTCTGGACTGTGGAGAACAAGCAAAAGCAGCAGTCCCACCCCTCCGGAAATTGCCTAGGGTTTTCGAGTCCCCATAGCATGCCCCAAAATTCAGTACCCGCGATTGAATTTCATTTTTAGGTGCTTATATGATCCACAATTGATATATACCATTAGAAACAGGAATTTCCATTCACTCGATCTGCTCACCGATCAAGTCAAGCCCAACTAACAGAAATGAGATCCCTTGAAATAGCAAGAAGTAAAAATGGATACCCTGAGCAGATAAAAGGCTCCTAGCTGAAGCTGTGAGAAGAAGGAATGCCAATGCCAACTCCTTTGTATACATCCTGTTATGCTTCTTTTTCTTAGAATCCCTCCGCTCCTGTTGTTCGATTTCCTCCTTCATTTCATCTAAACCAGGCTCCGACCCACCCCTGTGGTGCTTTTTCTCTTTATCAAGCAAAGTTGTGAGATCACCCTCCGATGAGCGGCCGGATTTCTTGGTGACTACCCATTCGTACGCGCTTCCGAGTTGGAAAAGGCCAGAGATCATGGCATTGAATTTGGTAACTGACATTGTGTTCTCAAAAAGAAGGTAGGGGACAATGAAAGGGAATGATTTGGGGGCTGGGAGTATATTGAGAAACGACATGGCGGCGGGAACATAGCAAACAACCCACGCGGGAAGTTGGGCTTCCGGGATGAACATTGTCATGGGAAGAATTATGCAAAACAGGGTGAATGAGTAAAACGGTAGTATCAGTTTTCTTAGGAGGAAGAATAGGAAAATCATGTTGGCTTTCTTCCAAATGCTTATCTGCATGAGCAAAAGTAGAAACAGAATACGTCAGCATTTAGAATCTTGCTCATTTGTCGAACTGTTTGGTGGTTATTTTCGAAAACAGATTTTCAGAAACTGTTTTTGTCAAAGCATAAAGTTTGATCGCTTTCATATCCTACTTGGTTTTGAATAAAACAGTTTTCCTGAATTTGAAAAAAGACACATTTATATTCTTTGCTTGATTATCTTCTTATCTGTTCCTTTCCTTTCAAAATCCCTCCACAAGTTCTACTCAATACAGCTACACAGATACGTGTATATATGTGTATGTGACATTGCAAATTCAAGGAACATGGTGTTACACTAGATCAATACCTTTGAGCGGATAACGGCAGGCAAACAGAGACGAAACAGCTGCATCGGTCCAGAATGCCATCTATGCTGCTGTTTCCGGTAAGCTTCATAAGATTCCGGTAACTCACACTGACACTGAAATTAAGGGAATGAGTTAATTTCCGCCTCATAAATATTAGTAAACAAGAGAACATCAATTATGATAACAGTAATGCATTAAATAATATACCTCCACATCATTAAGAAAGATGAATTTCCATCCATGGAGATGAGCCCTAACGGCAATATCCATGTCCTCAACTGTGGTCCTCTCTAACCATCCCCCGGACTCCTCCAAAGCCTTTATCCTCCACACACCGGCAGTGCCATTGAACCCAAAGAAATTCAAGAAAACTCCATTCACTTGTTGCTCCACCTCAAAATGAAAAGCTAAATTAACGTTCTGCAACCTCGTTAGTAGGTTTTCATCCTTGTTCACAAAAGACCACCTTGCTTGAACAAGCCCTAGTTCCTCATTATCCTGCAGCATGTGTCCAAATGGAAGGTTGTTGAATTAGCCTCATTGAAGCGAAATAGGACATAAATTTGTAACCAATTTCTTTGCATTCAACAGAAAAAACTAATGATCATTTGGATATATGCAGATTTCAATCAAGGGGTGTTATGCTATCTACCAAAACCAAAAGAGGTTTAGCTATAGGTTGCTTGTGAATCTGGAGTGAACGACAGATTAGATAGCGAAATATGTATATTACTAAAATCCTTAGCATGTGTTCCAGATCACTCCTACAAATAGTTACCTCAAACTCTCGATGGTAAAGCTCCACAACTCAATGTTCAAATCTAGTGGTTAGTGATCAAATAGAACTTGAAGTTATTGTCATTTGAAATCCACATCAATCCGAACGTGGCATTCCCATGGTCTTATGTTAAACCATAGAATTGTCATGGCAATGTGGTTAGAACTCTTATCATCTAACACAATAAATACAGAAAAAAAAAAAATTAATACCTTGAAATGAGGCACCGTTCTTTGAAGAAAATCAGGGGCGGGCTGAAAGTCGGCATCGAAAATGGTAACAAACTCATAGTCTTTGACATAGCTGCAATTCATGGCTGACTTGAGATTACCAGCTTTGTATCCCTCTCTAATGATTCGGTGCCGGTAGATGATATTGGCACCCTCTTGCTGCCATTTATGAACCTCTTCTTTGATCAGCAATTGAGTCACCGGGTCATCCGAATCATCAAGAACTTGTATTAACAGTTTCGACTTAGGCCAGTCTAAATTGCACACAGCAGCGATAGATTGCTGATAAACCTGATACGAAGATTGTAAATTCAGACCAAATGATTTCTACGAACAAGAAGGCAAATAATCAAAATGGGTATTTTCTAAATTGCACATAGCAGCAATAGATTGCAGATAAAGTTTATCTTTTTTGGTAAGCAACTGCAGACAAGCTGGATGTAAAGAATTCTATTGCTGCTATGGTTTTACCTTTTTCGGTAAGCAACTGCAGACAAGCTGGATATAAAGAATCTAACTTCAGACAAGGAATTTCCAATAGACAAGCAAGCAAATTACACACAGCAGCAAGATAGCTGTAAAGCCACTGGCTTGCAAAGGAAGAGATTGAATGTTCAGTTTGACCATCAGTATTTACAGCACATCCAGCCCTTGCCCCTTTTTTCACTCAACCAAATTTTTTTGTGAACAACCCTCACTCCAAACCCCGACTAAATTGAGTTTTACTCAAATCAACGGAAACTAAACTCTGACCTCCATTCTTAAAAGACTATTTCCTGCCTCTCAAATTTACAGCTATACCATTAATAAAGTTTTGACTAGATTTTTGCTTGTATTTGGGTTTACGTGTTGAAATGGTCCATATCCATTGAAGCTTTTGCTCAAATTTGACTAACCATATAGGCGGCCTGTGAAACTAGAGGAGAAAATGGATTAAAGGCAAATAACAGTAGACATGAAGATTTCAAATCACTACTATAGTCCTATTAAGTGGTGAGTTCAAAATTCAAATCCATCACAATGAAGCTACCAAACTCAATTTCGAAATCTGTGTAAAAAAAACAAAAATTTTGAACTACTCTCACTGAATAATTATGTCAAATGTCTTCATCTGAGACCCAATAAAGCTCCCAAACTCAACTTCAGAATCCATAAGTAAAAACACTAAAAATTTTAACAAATATGTCAATTATCTTCATCCGAAATCTAAATTTGACCCAACAGAGCTTAAAATTCCAAATCCAGACCAGAGAATTTCTATGAACAAACAAGCAAAAAACCAAATGAAATTGTGCATTTTCGAAATCTACCTCCTTTTCATTGCACATGGGGATCTGAACAAGAACCATGGGGAAATACCCACCCTCCCCCGACTCCAAATCCGCTGCTCCTCCTTTCAAGACCGGCTTGATCTTCTTCAATTTGATCCACAAGCAACCCAGACACAGAACCAACCTATCCAGGCTCTGGACAAGAAACAGCACGATGCACGCATTGGTGAGGAACTGGAGCGGCGGAGCCAGGTACCCGACCCGAATCAAAACCCACTTGGAATAAAGCAAATCGAACAGACCCAGAACGGATTGGTACTTGAACTGGAGATTCGCCGCCGTGAAATGCCATCCCTTGTAATAAGCTGCCATTTCAAACCCTAACAACACCAGAGACACGCACAAAAACACCTTTATGGCAGAATATATCCTGCTCTTGACGGTCAGATTCTCGGGTGGTCTATTCGTTATGACTCCGGTGTCATTGTCGTTGTCGGTCTTGCCGGCGGCGACGCGGCGGCGGACGGCGGCGGCGAGGGTCAGGAACGCGGCGGCAAGGGAGGAGAGGCAGCCGGCGGCGCGGTGGGCCTTGAGGAGGAGGACCCAGGTGAGCTGCTTGGCGTTCTTGTTCCGGCGGGCGGTCTTGTTGCTGTCGCCACCGGCGCCGTCCGCGGCGGTGAGGGGGAAGAGGTCGTCGGCGGTGGGGCCCTCCAGCTCGACCATGGACCAGTTGTTCGGGTTCTCCATCTTAACCACCACCGCGGCAGGCGGCGCGGCCGTACCCTTGGCGGCCCACCAATCGAACGATGGTGCCATTGGGATATTAGCTCCGACGAAGCTGGCCGGACACCTGAATTATATTAAATAAAATAAAAATGGGTGGATAATTAATAGATGAAAATGGGAATGGGAATTGAATTTGGGGGAATGTTTTTTTTTTTTGGAAGAGAACTCAATGGGTGGGGGTGTGATCTGGTTTGGGATGAGGTTAATTGGATCAAAATGTTGAAGAGCATAAACAAGAGAGAGAGAGTGAGTGTGAGAAATGTAATGAGAGAGAGAGAGAGAGAGAAGGAGAAGGACGCGTGGGAGGGGAATGAAACCTATGTGTTGTTAAAATAGGGAGACAATGGGGGAGAGATTATAAGGGAGGACTGAGGAGGTAGATGAGAGAGAGAGAGAGAGTACGCGGAAGATGAGTCCAAAAGAGATGCCCATTCGATTACAGCTTGCAAATCACAATCGTAATGGGAGGGGGAAGTGTTAAAAGGTGTTTGATATAGAGAGAGAAAGAGAGTTTTTACGGAGAGAGAGAGAGAGAGAGAGAGAGAGAGAGAGAGAGAGCATATAAATACAAAGTTAAATGGAAAAGAGTCAACACGTCATTGGTTTATGGTTTTTCCAGAAAGAAGATCAGGAAATTTCGAAACGTATTGTAGTACTGTAGAAATTAAAGAAAAACCAGATCCGTGTCATCAATATCATCATGCACACGGTTTTCCATAACCCTAGTGTGATATTTTCAATCGATCAGCAATGCTATAAACACATCTTTAAAATATAACTTTGAACACGATTGTATCCGAAACCATTAGATACACACGAATCCAGCTACGTCTAACAATTCTGGACACAGTTGTATTTTAAAAGTGTGTTTCTAGACCTTTTGAATTAAATATAATGTATGGTAAAAGAATGATTTATCTCGAAAATAAAAATCTTAGCAAAACGGGGCTTGAATTCGCAAAACATTTTGAATAGACACCTTTCTTACACAATTCAGTAAATTCTCCAAAAGGAGTGGTTCTGGAAAGAAGAATTTTTTTTTCTTCTTCCTTTTGCTTTAGTGTGCACGTATTTTTTTACTAATAATATCTGTCGGTGGGTTTTGTTTAATTATCCATTCTTATTTTACTGGTAATTTTGCACGGCAATGGAATGGTGATGGGCGGCAGCTCCTCGGCAGTAAGGCGGGGTTTGTTCGTTACGTTTCATCCAGATCCGTTGCTGATAATTTGAGCCGTTTATATTATAGATCTCGTTGAATGTAGTGTACATAGAAAAATTCGAATTGATCGAAAATCTTCAAAGAGATGATCGAACCACTGCAGTTTTACGAAAAAGAAATAGTTAGACCGCTTATTTAGCGATACAAAAGTGCTTCGTTTGTGCCGATAAAAGTATCCGATCGACGTTTATTTTTTTCGAAGATGTTAGATTCAAAGGATTGTACGATACCAACAGTTTCGATCGATAGCGAGGTGTTTGGACTAGCTAGTGACGGATAAACCGTAGCTCTGAACTCCGGCGCTTTAAAGCCGTGGAGAAGCTGCCTCCATTTGGTGGAGGTTTCAAGAGGATACCGTGGCCGTCGGTGGACTGATGACGGAGTCTGGCTTTTACGGGGAAAATAAATTAGTACTGTAGTAATTAAGACAATAAGATAATTACGGTTTAGTTTCTAATTACACAATTAGAATTAGTAAAAAAGAGACATTTAAACCTGCTTAAGCATGTTAGTTACGAATATTGATTACTGAGCAGCATTATTTACGCTTAGCCAGAGGCAGTTAACAGACCAAAACGTTGCCACGTCACCGAATTAGCATAGTAATCCTCATCCAAATCTATTGGATAATTTGGTTTAGGGTGCACGTGTTTTTTTTTTTTTTTTTTTAAAGTTATCGGGGAAATGAAATTCTTTTATTTATTCGTTGTCGGCTTTTACGTTTCTGGTTTGACTTTTTCACATATTCCGGATCAAAATTTATTTACTTTACGGTCATGCTTGGGTCGGTAAAAACTTCAATTAAAGCAAAGGAAAGGGATTCTATGCACTCGATTAAAAGGATTCGAAGATGCTGCAAAGCAGCAACTTGCAGAAGCACACTGTATGGCACATTCGTATTCTTTAAAAGTGTTTTCGGTGGTCCGGATTAAAAACAAACAACTCTTTTTTGGAATAGTTTGTCTTCAATTCGATTCATTAATTGTCGAGATGGACGGTCCGGATGCACCTTGCTGGGCGCTCTATAAGGAGCTACTTTGCAGCATTCTGAAGTTGCAATTAAAATTGTTTACTTTTTTAGACCTTGTTTAGATCATTGACTGCACCAAAAATCATACTGAAGAGATATAGGTATATAGAATTTCAAAATGTATATTTATCTTTAAAAAAAAGATTACAACACCGGGTTGAAATTCAATGAAACTATTTATCTAAAATAATAATATTTTTAGTTTTTAGTATCATATTAACTGATATCCGATCAACTAGAGTTTTGACGGTTGATATTCTCAATGCTTTAGAATGTGTATGATTGATTTGGATTATCAAAAGTTAATTTGGGAAGAATAAAGAAAAAGGGCAAAAGACTGTCTTCACTCACTCCTATCTATTTCTATTCTATTGTGAGGAGAGAATCCCTTTCCTAAAGTAATCACTTTAATCACTGGAAACACTTTAAGCTTTAATTGGATTCAAAACATTCATAATTAGAAAGCAAAGAATATTTTTTTCATTAATTTATGAGTAACTTTTTTTTTTTAATAGAATTTATGAGTACCTAGGTACACTATATTTCACTACGTACCTTTTTCTTTCTTTTCTACTTTCCTTAGCAATTGCAATTGAAATACTGAAATGGTAGCCAAATGACAAGCACCATGTACTCCCGTATATTTGACAAAGATTCAAACCTTACTAACAAGAACCAGAATATGCTAACTTTTGTAGAGAAGTCTTTTTTATTAGCAATTAAGTAATTGATGGCGTTTGAACTAATTTTACGTACTTTTTAAAGAAGTGACTATTTTTGTTGTTTGTGATTTTCTAGTTTTTATCAAAATATTAGCTTTTTGGATTCGTCTTCCCGAGAAAAATTTATGAACAAAAATTTAAAAATTTCAGAAAAGAACAAAAAATCCAAATGTTTTCAACTATTTTGGTCTTTACAGACCTTTTAAAATTTTTTTGTTAGAATTTTTTTTATCTTTTAGAATCAATGTTGTCAAAATGAATACGTAATCTGAAAGAACTAAGGGCATAGTAATAAAATTTCAAAGAATTTAAAATAATGTATTTTCTTGCACAATATTTAGTAGTATTTTTTTTTTGGCACAATCAATGAAACTTAATTAGGTATTCCATATGATGGTGAAACATTTTGACCTATTTTTATTCATGATAATTAGCACAATTTTAAACAATAAATAAATAAATAATATGGGACATTAGAGTATAATACTCCAAATTTTTAACAAGATGACGTGAATTTATAGAGAGAGTAACAGAGACCTTTTTCCTCTGAAAGATATAAAAAATAAAATAAAATAAAAACTTTTACTCGTAATTATTGACAAATTCAAAAAGCGTGCAAAAGTGAGCTGACGCATTCTTGTGTGGAGGATCCAATGGTACGTAAAGACTAAAATAACCTCCGACTCGAGTGTGGCACCGACAGTTGCTGACAGAAAGATCGGAGATTTGGAATGGATAATCTCGGAAAATCAGCAGGGAGAGGATAAGGTCTCAGCACTTTGGAGCAAAGTAATGAGGACTGGACCCTGCACCAAATTTAACTGCACGCTACTATGACTTTTTGTCGGTCTATTAAAAACTTTGACATTTTTTTTTTTTTTTTGTTTTTTTCATCAAAATTGTTTTTGTTATTTGGAGTACTAATGACTTATAGCCATTTTTCAGACCATCAAGATAATTCCAGTTATATTAATATCGAAAAGAAACAGTAAAACAAAATCAAATACAAAAAAACAACAAAACAAAAAAATACAACGGCGGTGTGAAAACCCAGGAGGGCGAAGAGGCCAAGGAAACCGCCATGGAATCCAGAAGGGAAAGCCTACTCCCGTTGCAATAAAATCACATCTGGACCGGAAGATCGCAGCCAAATCAGTTGCACATGCGGCACGCCTTCAATTATTCTTCTAAGAGTTTTTTTTTTTTTTTGGAGGGGGGTGGTTTGCGTTTGGTAGTTTTGCGTAAAACTTTTGTAAATTATTGTTTAGTCTTGTCGAGAAAAATAAAAAATTACACTTATTACCTTTACCCTAATATTTTTGAAAATATCTAATTTAAAGCCCCAAAAGTCGGTCATGGATATTTTCAAAGATATTTGAGTAAAAGTAATTTTTTTACTTTTCGAATCCTCTTGTCGAGACGAATCAATAATTTATAAAAACTTAGCGCAAAACTAAAAAACACAATTTTTTTAATAAGGACAAAACTAAAAAAACCCTAAAAGCTCTTAGAGGAACAAGAGTTGTTATTTAAGATTGATTTGCTACATGAACAAACAAAATTTGAACATTTTTTTTAAAAATTATTAAGTTTCAAATGAAATTTGATCAATATGCAACTTAGCTCATTTGGATTATAATATATACAAATTCAAGCTAATCAAAATCGTCTCTTCTTCTTGTTTTTTTTACCAACAAAATTGGCTCTTGTTCATTTTGATTGACGCTGGTGTATCACTGCTATTTCGAACATATTTTGAAGGTCGAACTAAACTTGAATAATCACTTGCTTAGCTCTTTTTGGCTAGTGCATCACTGCTATTTATGTGAGTTCAGAATCAGCTTGTAAAGACGATTGAAACAAATTAACTATTCTCTCTTGCAAAATAATAATATGTTCATAAAATTAAAAATAAGTGTGTGAACAATAAACGAAAAAGTATATATATTTAAATTTAAATCATTCATTGTATAACATCAAACGCATATTTATTGACATAAATATTAATGTTTGGTGAAATTAATTCTTTAACAAAAACGTTTTTCTAGATGTCATACGATAAATGAATAATTCAACCGTCATCATTACGGATCTATTTTGGACCCACCAGAAAGAGCTGCAAAACGGCGGGAACTCATCCCATCATTTTCAACATTTTTCATGTGGTGTTTGTTGAGTCCAACTCATCTTCAATCCCTTTAGATGAATTGGAGAGAACGCTCTCTTCAATTTCAGCTCGGATAAAAAAAAAAGTTCAATCACACTTCAATGACTTGGACCGTTCTTAATTTTTATTCTTTGAGGGCATCAAGCATGCAAAAAATCAATTTGATCAATTATCATTTGATATGATTTTGAAATAGATTTATATTGCAAAAAATTTAGAAAGGAGTTTTGTTCGCATTCTTGTGTTTTGCAAGATAATGTGTTTCAAATGTGTTCCAAAATCATATCTAATGATATTCGATAGACTTGATTTTTGGCATACTTCTTGCTCTTAACGAGCAAAACAAAATGAACTGTTTCAATCATTAACGTGAGATCGTAAGAAATTTTTACGGATCAGGATTGAAGAGGTGCCGGACTCGTGTTTGTTAATATGCAGTCGGAGATGTTTATAGCTAGAAAGAGTAATTATTAAACAGTATTGGAACATCGCCACGTGAAGACCAGACACCGCTATCCACCGCACAATTTCATGGGGTTAACAGTATTAGACTTCAGTGTTTTAAGACACCGACTAACAATGCCCAAGAGCACCAAATAATTGTCCCTACTAATAAGTACTGGGTGTGAAGATAATTGTCAAGGGAATGTATGAGATATTCACGCCCACCCACTTATTTGTACACTATCGTACTCAGTGTCTATATTGCATGCTTCTATCTCCCACGTAATCGCATGGGCTGTGAATAATGTTTTTTCTCACCACACAAGGCCCCGTTTTCTTAAAGTTTTTATTTTTTAAGTATTTATGTTTGGCCATTTATGTGTAGGTACAAAAAATTACTAAATACACTCTTCAGGTAAGTCAAAATTTTATATTAAAAATATTGTTTCATTACTATTGATCACTATTGACCAAATATCGGCATTGACCACTGACGTTGACCGTTGAGAATGTTCGCAGACGTTCTCAGCATGTACGTCTAGATTTAATGGTAATACTAACAGCTCTGGATATTTCAAAGCTGAAAACGTTCTCAGCACACATTTAGACTTAGTGGTAATTCATTCTCAAACATTCTCAATTATGAGAATATTCTATTAGCACTGAGAATATTCTCAGCACACACCTACACTTAGAGGTAATTCATTCTCAAATGTTCTCAACATTGAAAATATTCTCAGCACACACCTAGACTTAGTAGTAATTTGTTCTTTGACATTCTTAGCTCTTAGAAAGTTCTCGGTAGATGCCCATATTTGGTGGTAATTTTAAAAAGTATTATACCATAATGAAAACTCAGGTACAATTTTTTTGTTCCTAGTAATAAAAAGTCCAGTTTTATTGAGTTCAAGAGCATCTTCAACTTACCTCTAAAAGTTTAAAATAGAGAATGGATATGACGTATTGAAAGAAGATTTTGTAATTTATTCTTACTTTTTATACTTTATGATAGAATATATGAGGGACCTATCGTACTTTTAGAGATTTTGTTTTCAAAATGGGAATAGGATCTTCATATTTGGAGACCTAAATATCTAAAAAATATGATGGGTCCATCATAGATTCTCTCATAAAATGCAAAAAATAGAAATAAATTACAAAATTTATCTCAAATATGTTACATCCATTCTCTATTTGAACTTTTAGAGATGTGTTGAACATACTCTTAAGAGATGGTAAATTGGAGTGTTAGAGCATCTGTATCACACTCACCTCATGACCCTTTAAATTATTTTAACTAGCCAAAAGTTGAAAGTTGCACGACATCAGCCTTGTCATTGATTCGGTGTATTTAGTTTTGCTACAGTACCTTGTTAAGAAAAGCATGACACTGTTCCCTTGTGATTGAATAAAATATTACTTTTAGCAAGAATAAAACCCTCAACCATAAAATGTTTTGATTTTTGCGAGACTCATTACGGGTCTTACAAAGATGATTTAAATCATAAGTCATTTTTAAAATATTTTTTTATGAATTCCTAAAAAAATTAGCTCAATCTGATATTTCTTTAAAAACTATTTCAAAATTCGTAGGACGCCCTATGAATTCTGAAACAGCTTCTACCGACATCGGATTGAGCTAGTTTTTTTTTCAGGAATCCATAAAAATATATTTTAAGAATGACTTGATTGCCCGAATCATTTTTGTAGGACCCGTAATGGCCCTCCACAAAAATCATCAATTTCTTGTTCATTTGTTGTGCCCCAAACAGGACCCTTGACAAGAAAAATATTTAATTTAAAAAACAAGTGAGTAAATAATAATATTTTTAATAGAATAGTTTTAATATAGAGAATCTGATGGAGTAGATATTTAAAAAATGACTAACTAAAATAATAAAGTAATATTTTAAAGTATAATTTAATCTAAAATTTAAAGAGTCTGATGCGGATGCTCTTGTGACGTGGACGAGTCCATTGGAATGGTGTGAGGACTGAGGAGAGATGACGGAGACTATTCATGAGTGATGAGATATTCAAGTCAAAAAAAACAAAGAGACGATTGACATGAGGGCACGGACGTGATTGACCAGGTTGGTATAAACTACGCTCGATTGACGGACAGAGATTGAAACACGTTTGTAAGGGTAGGTAGGTGAGTGGGCCCAATTCCAAAACCGGTGCGCTCACATCACATTCACCACTTTTACTGTTTGACAACAGTAGTAACAGCCTGTCCACCACCGCAACTGACGGCAGGCAGACCGGCCCGCCGCCGAGTTTCAGCCACCGCAATCGCCGGTTTTCGGCGCCACGTTATTGCTAATTCGCTATCGCAACGCACGTACACAACTACTACTAACCACAACCCTCTAATACGCAGGACGGACCCAAAGGGAGTCACGCGGAACATGTGCCCACACTCAAAAGCGTACATCTATTCGAAATTAAAAAATATATTTTTATATTTTTTTATAAATTAACATAATTATAAAAGTGCGTTAACATATAAACATATATACTTGTATATATTTCAAAAATATACATATAGAATTAGTTTTATGCCTGAATTTCATAATGTGATACGTTTATATTTGTTGCTTTAATAATTAGTTTTAAGAGTTGCTTGTCTATTTGAAACTATTTTTTTAATTCTTTTTATTTTTAACCGTATGTGAGAAATATTTCAAAATAAAGTCATTAACATAACTAGCTCAATCATTTTAAAACTTGTTGATGTTCATTTAAAGCGTACTTTAAAAATTTGTCTGAGATTTTATGCTCATTTTAATCTAATTTAATTTAAAGTATGCATTATAAACTTTTGTAGTTACTAATGTATGCTTTAATTTTGTACGATCATACTGTGGCTGACAAATTTATTTTTTTATTATGATTAACAGGTGCCCCTACTAGACTATATTTCTGAATCTGTCCCTTCTCATACGTCGCACCGCAAGAATACGAGACTAACATAGAGTGAGGTCTACATGCATGCGAAAGGATTGTGATTGAGATCGTGTCCGTTTTTCGAACGGTGAAACAAAAGATTTTATGAATCAATTGCAAGGATTACAATTGATTGAAGGGCAAGAGCAGAGACGCATCACGAAGCGGGAGAAGCCTCCCAATAGGGTTACCACCCTAACTCCGCGACAATCATGTGCCTTCTGTTGTATATTCTTCTTTTTCCCGGATCTCCCGAGTCGACTTTAGATCTTTACACTCCTGCCTCTAGATTCTGTTGGTTTGCTTATGGTTGTATGTATTGCTGCAGTATCAGCATGGATTCCGTCGTAACAATCGTAACGGCCGAGTGATTTGATCTTTTTTTCTTTCCCACTCATATTAGTATTATATAGATTTTTTGTGGGGCCCACTCTTGGATTCCTAAAAATGATCTGATCATTTCATTAGTTTTAAATTTTTTTTTTGCGTGACCTTGTAAAAAAATCAGCTCAACGAAGTAAATGTAAGTGTTTGATCAAATCTTACAACTTTTTATTCAAAATTTTAATCCAGAATTATGAATAAAAAGCTGTACGATTGGTTCATACATTTACATTTATTTTATGGTGCTGATTTTTCGCAAGATCGCTCGAAAAAATATTTTAGAATTAGTGAACAGATTGGATAATTTGTGTGGGAACAAAAAATGGAATCCAAAAAAAATTTGTGCAAAATACGTGAAAAAAAAAGTTAGTGTGGGTAGCAAAATTGGAGAGAGAAACATGTTTTCCGTAAGTTTTTGGACGGAGGTTAACGGTGGGGTTTAATTGATGAATTTTTTAATACTTCAGGTGTTTATGCGATATTTTATTAAGATCATATGTCTACGTGTAATTTACGTAAAAGGTCAGGTGCTAATATGAAATTTTTCTAATACCGCATAAAAAGCTTTGCAGGGGTAGTCAATGATACTACTCTTTTTAAAGAGATTCTTGGGCGTGACAAAACCCATAAGATTGATTCCATGATTTTCTTCTTAATAATAAAAAAAAATTAGGGAATTATCGAAGTTTCGTGCACTAGATTAAAAGAATAGTTAAGGAGTATAATAAAACAGATTGAAAGAATAATAAAGTAGCAAATTACGGGGCACAAAGGGACAGGTGGCGACC
Organism: Rhododendron ovatum; assembly: GCA_019656835.1. Classification (NCBI taxonomy): domain Eukaryota; kingdom Viridiplantae; phylum Streptophyta; class Magnoliopsida; order Ericales; family Ericaceae; genus Rhododendron; species Rhododendron ovatum. The sequence goes on from CM033794.1 coordinate 40,605,375, forward strand.
CTTTTGAGGCTTTTACTTTTTCTTAATTATCAAACGGGAATAGGTGTGAACCAAAGACAATAGTAGACCAATCTTTCAAATCACACTCGAGAATTAATCATAGATAGTGCTTTAGAGTACTGCCAATTAGTACTAGTTAATTGTCAAAGGGTTTAGACTTTTGTCTTGGACCGATTTGGGGTTTCGACGAGTTATGTTGCATAATGTGTCTCTGTATTTATGGTGTCGGTCATGATATTTTAGAGTCCAAAATAAACGTGCAATTAATATATGGTTACTTATACATCTTTAAATAAAATAAAACTTAAGAATTGATTTTAAGAGATTAAATTGGAATAACGTTGGGGAAGATAAAAGGTTCATGAAGCATTAATTCAGTGGAGAAAAATTGATTCGAAAATGAAAAAACCTAATGGATACTCAAAGAAGACGAAGACACACCGGAAGCGGGGGGGCTGCTGCGACCGCTTTGCGGGTTCACCTCGGTCTCGCTCCGATGATCGGAAACGTTCACTTTGTAGAGCTCGTTGAGTAGAACAATTATGCAAAAAATTAGCTTAATTGAATATCATTAAGTGCCTAATCGAAACCTTTTTATCTTGAAAAGAATGGATCCAAAACACTGGATTAAATCCATTGTAACCCATGGACCGAGAGTTATATGGGCTCCGATCAGGCACTTAATAATATCCAATTAAATTGATTTTTTGCATAGTTGTTTTACTCGACGAGCTCTACAAAGTGAACGTTTCTGATCATCGGAGCGAAACCGGGATGGACCCGCAAACCGGTCACAGCAGCCCCCCCGCTTCCAAGACACACCTAGGGATTGTCCCAGTGGTTCGGGTGGATACCTAGGCTTTCCCAGGCTTTGTGAATACTCCTCAAGATTTGGGGTTTGATTTTCCATAGGGTGAGGACCTTGAAGTATTGTGTTTACGCTAGTGATTAACTTATGTAGCATAATTTTTTGATTTTGTCCTTATTCAAATTTTTTTCACGTTTGTTAGTTTTACGCCAATTTTTATGTGATATGGGTTTGTCTCGACGAAAGAAATCAGAAAAATAAAAAATTATGATTTTTACACAAGTATTTTGGAAAATATCCAAGAAAAAGTCAAAAAATTAGTTTTGAGCTTTTTTTTTTGAATATTTTCCAAAATACTTGTGTAAAAGTCATAATTTTTTACTTTTCCGATTCCTCTCGTCGAGATGAATCCATATCACATGAAAGTTTGGCATAAAACTAACAAACGCGAAAAAAGTTTAAATAAGAACAAAACCAAAAAGTTATGGTGGATAAGTTAATCACTAGTGTAAACGGGGCCGTGAATGGTGTGGCCGCTCTAGCTCCCTGGAGGTTTGAATTGCACAATAAAGTTCATTCAGTGGCCTGGTTTAATTGTAGGGCTATTTCTTCGTTTAAAAAAAAAGAAAAAAGGATGAAGTGTCAACCGAAGAAAGAATACCACCGGGCCAAACCTTAGGTCAAAGTCCTCTGCACCCAAATTCATCTGTACCTCTGTCTTGATGGATTTTCCGCAGCTGGATTAAGTTAACAATTTTATATTTCTCATAAGTTTTACACAATTCAAAGGCGAAAAATGCACTGGAACATGGATACATCAAATTTTCGGGACGAAGGATTTGAGAGCTCCAACCTGGGCTTTAAAAAATCCGATACAATCTTACTTGGCTTTAAAATTTCCGGTACAGAGATTAGCTAATTTTGGATATGAAGTTGAGGTTCTCTCTCTCTCTCTCTCCAATCCTCAATTTCTTCAATTCGTATTCATTTTCTAGCAAAAAAGAAAACATTAACGATGTCGACGTTTGGACATTAAGTAGATTTCGATGATACAATCTTATAGTATCACAGCTATCGCCGATGTTTGTTGGCTCATATTTCATAGCCTAAATGGATTTTGAATTCTAAAATAGACAATATTAGACTAATCTTTTATATCACATTCAAGAATTAATCATAGATAGTGCTTTCACAACTAGAGTGCCAATTAGTACTAGTTAATTGTCAAACGGTTTAGACTATTATCTTGGACCGATTTGGGGTTTTGATGAGTAATGTTGCATAACATGTCTCTATATATACGGGGTCGGCCCTGAAATTTTAGAGTCCAAAATAAACATGCATACAATATATGATTATCTAAACATCTTTAAACAAAATAAAATGATGAAAATAAACTTTAAAAATTAAGTTTAAGAGATTGAATTGGAATAATGTTGGCCGTTGGGGAAGATAAAAGGTTCATGACCAATTAATCCAGTGGAGAAAAATTGATTCGAAAATGGAAAAACCTTAATGGATACACAAAGAAGATGAAGACACTTCGACCAAAAAAAGAAGACACGCTTACATGTTGTCCTAGTGGTTCGGACGGATACCCAGGCTTTGTGAGCACTTCTCGAGGTTTGGAATTCGATTTTCCAAGGGTGAGCAGCCTGAAGTAAGTGGGGGGCCGTGACTGGTGTGGCCGCGCTAGCTCTCCTAGAGGTTTGGATTGAGCAGCCGTGTTCATTTAGTGGCTTGACTGTAAAACTGTTTCTCCATTTAAAAAAAAAGAAGAAGCTGAAGTGTCAACCAACTGTGCCAGTCAAACCTGAGGTCGAGTTCTCTGCACCCAAATTCATCTATGCCTCTGTTCTTATGTATTTTCGGCAGTTGCGATTAAGTTAACAATTTTATATTCCTCAAATGTTTTACATAATTCAATGGCAACAAATACACCGGAACATAGGTACACCAAATTTTCGGTACGGAGGATTTGAGGGGTCCAACCTGGGCTTTAAAAAATCCGATACAATCTCACGGACCTTTAAAATGTCCGGTATAGAGATTAGATAATTTTGGATATGAAGTTGAGGTTCTCTCTCTCTCTCCAATCCTCATCTTATAATTAAATGAAAATAGTAACATTAAGTAGATTTTGATGATACAATCTTGCTGTATCGCGGCTGTCGCCGATGTTTGTTGGCTCATATTTCATAGCCTAAATAGATTTTGAATTTTAAAATGGTAAAATTAATTAAAATTTAGCTTATAAAATGAACTAAAATTTGAAATCGTATCATCCACTCGTGCAGATACTATCCTATCAATATCAATCCAATCTCACTGGTTAGGTCATCTTATATATGATTCGTGGGATTATATAATATTGGACAGGAAGTTTATATTTTTACTCTCCAATCCTTTTCTGCCATTCGTATTCAATCTAGCTGTTTGATATGTAGGATTTATTACGGGCAAAGTCTACTTTCACCCATCGCCATGTGCGGATATCCTCCCTCATGGTTCAAAACTGACCACATAACTTACTTGTGGTTTTGAAAATGTGAGGATAGACCCCCCTGCCGTCATATTTTCTAATCCATATTAACGGACACAACATTAATCCCGTATGAACTGACCTCACAAGACTTGATAGCATCTTGGAGGTTTCGAATCTAAGATCCAAATCCAAAGCTTTATCGACGACGATGCTAATCCCAAATAAGTCGAGTCATAATTGTTGAAGTCGACACTGTAGTAAAGCAATTTAATGTACCATTTGTCAAGTTTTCTTAATAAAACTTTTATTGCCTATAAAAAAGAAAAGAAAAGCAATTGCCTATATACCCTTGTAAATATTTTCTCTTCTTAGTGCATAGTATGTGATTGAGTTTGAAAATTACAGTTTGAAAATTAATCAAAATCAAATTCAATCAAAACAAGCAAAGCTCTTTTATCCAAGAGTTCTTGAGCGCTCGGTAATTACCCGTAACAACTATTGAAATAATGGAATTATACTCCTAACCCTAGATATGAGAGTTATGATTTTTTGCCCTAATTAGGAGGTTCACAAGTAATAATTTACACTGGAAGTGAGCTGAGATAAGTTAAATTATTTTAATACTACTACATTGGCACTGAGCCTCCTTGACACCATGTGGGTTGTGATATTTCTCAAGACCCCAAGGTCTAGGATTCAAGGCCTGGTAGGAATAGACCAAGCTGGGAAGTTCAAAGGTATTTTAAAATACCTTTTTTTTCCCAAAAAATCTCTCCTAGTATAATTTTTGGAGCGATGCTACACAGTTGTAAACGGCTTCGGACACAATTGTGTTGTTCGGCTTTTTGCTATTTTATCCTTCGTCTTGAAATTAATGCAACTACAAAAGAAATCTTCCTTGGGAATACCTCTCTCTCTATTTTTTTTTTGTATTACCCGAACCCACCCCTTGTAGTAATTGTTTGCGTTGAAAAGTGTCTCGTGAATTGACACTTACGTGTTAGGAGATAGGAGGTCAGGAGTTAAACTCCTCCTCCAAGTGTTAACGTAACTATTCTAAAAAAAATTGACTGCCACTGATAAAAAAAAATCACGCTAGCAAAAGATGAAAAAATAAAAAAGGGAGAACCGTAACTTTGACCAATACATTAATAATAAAATTACGGTAATTTATAAAAACCAAATAGAGTTAGGCGCAAAATTATCTGTTTTTGAAATAGCATCAGGATCCCGATTCATGGAGTTATCGGTTCGGGAAAAAAAATAAAATTATTAAAAAACATAACAAATGAACTAAAAAGATAAGTAACGAATCAAAATGTAAAAATGTGTTGTACATGAGGAATGAAGTTTGTTATAACGAACTATATAGACTAACGCAAACAAGTACTCCTATTTATTTATTTTTGAATTAAAGGCGATTGTATTGTGAGAGAATGACTTGTCTCGTAAAGCAAAAAATAAGTAAAAATAAGAATCTTAGCAGAACGAGGCCAATTTCACCTCTTTTATAGTACACATCGATGAGTATACCATCGATCCGTACTCTAATAAGCATTATGTGCACCATAGCTTTCTTGGAAGAAAATAGGATTCTGTATTTGCTGTTGGCAATGTGTGTGTATATATATATCCCTCTCCAGGCTACGATAATGATAAAGAAGGAGAAAAAAAAAAAAAGGCCCATTGGGTGGTTATTTCAAATTGATCACCAAGGTTTTGAGTTCGATCGAGACTTTGCTTCTCCTAACTCACGAACCTTCTAACTCATATCATATGAGTTTCTTACCTTCCTCAAAAAGCGCGAAAAGAAGGAAGGTAAAAGCCAAAATTGCATATCACGTCATTAGGAAAACCCTAGATAGTAGTCCATAAGCAAGGGAACTTTGATGATCCATTGTTACATCCGTGAACTATATAGTCAAAGCAGAAAGCGCCTTGATTTCAGCAGCAGAAATTGCTGAAAGACCAAAAAATAAAAAGTCATCTCTCTCTGCCCCCAAACCCAATCCAACTCCCAAAAAACGAAAAACAAAGAAAATACACACAGAAAACTATTTCATAATAACCCAATTAAATCAATACATTATTATGCCATTAGAGGAGGAATTGTTCCCATCAACGCCGGGCAAGTTCAGGATCGAGAGGGCCCAGCGTGGTACCTGAGCTTCGTCGACTCCGGTAGCCGGAACTTCTCTGCCTCGTGGGGCGGCATCCACATGGAGAGATTTCAAGGGCAAGACAGTCATTCACCTTCCCCATATCACCCCACGTAACTAACGACAGGGGGTACCCCTGTTGTAGCAAATCCACCCGCGCGGTGGATTACAAATCCAAAGTTGGCAAATCAGGGGCTAAATCCGGGTAGGGTTTTTGGCTGCCAAAGTCCGGAGAAGAGGAGGAGGTGGAGAAGTAATCAGCCCGCATCCCAAATCCACCTCCATATCCGGCATCCAAACAGGCCGTAATTGTGTTATTACCCTTTCTGATGCACTGATGAGGACATGTGTAACTTAATTCATACGCTTTGGGGGGCGACTAAAATAAAGCATATTTCCATGGTTTGGGCTGTGTGACATCTACATCTGTGAAAGAGATTGATTGCACAATCTCCCAAAACCAAGATAGTTGTAACGCGGAGGAACCCGTAAAAGCGATGCAGACCCAAAACTGTAACGCGGAAGAACCCGTAAAGCGACGCAGAGTGGCTAGATCGGTCGCTCATCTTAGCAATCGATGGCTCGAATCTTAACTAAGAAATGGTGGTCCAGATTTGTATGGCTCTGCACTTGCTCGACAGCATCCCCGAATCCGCATAGGGGGAAAAGACTGCATATAAACAACCGCCGACCGCGTACAAAATACACACAATTACACAAACACTCAGATACTATAGGGGATCTCACTCACGCTTCACCACCTATGTGTATGAGTTCTTCGTACTGTGTAAGTATTTAGACAGAGGCGGACATGAGGAGTTGTCAGGGGTGCTTTGGCCCTGCACAACTTTAAATATTTTCGTAAATTGATGTGGTTATTCATTTGAATTTGAAAAAGTTTTACAGGATTGACCCTTGCTGTTCCTTTGGGTTAAAAGTTCTTAAAATTCTACGTATGTGCGAAAAGACCTCATAAAATTCTGAGTTATCTATTGTTTTTTAGTTACATGTGTAAAATTAAGTGGCAACTACGTATATACACATAGTTTCGTCTCTTCATCAGACGTAACAAATTACAATATGCACTTACGAATATTTTCTCTATAATCAAGGTAGGAATACATGTGATCCGGGCCTCTGCTAAACACAAATCATGTGTGCACCATCAACTATGGAAGTGTATATGTAATTTGTGTATGGACATATATAGTATTGTTGACATATAAGTTTAGTTTGACATTTTGGGCTCGTTAGAATGCCCATTGGGAGATAGAGAAGCTGATGTTCTACTCACCAAAAACAATGCAAATTTGAGGAGTTGGATTCTACCTTTGGAGTAAGGATTTGGTAAACATAGCTGTGCCAAATTGCGGAGAATGGGTGAGGCCGGTCCCGGATTTCGTTGGAGTTATGTGGGCTAGGCCTGAGCTAGATGCACCCCAAACAAAGCTGGGCCAAATTGCCTGTTTTACAGGCCTTCGCATAACACGTCTCACTCTGCTTTTTTTTCTCCAAACAATGTATACCTCCATTGTGAAACGGAACATGCGTATTCATCTTTCTGGAGTCATTCGATGCATGGGTCTTTCGTTATTTGTGAGCATTTGCATTTGAACAGCTCTGGATACATCAATCCACAGGAACTTGTGCGCGTAACGGTATTCGAAGTGGAATGCGATCGGGACATGTTTGAATTGCAACAAAAAACACAAACGTGATAAACACACAGAATAAATTCACACAGGATTCTCAAGCAATTTTTATTTAATGTTTTTGTTCCTTTTAATTTCGATTTTCTATTTTAAGCAAATATATGGTGCATTGCGTGATCTCGAATTCGAGAAGTAGATTCTTTTGCTTTATGTTATTGGATGAAAACTTAATATTACCAAATATGGATGACTTTTTTTCTTGGTTTTTAGAATTTATAATACAATTCAGCAGACTGGAGGATGCTCATGATTCCTTAAGCAGTACCTATTGGAAATCCTACACAACAAATGTTAACGTGATCGAATTTCGGGGCTTAAAGCGGTTGCACCTCTCCCTTTTATCTCAGGGCTGGCCCTGCGTGATTTGTTAATATCACAACATTTTCCGTGTGTGTTTGGATTGTCTTAATTTTTTTTCTTGCCTCCATGTTCGGCTTCTAAACTAAAGTACATAATTATCATCATTAATTATAAAAATTCCATTATTGTTTACTAAAATGTCATATTAACAACTTATCTTGATAACAAACCTCCGCAATTGCCATCACTTTTTTCAGTGCACTCCTTAGCACCAACATCTACCATTTACGAAATAGTGACACCAGGTGGCTTGCTGACGCGATGTCACCCATTCATTTATGTTCCGCTATATATGCCAGTGGCGGGTTCCGCGATCGCGCTTGACACTGTAAAATTTTCAGCCAATTCGGCCTCGGATCTTGCCCGGAGCATCCGTGACCAAACGTTGATAATTTAATGTGTGGGACCACGTCAGTGCACTATACGATGTCATTATTATTAATATTTTCTGCTGTTACTGTTGTGATGACATTATCAGGACCGTTACAAATCTGTTACATATATTTTCTGGAATAAACAGGGATTAAAAAGTAAGATACTACTTATATTTTGTTGATTACATGTTCTCATACATTGTTTTCCTCCATTCAGTATGCTCATATCACTGGTCGGTTTTCTTTCTTTTCTGCCAAACAATAGGATGTTGGTAGCGGTTTGATGGTTAGTAGCTGCAACGGGAGCCAAACACCGATTCAAGAGAGGGACTCCCGTACACCGATTCAAGAGAGGGAGAGTGGCGAACCACGCAAGGCGTGATGTTCATATCACTAAAAATGGTTAGAGGTAGTACGTTTCTAAATTAGCGAAAACAAAGGTGTTAAAGTGAATCCGGTAGAAAGAAAAACTCTTGCAGCTTAACAAGTTTAGACTTAATGTGGCAAATAGAACTCACCACCTCTTATGAACCACTAGAAGTAGAGGCTGCTAATCTTGCAAATAAACCTATGATGCCATACATGAAATTAATCCATCACTTCTAGCAACCAACACGGCAATAATCGATCTAAAAAATAGCTCTGCCATGATTTCGAACAAGCAAAACAACTGCTACAGGAAAACAAAGTAGGGGCAACCCAATTAACATGATTTTATTACTAGCAATTATTTACTACTCCTAATTATCAGAGTGAGCATCCAATAATTTACATTCTATGCGTCAATGCGTGAGTTGTATCGATCCATGTCGAAGCAAAACCTCAGGCACAGAACAGACCTAGTGAAGAACATTTATTAATCTTTTATACATAATAGCTTGTGACAATGCAAGCCAAACAAATACATAGGGAGCTATGCGATCGGCCCAAAAATCGCCAGATGTGGTGAATATCCAAACGGTCAAATGATAGAAAAAAAGAAAAGAAAAGAATTTTGCTATATTCTGCTGGTGTACGGTGCAACTAAGCCCTTGAGTACAACACAAAAAATGAAAATCGCCGAATTATGCACTGAACACCTCGTAATGCTGTGAACCAGTGACTGCACCTGCTGAAGTTAAACAATCCTCGTCTCAACACTGCATTCCTTTTTTATTCTTATTTGACAACACACTGCATTCCTTTTTTAAGAGCTCACGCTTTATTGTTTTTTCTCTCCATCTTAATAGCTTCATATGATGTCATGACCTCTTTGAACTTTGCCTCAGCTAACTCTGCAGCAAAAGACAACACTCAAATGTTGTAAATACCACAAAATGGCATAAGGAGCGAGATTACACCATCCAGTGTAGAATTTGTAAGATCCTACTAAGCAATGAGCAAACAGATGCCTACCTTTGTTGTCCTGATTTTGATCTGGGTGGTACTGCATTGCCTTGGCCCTGAAAGCAGTCTGCGTGGCAAACAAAAGGAAATGTTTTTTCCCTCTTGGAAAAAGATTCTGTATACAGTAATAGTGTAATACATATTACATAGCACACAACAAAGCATAAATATTGAAGCCTGTTTCCATGGCCAAAGACGGTTCAACAATTATTTTATTCACAGAAACGGCAGTTAAAGATTTAATCTTTTAACCAACTTGGGGTCAATAGCTAGAGCTAATCAAACTAAATGCTTACTCAAGAAAGTTCAAATCTACAACTCGGAAAATGGTTTTATGTTGTGATGTTCAAATTGGAAAAATATTGTCTCAAATGTTTTCTGTTGTGCTACGCTCATGAATAGGGAACAAAATAATGATCCTAGGGGACTCAGGTCCTGGGTAACAAAATATTGAAAGGCACGCTAAGGTTGAAATGCTATCATGACTTAAGCCATGAGGTGCCCATATTAACTTCTTGCCGTTACCACCTCAGTTGAGAGGTAATGTGAAAGGGTTACCTTTTGTTATCCAAACGATATAGTGCTGAACTGAAATGGAAAGCCATAGAAACGAATTTATGACGCTTGTTTGTCGTGAACGATTTTTGCCACAACTTATTTCATAGAAGTCTTGAAATTGCATAATGCATATTATCAAAGAAGAAATAAAGCACAAACTTATGTTTCATCTTTATATCTCCGAACTTTGTAATTGACCCCTCTTCGTAGGATTTGCATATTCACTGGCTTCATCTCATGATTTGTTGTTAATGACTCTGTGTCATCGCTCACCTCAGCTTGGGAAGCCACGAGATCTAGTCAGTGTTGTCACTGTCGTGGTTTTGTTCTAATTCAAGGCTAAGTTCGAGACTATACCTACGAGGATGGATATGTTCTGACAAAATGAGGAGACTCTTAGAAATTCCTTTTTGGTACATGCTGATGTTGGTTACAAACTCGGTGAATAGATATGTTACCTACCCAATAGTGAAACTCTGCAAATAAAGCAAAAACGGCTCCCACAGAGCGATGTATTAGAAACATATGACTAAGTATGTCTATGGTTAAGGACCTTAGGGTTGTATATATCAATTGATTTTATTAGAGGTTAATATGGGCACGATTATTGTATTACTTGAGGTCTGCCCTTTTGGTGGGGTTCGCTTTGCCAGGTTTGGTGTCATTTAAACTGTCTCATAACAGCTCTATTTGGTGATAGAATTTTCAAGTTATTAGAAGATGACATGCATTTTGGAACATCCCAAATTGAAAAACATGACAAAAATAGGATGGAGGGAATAAAATGACTCTATGCAATGGAGGCATTTGAACCTACTTAATTCATGTTTTTTGCAGATGCATCAAGTGGGAGATGCGAGCATTATTAGGCTCCGTTCTAGTAAACTTACAAGTTTGGAACTTATTTCGGTATTTTTTACTTTTTGTTTAGCTTTTCGTCATAATTTTTGGGGTAATTGTTCATCTCAACAAGACGAATCGGAAAAAGTATAAAAATATCGACCGATGTTGAAAATATTCAAATAAGACGGCACTTCAGACAAGACAAATAAGACTGTTGTTTGATACTTTTTCCGTATTTAGTGAACTTTTTCATGCTTTCTGTCATAATTTTGTACTTTTTAGACTACTCTCGTTGAGACGGATGATTAATCTAAAAAATATCACGCGAATCTAACAAAAATTCAGAAAAGACGAACAAAACACACAAAACGAAGAAGAAAATTAATTTTACAAGAATGGAGTTTGAGAAGCCTAGGGCACCTAAAATTCAAAAAGCATCCCAATGTAATAAAAGTCCGCTCAAATTATATCAGGAGGTCTGAAAAGTATAAAGAGATGATTGTAATTATGCCTGGGGAAGATATGCGATGAGACAAGCATTAGTAATTATGAAAGCTGGCCAAATAACATGATGATAGAGAAATTTTGAAGTATCAAACAGGATCACACAAAACTAGGTACTAAACCTCAGATTCTATCAGTACTTATGGTAATAAAATGAGGAAGGGAGACTCATAGATCTGGAGTATTTTATATGAGATGCGGCACATACCTTAATCTCATTGTCAGTATAAGGTTGTGTTCTCAACCTGTTGCAATGACACAGAATTACAAAATCAAGATCAGATACCAGTCTTGCTCTCACAAAATCGGCAGATTTATCCAATACGTTCTCATTTTCCCGATATGGAAGTAAAAGTATCATATCATAACTACAAAGGGTAAAGATAAACAGAAAAGAACGTCAACCTCTCCTGGTACACTATGTTTGTTCCATGTTTCCTAGTATGGAATCACAAACACCATCTTTACAAATGGAAAGAAAAAACACAAAAAGAAAGTAAAACCATGGCTCACACACCTACACCAAATAAAACCGAGGTGTCAGGTAGTAGTAATATTTACTTCTACAAATTCAAGTCACTTCTAGCTGTTCACCTTAAAATGAAGGCCTCGTATGACGCGTTATTCTCAATTGAATCAGGTAGTATGGGGCCTTCAACAAAGCTTAAGCTCCTATTTAAAACCTAGACACTTCAAGCACAAACTTTAAGAAATGGTAAAGAAATGGTAACACATAACTACAATTAATACAATGGGATTGAATAACGCACAGATTTCTTCAGTTTATTTGACTAACACCGTCTTCTTGTATGGACTTCCCATTTCTTAAAACACAAAGAAAGTGCCCTGGTCACATGAATATATATATATATATAGAGAGAGAGAGAGAGAGAGAGAGAGGAATTTTCAAGTGAGGGATCCCTCATTTTGTTAAAATGAGGGACTTTCATTTTCCGATCAAATTTGAAAATCCAAACCGTTCAATGTGTGCAGAACGTAATTTTACGGGTCCCCGAGAGAAATCAGCAAAAAAAATGACCGAGAAGGGCGTCATCCTAGCAGTTTTTTTTGAACCGTTCAATGAAAACTGCTCCCGAGAGAAATCAGCAAAAAAAATGACCGAGAAGGGCGTCATCCTAGCAGTTTTTTTTGAACCGTTCAATAAAAACTGCTCGGATGAAGCCCTTCCCGGTCATTTTTTTTGTTGATTTCTAGCGGGAACCCTTAAAATCACGTTCTGATCACTTTGAGCGGCTCGGATCATCGAAATTCAATCGGGAAGGGGAGTCCCGCATTTTAATAAAATGAGGGATCCCTCACCGGAACCTAACTCATCCTCTTTATCTTTCTCCTCCAAACCTTCTATTTCTAGGAGGTTCTCGCGAGTGTAGATTATCATATTATTAATTGATTAATAAAACTAAGCCTTTCTTCATCAAAAAGTACATCAACTACTCTTCTAGATAAGCCAAACTTGCGGACAGGCATATATCGTGGATCCCCCTTTTCGAACAAAATAAGACGGCAATTTTTTTTTCTTTATTGCAACCCACTTTATATGGAAAAAACAGAAACAAGCCAGAAGGGTCAACCAGCATGTTTTTTAAAAGCTTAACCCATTGACGGGATGAGATCAAATTTGCCATCAACAGACAACTCTGCTGATGACATCAGAGGCACAAGAGATTCTATATACCTCAACCTAACCTTCTTCCGGAATTTTTCTTTCAGCATCTTACCCAAGTATGTTGATTCACTGATGTTGAATTTATAAATTTCACTTTTCCACTAGCAACTTGTCCTAAAACGCCTAATTGAACGAAAATAGGGAAACAAAAAACAATGTCACCAGCTTGGATAGCTGTCTAATTTCTATAACAGTGACCATTACCTGTTAAGGCCCAAGACGGAGTAGTGATGAGATAATGCATAAGTAGCACTGCCTTGAGGAGTTTCCCGGAAGTTACTCCTCTGATCTCTGTTTGATGTATTGGTCTTCCAGTACCAATCTTCCCTCTGGAAATGTTGATGATATGCATCTGGACCACTTTCTCTCCAGCTCTCATAGCTCCTTTTGTACTTGCTCCTCTCCCTGTTAAATACACTTTGCATACGCCTAATACGCTCCTAGGAAGAGAAGAACCAAGGGAAAAAACAATAACATGTCTTCATTAATCCATTATTCAACAAGTGCCCACCCTGCCCAAAGCAACAAAGAGAGGTATAAAATATAAAGTTAAAACAGAAGGGAGTCTCACCACTCTTTCCATTTCCTCTTCATACTCCTCCTGCATTCGACGATTATATCTTTTCCATGCTTCCTCCTGAAAACTTGACCGGAAAGAACCACCAGTTCCACTTTTCCATGATGACTGTGACCTGGTCAACTGTAGTGGAGGAGCAACATGCATAATCAGTTATGCAAGCTAAATTTAAACAACTGCATCCACTCTTACGCAGAGGGAGAAAGAGAGAGGAGTTTCCGATATTGGTTTTTAACAAATTCAATTCTAGAAGCATACCCCGAACAATATGAAATAAAAACTTCTAATAATTCAAGTTCTTAAAGGAACTCCTTGCTAGTGGTAGAAAGCAGAAACAATAATCCATCCTTGCCAGGTACAGTAAACCATCCATCCTTGCTTGTATTACAAATACACAGTTCCATATCCATAAACTTCATACACCTTTGAGCCTTGCACCCCTCCCTCGATGATAGTAGTTGAGCGAACTATTGGATATGGAACATAGAGCTACAGGCGAAGGGATTGGGTCTCGTCTGCTATGATCTCCCCAGTCAAAATCTTGGATTTGTAACCGAATGAAGTTGTTGTGATTTCGAAATGAAATTGAATGTCAATGTTCCCGCTAAGCATTAGATTTGCTTCACTCTGGCTATGAAATGCACGCATATGAAACCTTCCTACTTAGAACAAGTAAAACATTGTACAACAGCGTAATAATGCGATGCAAGGCTTATTACATGTTTCAAACTGGAAAAAAAACAAATATAGTAACTGCCTCCACTTCAAAACCTGTAAAAAGGTTAAGATTAAATTGATAACCATACAAAACTGTTAATCATCTTACTTTGGTCAAACCGTCAAAGGGCTCCAACTATGTTGCTTCTAATCCTAAATGTAGAATCTTATATCTCCCTAAAAAGATGTGTTTTACTATACGAGCTAAACCATAACCTAAAAACTGTTGCCGCTATCAGCTCGCTACCAAGCCAATAATTATGTCAACCATAACTTTAGCGCATGTACGCAGAGAAAAGACGTGATCATGCAAAAGAGATCTAGAATTTCCAAAATCAAGTAAGGCTTCTTTTCATGGAGGCTGAATAATAATACCCTCTGACTATTAAAACAATTCCAAGATGGAAACATCAGGCGTTTGTACAAACATAATTATTGACAAAAATGAAATTTCCATGGCATTATCCTGTAAAGGAGAACATCAGCCATTGCATGACATTAGCAGATAGACCGGAACCTCGTCAAAACTACATTAACACCACAAAGGATTAAAGATAAAGAAATGGCAACAATCACTACCTGAGAATAGAACCAATCAACCGACCGTCGCAGTTGTCCCACCTGCCGGATTTGTTGATAAAAAATAAAGTAATTACTAGAAGTTGCCCCATCGAATATATTACAAAAAGATAAAACTACAACCCAACGAACTACAGAACCTTGAGATAGGAAGGCCGCATATGCATCCAACGTGGCGTGTTTTCTAAGATCGTAAGGGATTCATTCGAGTTTCATTAAACTTTTCAATCTTGTAGGTTTGGTGACCTTATCTTTCGAGTTTAACATGACTCTTTAAGCCTTCAAAAATGATAAGATGAGCATCTACTTCTGCAGGTTTTTATCCTAGAGTAATATTCTAACCTTTGAAATGGGATCCCAAAGACGAAGAGGAACCTGAAAGATCATACCACCAAACACTACTGAGATTTTCAGCTAAGCAAGGGCGAAGAGCAGAGCACTAATCAGCATTAATCCCTATGACTTCTTCCTATTCCCTTCTCCCCCCAACCAAACCCGCAACCCCCCACAACCCCCCTCCCCACCCCCCCCCCCCCCCCGCACACACACACACACACACCAAAAAGAAAACAATAATAAATAAATAAAACCCTGGCAAAACCCCATCTTTTAGGTTTCCTTGTGCTTTGCGCTTTTACATTTTCCTCTTCTCTAATAAACAGTTGATCTACATTCACTAAATCACAGAAACCAAGTAACCAATAACTTCGATATAACTAGGTTTTAAGTAATCGCTTGGAAGAGAGACTACAAAGTCCCCATAGCATAATTCATGTGCAAAGGGTGCTGCAAAGGCCTCCCCCTTTTCCATGAAGCAGCAATAATGCAGACCATTTGTTCCCCACGAAAAGCAGCAGCCTTGCCATGATGACCATTGCACCGATTGTGAAAGTAAATAAAGCAGCGGAAACTGCGAGTGCAATGAGCCCATGACGATAACAGGTGTAAAATTGGCCCCTTTTTAAACCTACCTGATAGAGGGGAAAATGTCTTCGATAAGTGTACCCAATTGATCCAGATGGCTTCTAATTCATGGGTTCAAACTGTTCAAAGTCTACAAGGCTCTTGAGTTCATCTAGCATCAATTGGCTTTTACTGCTTTGATAATTATACTCAGTAGATAAGGATACTTTAGTTCATACAGTTTACTAATCTTTATTGCCTTATCTTTATATATAGTTGTGTTGTGATGTATACTCCTTGTCTGCAAGATTGCACCCCTTTTGGTACTTTTGTTTAACAACAATTTTACTATCCTATCATGTTTAAAGGTGGCTATAACTAATCCATGCTAATCATATCCATCAATTAACCTGATAAGGAACACTACATGATGTTCAAAAATGAATTGGGTATCCAACTCCAAGGACTTTTTGTTCACAAACTACCCTTTTGCCTAAAAAACTGCCAAGAAGAAAGAAAAAACCTGTCATTCCAAATTTCTTCTCTCATCTTCTCTACTTCCTCATCCCAGGTTTCATTGCAGATAATCTCATTTGTTGATATTCCTCTTTCTGCATAACATGATTTGCAGAAGCAGCGTGTGTGCCCGGGCATCTAGTTTTATGGATTATTAGCTCTTCCGTTCACTAAATTCTAGTAAAAGACAGCCCTTTTTTTCCAAAAAGAACAAAAAAAATGAAATGGGTTTCGAATTCCAAGGACTTTTCAACAACTTACGGTGAAAATCGTAGCTGTTGCTCCAATCAAACCAAAAGCAAGATTCTTTTTTTCAATAACCAGTTGTCCAGGCCAGCTTTTGCCGAATGCTGGGGACCACAAACCCACTGTCCACTAGCGGTGGCGACCCAAAACAAGAATTCCCCATAGTTTGACATCAATTCTCCTCGCTCTTATGATTTGTACAAAATCAAACTCTTCTGTTCACTAAATTCTACTAAAACAAAAAACTTTTCTCTAAAAACAATAATAAAATGAAATGGGTTTCGAATTCCAGGGAGTATTCGACAACTTACGGCGAAAGTCGTGGCGGTTGCTCCAATCAAACCAAAGATGAGAATCCCCCATAGCTTCATATCCTCCGCTTTCTCTTGACGGGGTCTGTTTGGCAATGGTTTATCATCATCGTGGTCGTTGTTACTCATCTTGGTGTTTCTTTCGGAGCTTGAATTGTTCATCGAGTGGGCATAGTAGCTGGTGGAAATTGAATTTACAAGCCCTAGACCAATGCTTTGTCCAATTGGGTATTCGATTTTTTTTTTTTTTTTTTTTTCACAGAGGACTTGGAATGATATTTTACCAAAGGAGATACGAATCCGTGTGCGTGTGGAAGTGGAGGTGGGATGGGCAGAAGGGGTTCAGGTTTTGATTGACAATTCGCAGATTGAACGGTGGTAGAATTCGTTTTAGGCTCGCTAGGCACATTATTTTTTGAATTAAAATGATATATTATGAATAGATTATTTGTCTCGTAAAATAAAAAATAAAAAATTAATAAAAAATAAAAAAATTTCCTGAACGTGGCTGTAGTTTATTGTGGTGTATTTTTTCCAGTATTACTTTGTAATTTTATTTTTAGTTTTTCACAGTAATTTTTTAGATTATTCGTTCGTTAGAGCCTACAACAGTAAAAAAGTGATTAAAAAAAAACATGTGTATTGAAGTTAAATTTTTTTATTAGAGACACGAACAACAAAAATGACAATTATTCAGTATTTTTACAATTCTTAATAATTTTTTATTGTATTTTTTTAACTGCTTGAGACGACTGGCAAATCCAAAAAAAACTTAATAGTATGGATCTATCAATAACCCAAAGAGAAACATAAAAAATATTAAAATAATAATTAAGGAATAATCCAAAGAGAACCACTGCTTAGTGCAGTTGGTCAGGCATTGCCTTTCCTTTGTGGAAGGTCTTGAGTTCGAGCCCCACAGAGGGCAGGCCCTTTAGAGGACCAGGGCTATGGATAGCTTCTGGTCTCTCTGCGTTAACTCTAACACCCCCACTAACCACCGCTGATGTATATCGCCGTGGCAAAAAAAAAAAAAAAGGTTGTGTTTGGATAAGTTATACTGTATTATTTAGATACGTGTCTACTTTTTTTTTTTTTTGGATGAAAGGATCAAAAGTTTTAATGAAATTGACTATAAATTAACATTTTTTTTGAAGAGTTTTCTTTTGGTATCTTTAGAGTGTTATGATCTAAACTATTTTCAACTTTGATTTTTATTTTTATGTTTTTGGATTTCAAAACAAATGATTAATCTCGAAATTTACAACGAGAAACTAAGTAAAAAATAATAAAAATTTACTATCTTCATAAAAAAATTATGATTAAACTTCAGTAAAAGCTGTTTGGCAATGGGTTGTCACCATCGTGGTCGTCGTTTCTCATCTGGGTGTTTCTTTCGGAGCTTAAATTATTCATCGAGCGGGCGTAGTAGTTGGTGGGAATTGAATTTATGAGCCCTAGACCAATGTTTTTCGAATTGGGTATTCGAGGTTTTTTTTATTCCTCAGAGGATTTGGAGTTCCTTTTTACCAAATGGAATTATGAATCGGGGTGTGTGTGGGAGTGGAGGTGGGATGGGGAGAAAAAGGTTCCAGTTTTGATGGACAAGTTGCAGATTCAAAGGTGCTCGAATTCGTTTAGGATGAGTTCTTCGTAATTTAGTAGTAGTTGTGTATTTTTTTCCGCAGTACTTACGTGTAATTTTTTGTTTTTGTTTAGCTCGTTTTGAATAGGGTAATGAGAAAAGGATACAAAATGTTTATTGAAGTGGCCGGGATGGTTGAGCTTCGTCAGAGCTGGTCGACTATTGTTGGAGTCGCTGAGCTGGCCGACGGTTAGTGAGCTTTCTTTGCTGGAGTTGTCGGAGCTTTGTGTTATCTTTCTTCGTCGGAGCTTTGTGTTTTCCGTTGAAGCTTTGTGTTGCCGGAGCTTTGGGTAAGAATTGTGTTTTGGCATCAGAGATGCTACTACCCAAAATTCGGTTTTTAACCAAAATTTGAGTATTTGACTCAAATTTTTTTTTTTTTGCAAGAGTGGGGCGGGGGGGAACTCCACGCTGAAAACCTTGAGCTGTTGAGTGACCTCCCTTGCCAACACTCTAATGTCATCACAACAAACTCATACAACCGCAACACCTCCGAACCCTATCATAACAAGTCCAAGGATATACACATTACCACCATTACTTCTGGCGGTCACATCTGCCTCCATCCATTGTGGCAAGCTTCCGCAAGCCTTTTTTCAGTGCGGTGACCAGTTTTCATTGATTGCTTATCATTGAGTGGCTTATGTGGTGCTAGGCAATCTCGTCCGGCGTGGAAGGTTGTATACGGTGGCGGCAGCTAGGGGTGTAGGTTTAGGACAGTTGGTGGGAATGCTGCGGTAAGCACTATATGGTAGTGTTAGAGATAATGTGCATGTAAAGCAATGGTTGAAGGGTAAAAAATGATACTATTAGACTTTTCTATTTACAGAGTTGAATTAATTTCTGATCTTTATACTTTAAGGGCCTGTTTGGAGGGAGGTTACCGAAAGGGTATTAGTAATATCCCCTCCAAAGACCGTGGGCCCATGGTTAAGCCATGGTTTGGGAACACATTTTGCCGGTGGTATTAGCTAAGTCTCGGATTCTCTTGTACCCCCTATAGCCCCAGCGGGAGGATTATTTATGCGAAGGTTTTGGGGTGTTATTACATAATATTCCCCTCTCTTCCATTTCAATTACAAAACAACATTATCCCCCCATTTTATCCCTTATCTAAACCAAGTAGGAGTATTATTTAATTCCCCTGTCGCATCAATGTGGGTCTACTCTTCTTACATAATACCCCCTACTATCTTATCTCTCATTCATAATTGATACTCTCAATTCTTATCCCGCATCTAAACGGACCCTAAGGGGATTAAGTGTCTAAATTTGAACTTTAAGGGAAAACTCCTAAAAAGGTAATATAGTTGAGGGGGGTTAGTACAATTTTCCCCTTTTTAAATATATATACGCTTGTTCCTTTTTAACTGGCTCCAACAAATTAATTTAACAGGAATGCAGATCAACAAACTCTGGGGAAATCTAAACCTCATAATTAAGAAATTACATACTTGGTGAGGGTTTGTTAAAGGCTGGAGATGCTATTACTCTCTATTTTTTGGCCACCAACTCCACGCTGAAAATCTTGAGCCGTTGAGTGACCTCCCTCGCCAACACTCTACTGTCATCATAACAAACTCATACAATCACAACACCTCCGAACCCCATCATAACAGGTCCAAGGATAACACATTACCACCATTACTTCCAGTGGTCACGTCTACCTCCGTCCATTGTGGCAAACTTCCCTAAGCTTTTTTTCAGTGCGGTGACCAGTTTCCATTGATTGCTTATCATCGAGTTGGCTTATGTGGTGCTAAGCAATCTCGTCCATGGGTGGAAGGTTGTATGCGATGGTGGTGGCTAGGGGTGTAGGTTTGCAATTGGTGGGAATGCTGCGGTAAGCACTATACGGTAGTGTTAGAGATAATGTGCATGTAAAGCAATGGTTGAAAGGTAAAAAATGATACTATTAGACTTTTCTATTTACAGAGTTGAATTAATTTCTGATTTTTATACTTTAAGAGCCTGTTTGAATGGGGGTTATCAAAGGGGTATGAGTAATATCCCTTCCTAGGACCATAGGCCCATGGTTTGGGAACACATTTTGCCGGTGGTATTAGCTAAGCTCCGGATTCTCTTGTACCTCCTATACCCCCAGCGGGGGATTATTTATGTGGAGGTTCTAGGGTGTTATTATATAATACCCCCAGATAATACCCTCCCTTCTTTCATTTCAACTACAAAATAACCTTATTTTCCCATTTTATCCCTCATCCAAACCAAGTAGGAGCACTATTTAATCTCTCTGTCACATCAATGTGGGTCTACCTTTCTTACATAATACCCCCTACTATCGTATCCCCCATTCATAACTAATACTCTCAATCCTTATCCTGCATCTAAACGGACCCTAAGGGAATTAAGTGTCTGAATTTGAACTTTAAGGGCAACTCCTAAAAAGGTATAGTTGAGGGGGTTTAGTACAATTTTGCCCTTTTTAAATATATATGCTTGTTCCTTTTTAACTGGCTCCAACAAATTAATTTAACAGGAATGCAGATCAACAAACTCTGGGAAATCTAAACCTCGTAATTAAGAAATTACATACTTGGTGAGGGTTTGTTCAGAAGAATTGGTTTGTTAATCTCTAGTTTAGCATATCCCAGTTAACTTGTTTAAATTTTTTTTTTTTGGACCAAAAAAAAGTTAACTTATCTTCTAGTTTTTTTTTAACGGAGAAACAGCCCTACGACCAAGTCACTCAATAGACCTGACTGCGCAACCCAAACTTCCGGGAGAGCTACCGCGGCCACATTAGTCACTGCCCTCCACTTACTGCAAGAAAATCACATTGTGAAAAATCGAACCGCAAACCTTAAAAATCGAACCCCAAACCTTGAAAAGTACTCCCAAAATCTGGACATCCACCCGAACACCCGAACCACTGAGCATGTGTCTTATTCTCCAGTTAGTTGTTAGTTACTACGGAGTATCTAACTTGATTTTTATACACAGAGTTGGATCGACAAATCACACACAGGTACTCTCTCTCTCTCTCTCTCTCTCTCTCTCTCCATATACTATTATAAAAAATGCTCTATATATGTGACCGGGTTTGCCACCATTTTACCTCAATATTGCATGCATGGCCGCAAGTTATGACTCATCTGGCTAATTAAGTCGCATAATTGTTACGATCGAAACATAATACCCAGTGGCGGCCCTAATGTTTTGGGGGCACAAGACGAACTGGAAAAATGAAACTTTTATGCATTTCACGAACATAGCGATAAAAAGATTAGTCCACTTAAGAAAATAAAACTATTAGTATTCTCAAATAGATAAAATTTAAAAAATGTGCATCGATACAATTTTTGATCTCTACTTGCTTTTTTAAACTGTGCGTCAATACAAAGTTTGAGCCTCTTTTTTCTGTATATATAGATATAGATATACTTGTATCCTTTGTTACCTGGTTCCAACCAATGAAACATTGTACACAAACAAGCATTAAGTTCAGGCAGGGGCGGAGGTATGTTGGCCCCGTGGCCCCCGTGACCCGGCACTCCCTGATTCCTGAATTTTAAATTTTTTATTCTGTGTAGACCTGATTTTGAAGCATTGTACAAAAAACAAGCATTAGGTTCAGGCAGGGGCGGAGCTATGTTGGGCCCGGGGGCTCCGAAGCTCCCCGATCCTTGAATTTTAAAATTTTTATTCTGTATAGACCTAATTTTGAATATTATTGATAATTATTCGTGTTCTACTTATAATCTTAATAATTTCGATTTGATTTGATTTGATTTGATTTGATAAAAAATCAGTTATTTTACATTCTTATTTCTTTTATAAACAAAAAATAAGCACGTGACTATTGAAGTATTTGAAAGAAAAAAATAAAACGATTGGTATATCTTTAATGCATTAGCCTAGAATCATTTCAATGTACAAATATAATATATCGGAAAGTAAAAACTTTATGATCTACTATAAGTATACGTTCCAATAAAAAATACTCGATCCATCCGTCCCCATTCTTTAGTCTCTTTTGGGAGTCCGTGGCACTTTTCAATTAATTATATCTTGCAATCTATAATTTTTTAGGTGATTTTGAAAACATTGTATAAAAGAGCTCATTGAGATCTACTCAAACAAGATTCATATTGTATATAAATAATATTACCAATTAAAAATTATAATTAGTTTTTTATCCGATTGGGATAGAACGAGAGACAAGAATAAAAACGGAAGGAATATATGCCTATTCAAAATCCCGACTCTGCCACCGAGTTCAGAGAAAAATAACCATTAGCCAACCCTTTTATCAGTTTTATGGAATCGGAAATACCCATGTTTTGTTTTCCTTTTTAAGTAACGTAGATCAACAAACTCCGGGGAATCTAAGCCTTGTACTACTAAGATACTTCTACTACATTAGTCAGGACTTCGTTCAAATAATTGGTTTGTGGGTCTTTATTTAGCATATCCCTGGTAGTTAATTACGTACTTTCTAACTTGACTTCTATACACCAACTCTCTCTCTCTCTCTCTCTCTCTCTCTCTCTCTCTCTCTCGCCATTATTGTTATGAGAACCGCTCAACATATGCGACCATCTTTATCACCATTTTATCTCATTGTATGCATGGCAAGAAATGAATCATCTCGATGTTCAACAGTTCAAGTGCACAATTTTACGACGAAACATAATACTCAATGTCGGCGATCAGGTGTTTTTGGGGCTCAAGACGAACATAAGAGATGAAGTTTTTGTGTATTTCACTAACAAAATGATAAAAATATAAGTCAACTTACAAAAAAAAAACTATTAGTATTGATCACTATTCAACAAAGATAAAACTTTAGAACTATGCATCAAAGTTTGATCTCTTCTTGCATTTTAAACGGCAAAAATACAAATTATTAATTCACGGGCTCCTTTTATTTATTTATTATCTTATGTGTTTAATCGGCGGAAGTGAGTTGTCGTTAGATTAACACAATGAATGAGAAATTGTACTCCTGATCACCTTCCTCCTTCTAGCATTTAAGTGCAACCTGTGCTACGTTGGGCCAAAGGCCACTTGGCTATTTGATGGGCTCATTTTGAACGAATGTTTTAATTGTTTAGACCTGTATGTAACAAACTTTTGGGAGTCCGAGACGAAAGCCTTGCTCGCCTTTGCTCAGGGTTGGTTTTGGTGTGGAGTCCCACTTCGGCACTTCAAGGAAATTATATATGGTATGTAAGGTAGCGCTGATCAACTACTGTTAACCTGAGATTAACTTACCACGTGGTTAGGTTAAGAATTAGCAGGTCAGTTGGCGCAGATCATTACAGCATCCCGACTAAGTTGTATAGAACGGTAATAAACAAAATACTCCACCTACAAACCTTAAATTCGCTCAACCACCTTGAAATGAATTCACCAACGTGCAAATTCTTAAGAACAAACACACACCCACCTTTTCCCACCTATTTTAAATGGGTTAAGGTCTTTCTTTAGTACTAGTAATAAAATAATTTATTTTCCTTCATTTGAGTCCTATATAAATAGGTTTGTCTATATGATCATTTCCTGCATCGTGGGAAGTGTTACGTACGGAGTTCGTTTTCAAGTCATAGATTTGCTTAATTTGGTCATAGATTTGCTTTGCAAAACAATGATATTGGTAATCAATTAATACTCTCTCTGTTAGTCTCAACCAGATTTAATTTATTTCCAAGTTCATGTAACTAATTATTTGTTTCTTTTTTTCTTTTTTCTTTTCTATCGTTTAACAATTTATACTCCAGAAAACAGAGATGAAGGTCGACATTCACTGCCAAAAGTGCATTACTACGGTATTCAAGTCTGCTACTAAGCTAATAGGTACGAACTGAGTTAATCTTGACCTGTTCCCAACCAACTCAAGTCCCGTACCCAATTGTACTTGTACATCTATTTCCGTACAATTTCGACAAAAGATTGCACAAAAGACTCTTGTTCCTGTGCAATTTCATCCACGGGGGACACAAGTCTTTTGTTCAGTCGATGGCTGAATATGCACCGGAAACAGAGATGAAGGCACAATTCCGGTACAGAAGATTTGAGTTCATTCCAAAAGGGGAAATGATTTTTCACAATCTCCCTATTTGGTAAATGGACCACAAATTTTATTTTCTATCGTCGTTTGAAATTGTTTTAGTATTATTTTAGATGTTGAAAGGTAAATTTGGAGTTTTCTAACAAGGAAGTGTGAAAATTATTTCCCACGGTAATATTATATTAATTATTTATAATTTCTGAAAGCTATAATTATTGCTTTCATTGTCAAGAACATGTGATTAATTTTGAATTCATTTCCCAAGCACGTGAGATTTTCAACTTGAATTTGCTCAAACTCAAGATTTCCTTAAAGTTGTCTTTTTTAAAAACAATGTTTTCAGTTTGAAGCAATGTTTTAAAAACATGACCATAATGAGATTCGAAATAGGTTAATTCGGATTTTTACCGTAAAAACACAACTTCGATGAGTCCTCTAATGTATTAGCATCACCGACACGGTTATGTGTCAGACAATATCGCCAATGGATATATATATATATAAGCAAAAATCAGTGAGGAGGTCCAAAAATCTCATTGCGGAACGAATTGTATATTGAAGTTGTGTTTTGATATTTGAGTTGCAATGGAGTCGGGCTTCCGAACCCAACTTCACGATGAATTCATGTGTATGGGAAAATAAAACCCTTTAACCCCTGGATAAGTCTCCCAAAAACAAATACAAGAAAACTCAATTTCGTACTAATTTTTGACTTTGATAACCACAAATTAATGCTATTGAAAGTGGATTTTGATCATCGAACAGGAATTGATGAGATATCTGTGAACAGTGAGAAGGGTATTGTGACTGTAATTGGAGAGGTTGATCCAAGGAGAGTCGCAGATCAGATCAGCAAGACTGGAAAGATAGTACATATCATCAGTGTCGGTCCACCAAAGAAACCAGAGCCTCCAAAGAAGTGTCCAGAAGTAATTTTTCCATGGTCATGGTCATGGCCCCCTTGCCCGCCACCTTGTCCGCCCCCTTGTCCGCCACCTTGTCCGCCCCGTTGTTAATTCGTCGAAGGCACTCGTTTGTGTAGGCGACGCTCATGTTTGTTGATGGTCGATTTAACTCCGTAGTTCTATTTGATTGAGAGAGAGAGTGAGTGAGTGTGTTTGTGTTATTTGTTCGTCGATTATGAAATGCTAAGGCTTTGTTTGGGGAGACTTTTAGTGTGGGATGATTTGATATGAGTTCGTTGAACTACTTAAAGAATATGTCACCTGCTCTCGTCTTTTGAGTTATTAAAAAAAGGAGCTCGTATTTTAGTTTTACCAACAAAGTGAAACTAATCCTTACAATAGCATTGTGTTGTATTGTATTCAGTGACATGAAGAGATTTAGGGGGTGTTTGGGAGCCTATTTTTTGACTTTTCATTTTTAACTTTTTGGCTTTTTGGTTTTTTGACTTTTTGGTCAGAATGTAGTTTGAATTTAGTAGAGTGTTTGGAAGCCTACTTTTTGTCTTTTCATTTTCAGCTTTTACCTTTTTGACTTTTTGGATTATGGTCAGAATGTATTTTAAATCTGTAGTGTTTGGATGAATATGTGCAGAATGTATTTTATAATATGAGTAGTGTTTGGGAGATATATGATGAATATGCATTATGGATTGGTTTTTTACCATGTTGCCCTTGGTTCTTTATTATTATATAAAATTATCATAAGTAATGTTAATTACAAATTTATATTTATTTAGTTTTTGGAAAATAAATTTATGCAGTCTTTAATTTTTATTTGCTAATACAAAAAAATTAAATATTATCGTGTAAGTTTCATAGAAATAAGAGAACGATTAAATTAAGGAATCACTAAAATAATAAACAAAAATAAAAAAACCACACAAACTTTATTATTAGAATAAGCTCTGTCCAGTTCAACCGGACAAGGGGTTGTCCGGACATTTTTCCGTGTATAAACTCAACTTTTGACATACTTATCGATGTCTGGACAAGTTGATTTTTTGCGTTGATACATTATTTTGCGAGTCCTATAAGATGCACGGTTCGAATTTTTAAAAAAAATACGCGAAGAGGGCCCACACGGGACTGTCCAGACAGCCCCTTGTCCGGTTGATCCGGAAAGAACTTTTTCTCCATTTACAAGTACCAACCCAGTGAAAAAAAAAAACACACGGAGGGTTTGGATAGAGACAAGAGTAAGGTGAAGGTATAGAATGAAATTAAGATAACTCAAGTTAGGGTATTTTCGTAATTGCATGTAAAATGAGAAAATGGGAAAATGGGAAAAGCACCTCCGGACCTCTTTTTCACTTTTGCTCTCTAAACCAAAAATTGGCAAAGCCATTTTGGCTTAACTCATTTTAAAAAAAGCTGCCAAACACTTGGAATGTAAAAACTGGAAAATGAGAAAAGTAGCCAGCAAATGTATTCTCCAAAACACATTTTAAAAAGCAGCAACCAAACACCAAAAATGTAAAAACCAAAAAATGAGAAGCTGAAAATGCAGCTTCCAAACACCCCTTCAGAAGAGTAACACTTAACAGGAAAAAATTATTCAATGCACTTGGGCACTGTTACGTGGTGCCCCAAGGCCTCCTTCCACCGCTCATTTTGGTGTGGGACCCAAAACAAGTGTGTAGGCCACATTCTCATTCTGGCGCGGGACCCAAAACAAATGTGCATGTCACATTCAATGTGTGGTTGAAAAGGGTCTGGGCACCACATGGCGGTGCCCCAAGTACTTTGAATAATTTTTTCCGAAGCATTATAAATTACAAGACGGTACACGTATAGATTACAAAACGGTACAGTGACAATGCATGCCCGAAGTACATTGAATAATTTTTTCTGAAATATCATAAATTACAAGATGGTAGAACTCTAAATGGACTCACATTGGGTAGTGGATGAGCAACCACAGTGGTACTGAATAGCAGATCTGAAACACATGATTTTTACTAACTATATATATGCTAAAGAGTTCAGGATTTTTACATACTCGATCTGTGGGTATCCAAGTTAGACAACAAACTTAGATTGTTCAAAATCCAAAGCCCATGCAAAAGATGCTGAAGAAATCTAATTACACAGGAGGACGAAAGACATGGTTTAATTTGGTGCCTATGTGAACCAAGTTGAAGAACACATATATACAACGGATTTCACATTTGAACAAAATTGATGGCATGTTGTTTTTGTTTTTTTTTGAAGGGGTTTGAGATTTTGGCAAGCGGTGATGTGATGAGGACGGATGGAGAAGCGACGACGTTTCGGAGGAGTTGGAGACACTTGCCATGGTGGGACGTGGCCGTATGGTTCCAGTATGTGGCCGTGACGTTTGGGTATGTGGCCACAAGGTTTAGCCCCTACAAGTCCTTTACGTGAACAAAGTTTCTTAAAATTTTACGCGTGGAGTAAAAATTCCCGAAATATAAAATTATCAATCATTTTGTAAGTTGCATGTATAATAAATTCAATCTATAGGTGTAAAATATATATTTGGTTATCAATATGAAAATACACGTGATTTTGGCCCCACTAAAATAAACATAAATTCTACATCCGTCATTGGCCGCAAGGTTGGACCATGAGACCGCGAGGTTCCATCGTGTGGCCACAAAGTTTAGATATGTGGTCGGAAGGCTGGTTCTGCACATTGCACGGTTTTCGATGGAATGTCATTTTTTTCAGTTCTATATGCATCTTATCCCCTCCGTCCCCATTTAATAGTCTTCTTTCTAGAGCTTTTGCCTCTTTTCAATTGTTTATACCCTAACTTTTAATTCATAATGTATTATGTAGTTTTATCATAAAACTAACCGAGCTTTATCAAATAAAATTTATATTAGATAGGAGTATAAAATTTATTACTAATTTAAAATTATAACTAATTTTTTATTCGATTATAATAAAACGAGACAGAATTAGGGCGCTGCTATTCGCAGCCATCTATTTTCTCTCATAACTCATTAAAAATTTTCAATTATACTCGACAGTTAGTTACCGAAATTGAGATATATTTTCAGCATCCAATTATCGAAATATAATATTTTTTTTAACAGCTATTTACCGAAAATGTATGGTCAATAGTTGTTTACCGAAAATTGAACATATTTTCGACATGTAGTTATCGAAATATAATTTTGTTTTCAACAGTAATTTACCGAAATATTTATAATTTTTAACAATCATTTATCAAAATATAATAAACTATGAGAGAAAATAAAGAGCTGCGAATAGTAGCGCCCCAGAATTAAATGGAGACGGGAGTAATTAAAACGGTACAAGGGACCATAGTTGTCAATCCCGTTTCGTACCGGCCGGTACCGGCCGGTACGTACCGGAATTGAAGAAAACCGGTACCCTAACACCCCAATACCGTTCCGGGCCAAATACCGGTCGGTACCGCTCGGTACCGGCCGTTTCGGGAAATACCGGCCGGAAAATGAATACCGGTAATTTCGGCCGGAATGTTGCAGGTTTTTTTTTTTTTTTTTTTCTGTGTTTTCTGGAACGTGAAAAAGGGGAAAAAAAATGGTTTTTTTTTTTCTGCGTTTTCTGGAACGTTAAAAAGGGAAAAAAAAATTGGTTTTGTTTTTTTTTTTCTGGAACGTGAATTAAAAAAAAAATGGTTTTGTTAAGAACGTCAATTAAAAAAGAAATTTTAGCAAAACGTGGGCTTATCTATAGTACGTGCGCGAGGCTCAAAATCCCGGATTTGCACCCCCCCCTGCGCGCGAATAACCCGTGACGCGCACCCGGTTAATTGGTTTCCGAATCAGTTTTTCCAAATTGCATTCGGCCATGGTCTGTTTTCCCGAGCGCGCGAGACCTCTCCTTGGATTTTCCTTCACAAGCTCACTAGTGTGCAAAGTCTTTTAAGGTGGAAAAGAGTTTTGTAACTAAGCAATGTGGGACAAAAAGGCAAACACAATATTTTATGACTTCACACCAAAATCCCAACAACAACAATTTATTTATTATGATCGTGAATCAGTAACAACGTCTTATGACAAGTATTATTGTTAATAGAATTTTTCTGCGGGATTTATATACTTGCAATGTTTGATTTTGGACTCCAAATGGTGAATTTTGTTGTCTTAATATAGATATTTTATGATGAATTTCATGGTATGGGGGATATTTTTGAATTATAATTATATATAATTATTATATATATTGTAGTTGCGGTAAATCCGAAACGGTACCCGGTACCTGACCGGTACCGGTACGTACCGTACCAGTAAGAAAACCGGTACCCTGTCCGAAACGGTATTCAGAACTATGCAAGGGACACGGGAAGGGTTTGGGCTGATGGGATCTTTCTTTTTTTCCCTTTCAAATCAAGTAACGGAAAATTGTTTCTTCTTCGTCTTCCCTCCCACCCCCCCACCCCCCCTTCCTTTTTCCATAGGTTCCAAACGCGGTGGATGGCGGCGGTTATGGATTTCCGGCGAGGGGAGTTGGTGCACTGGGTGGCGCTCCTCCTTGTTTTCTTCTCACAGAATGGTAACTCTCTCTCTCTCTCTCTCTCTCTCTCTCTCTCTCTCTCTCTCTCTACCGTTAAAAAGACACATAAAGGTCTCCCTCTCTGTGTCTACGTATATATACACCTGTGCTTGTCTCTCATTATTATACGCGTGTCCAATAACTGTCCATGCATGTAGTATATACCAAAATTAGCTTCGAATTTGGGTTTCTCATCTCCCATATGTGACCAGGGCCAGGGTATCCTCTTTGATCGGTTGATCCTCTCTCTCTCTCTCTCTCTGAGATGTTAATTTCAAGGGGAATTTCTCGCATTACGAGATCAGCGGGCTTGAACCCTAGTCACCGGATCTTCTCATCTCGAAGCAGCAAGCATCACCAACTGGTCCCATCTGTTCTATTTACGCTCTCCGCTAGACTCTACTGATAAGGTTACAGTTGTACAAGTCTCTGTTACGATCATAATGTCCCTCATTGGCTAAGGGTTTGTATAGATTTCACCCTTGAAAACAGGCTTCCAAGGGGAGGGTGCCCAAGACATGGCCAAGCTCCTTAGCCGATGTGGGACATTAGGATAGTAAAACCCGCTTACAAGGGGAGGGTGCCAAGAGCTTATATGCGCATGGCAAAACCCACATTTAGCCGATGTTAGACATTAGGATCGGAACAGTCTCACACTTTTTGCTTTTATACGTTAATACGTCCAATTGAGATTAATCTCTAACGGAAGTTGATTAGTGAAAGTCGAGGAGAAGAAAGCAGTTTTTTTTGTCCTCCTTGACAGTTTTTTTAGGCAGTTGAAATGGGTAATTTCGGGGGGGGGGGGGGGGGGGTGTTTGCGGGAATGCAAGCCAGCAGGGGCAAAGGTGTATGGGTCGGGGTGGCAAGTGGTGGCCAGGAGAAAAAAATAATTTTACACTAAAGGCAGTCGATTTGGTGTGACTTGGTTTTTCACTTGTATAATGAAAAAGTAGCAATGAAAGAAATAAACTTGGTTTGGATCTTAAAAATAATATTTCAATGACTTATTTAAAGACATTGTGAAGAGTCGCCAGGCTTATTAGAGCCTTATTTATTGTATGGACATGGCTGACTATGTCGATGAGCATCGTAGAATCGATGGTTTTGGAGCTTCCATAGAGGAGCCCCTATGTGGAGGTCTTATGCTTGACCAGGAGGAGTTGTTATTCTGGAGGAGCTGTGTGCCTCGCCACGGAGGTATCGGTACCACTTGGCGACACTCTTCCGGATACCCACATTTTTTTTATCCCTTCCCTTTCTTTCTTTTTAGGATCAATTGGACCCATTTTTGCTTGTTGAAGATGAACTATCTATCCTTCCAAATAGGTTGCGCTCAATGGTAGTTGCCGAGGTACCCATTTCTCGCTTCTTTTGTTTCGGGATAATATATCAATGAAAAGAATGGAGATGTAACCTTTTTGGTAATCCGTGGGTTTAATGCATTGCAGGTCCCAAAGCTTGCCTTAGCTGCTGAGTACGTCTTCAAAATGGGGGTGGAAGGAAAGTGATTTCGACCAACGGGAAGATTGATGGATACTTTTCAGCAGTATCTGCTGTGTCCAAAATCGAGAATTTCTTAAATAATTGATAGATACTTTCAGCCGTGTCTCATACTTGTCCCGCCTTATGGGGGCTTTTGGCTTCATTGCCACCCACATACATCATAGATCTTTGGGTGGCTTTGGTAGCCTGTCCTTTCTTTGGGGGCAACAAGGAATGTTGCAGCCATAAGGTTAATAAGACCTTTATGTGGCAATGATATTGTCGTCAGTTAACTGTCCATGAAGTTGATAGTATCATTTTCATGTCTAAACTAATAGGTTCACTTAGTTTTCTTGGAGTGCAACTTCCAAGTTCTCTGCTTTCAATAATTCCTCTTATCTGTCAAAAAGATTGCCCAAACGGATTAAGCATGTATATCTTTGATTTGTTAAGACTTAAAGAGTCTTATTGCAAAGGTCCAGGGACCACACGTTTCCCTGGATCATGATAGCGTACTTCTACGCTATCAACCATTTAGCAACTTGTAGATCCATTGGACTCATTTTACCGGTTAATAGATTCAGCCTGAAAGTTCTTGTTATTTTTTAATCAGAAGATATTTGTCTGAGACTGTCAGTACACTTTATGTACTCTGCTCTACCTGCCATGATCTCATAATTACTCTGTACTCTGTATTACAGATCTATTGTCTGCGCAGGTTTTATTATTGATGGGAACAGCTTTGAATGTACATATACCTGGGCCTCCTGATGATGTGGTGGTTGATGCTTTATCAGAAGAACTCCATCTAAGATAACAGCGTATAGCTGAAATCACAGAAATGATCCATGTCAGTTCTTTTTCTTCTTCCTCCTTTTAGGATTTTCTTGTTTTCCCCGGCCTCTATATTCCTTCTTTTTGCTTTTGCTTTTTTTTTTTTTCTGTCCAAGTTTCTTCGTAAAATGAGAAAGAAGGGAAGAATAAGGAGAATAACCTAGGAATCTCACCAAGAGTTCCTGCAACATTACCTACTCTAGGGTTAAGCAACATCATGCACATATGTTTTCTAGTTTTCCTACTTCTGGCAGGGCAAAATGTACAATTTGTTTCCGAAGACCATTCTAGACATAATGTCGCCAATTTGTTTACTTACACACACAAAAAAAGGAGAGTGATAGATGGGCTAAGAATAGAAAACATATCTTATTAGAGATTCAACAATGCGATTTTTGTGAACATTGTAGATATAGTAGACGGCCTATGTAGCAGACTAGCAGGGACAGTTTGTTGGAGGTCATGTACCAGTGTTATACACTTGTCGGAACTCTCTGGAAACTCTTTGGACAATTGTCCGACACTAAAATCAGAAGTGTCAGATTTTTTCTCAATGTTTCCCTCTGGACGCTTTTGGACACTTGCAAAACAAGTTGGGGGTGTTAATCGAAATGGTAGATTCTAATTATAACTTAGGGAAGTTTTTTTTTTTGGCATGATAGATGATGTTTTATTTAGTGTATAGACACATGAATGATGAAACCTTTTTTGTTGAAATAATTTTGTGAATGATGTAATGATAAATATGATTTGAAGTATATATGGTGTTGACATATAGACAATAAGAGCTTTATTTTTTATCCATATAATAGTATATGTACATATTTATGGAAAGTTTAGCCCAACGTGTCTTGTCCTCCACTTTTCGTGAAATTTACGAATTGAATTATTGGTGTCATGTCACATGTCCATCTTGGTGCTACATGTTGAATTGTAGTGAAAGCTTCATATATGTGTCAGCTTCATATATGCTGTCTTTAGCTTTTGGTATTTCTACTACCAGGGCTAAGAATACAAAATTGGAGACTTGGACTTCTTTGATTACTGTGAACCTTCTAGAGCTAATTGAAAACAAAAGACAAATATGATGGCCTACATAGAGGAAATCCGGATTTTTTTTTTTTTTTTGCTAATAAAGAAATCCAGAAATTACTAGGTGCTAATAACTCCTAAAGCTAAGCAAGCACGAGACAAATAACATGAGTTAATCAACTTCACAATTTGACTGAGAAAGGTCAGAGTTATTCCTTGCAAAACTGAAAAAATTTCTGCTTTGTTCTATGGTTTGCACAAGAATAATTTTTGCGGAGCTTGAAAACTTCACATCAAGAGGCTGAATCCACCCTTCCTTCCCTTCTCTTATCTCTTCCTCTCATATCCAGAGTCCCAGACTATGAGAACCATCTTGCTTTCTTTTTTAGAGGATAATTGGTTATTTCCAACTCAGCTGTCTTCTTGATTGATTTGTCCCATTTTATTTTCCCTTTTGAGAGTTTTTTTCAAGCTCATCAAAAAGTTGGTTTGAACAGATCTCAATTTAACGGTCTAAACAGCTGCCCTAAAAAATTCTGTCCTCCTTTGTACCGACCGACTCCTGATGCCCCTTAAAGCTATTTTCCAGAAACAAAACCTACATTTTGACAAAAGTTTGAGGTTCTAATGACTCCTACTTTTGTAGAGTTCTTTTTTACAATATGACTTTTAAGAAAGAATGACCTGATCCCTAGCCTATCAGAGGATAGACACTCCACTTTGAGTTGAACTCAAGATGTACGTTGATGCTTCGAAGCTAAGGTTTCCATTGCCTTCTTCATGATGATGCAGATACAAGACGTGGCATTGGTTCATTAAACTTTGTGATGGGGAATAAGGTATCTTTTTTTTTTCCCCCTTTTATCTTTGGTATCATGTTTTCGTTTTCTTCTTCTGCATCAGGAACTCTATTAGTTGAATCTGCGCTTCTGTTCCTGTTTGATTACTTAGTCCCATATTATCTGCTGATCCTTGTGTAAACTATGTAAAGGTTGTGCTTTTCTGTTTTTATTTTTGGGGTGCTCTCTCTCTCTCTCCTTGTGTCCGCATGCATGCGCACGCGTGTTGGTGTATTTTTCTATTCTTGGTTGGTCTAGCAATGTGTTGATCTATTTGCTAAACTTGGAGTACTTGTCCGTAACTATGCTTTCTCTTTGGTTGATCGGGTTCTGAAATAAACAAGTAGAATAGTTTAAGTGCATCTTGTACTACTTCTTAGAGAGTTCATCACTTTTCTGGAAAAGCACAAGCTGTCGAAAATTGGTGACATAATTGGTTCTTTTTTCTTATTATGGGTTTTCTATTTCCCGTTTGCAGTTAGCTGTATTGGCTGGCGTCCAATCACTCGGATCCCCTTGGCGTTTCGACTGTCCAAGACCAAGGGCAGCCTTGATTTACCTGGCTATTGTGATATGTGTAATTACATTCGTCTTTATACTGACAATTGCTAATTATTGCTCGTAAATTGTAATAGTGGAACTTTTCATTCACACTTTTCTAATAAGAAACTACTCTGGCTGGTTTTGGATTTTTGGACAAAAACCAAAGCCCAAACCAAGCAACGAGAGCCGGGTAGGAGTTTGCCTTAGATAACTTGAGACGCACTGTTGGAACCGTTTTATAATAGCTTAAGTTTTCGATACAAGGGGTGATTAACATGACATCGGAGTTTATGAAAGGTCCTGAGGTTAAGTCTCTTTGTTGGCATTTGTTGTTTGTTTGGAATTGTGATACTGATTAGTCTAAACACTATTATCTTAGTATCATATCAATTGCGAAAGTAAGTTCTAATTTGTTAATATCTTTGACTTTTTTTTACCTGTCATGGTTATTGTTTTGTCATTAAGTTTTGACGCTTGATCTCATTGCTTTCAAAATGCGCTGTTGATGCATTAATGTTTTTGAACTCATTACAAAGATGTCTCGTATTGATGATCAGGCTTCCAACCTTCTATGTCATGACTCAAGCAGTGTTCTAAAAAAAGGAATTAATTAGCGGTTAATTGCCGATTAATCGCTAGCGGGGTCTATCCGATTAGGTCCGACTAATGATTAATCGCCGATTACTAATTAATATGCACCGATTAATTGCCAATTACTCCGTTTAATCGCTCGAAGGTGGCTGACCGCCCGACTAGCGCCTAGCGACTTTTAGAACATTGGACTCAGGATCAAGCCTCATTATCTTTCAGATTACTATGTGCGCACACTGGTAAATAGATCTCCTGTTGCATATAAGTTTGCATTTGGTCCTGTCCTACCCTTTAAGTACAGGGGGTTCTAGTTTCCATTTTCAGTACATGCTGCAATGGATGTGTCAAATGATTATACTTGCTTCCCTGTATAATCTTTAGCCTACGGTGATAGCCTACATAGATAAATAGATAAAGAATACCTATGGGAATGTCGAACTATAACTGTAGCAAATTTTAAATCTTTTGCAGGGAATTGTAACAGCTCCTATATTGTTTGCCATGGAGTAGTTCCCGCAATTGCGAGCAGTTGTTAATCGGGGATTTGAAGACCCTGCAGATGTGGATCTTGTAAGTTCCTTGGTACAGTGTACACAACAAAGATACAAAACGTAATTTGCATGATCTATGTAGCAAGGAATGGACATGTCAAAGATACAACAAACTAATGTACACAAGCAATGTTCTAGGCACTTGGTGGACCCCCAATGCCTAGATTTTAGGATCTAGGGACTGATTAGGCATTTTTACAGTAAATTGGTAATTATTAGCCAATTAATCGGCTACCCTGGTAATAATCGGCTAGGAGGCAATTAGTTGGCGGGGTACATTTAATTTATTTCAAAATTATTTTGAGATAAAACGTGCAATAGGAAATGTACAAAGGTGTTATGTGCTATTTAAACAAAAAAAAAAAAAATTTGAGATATTTTAATACATATCAAAGCTCTAAATTGACTAACAAATGAAATATATATCATGTGTAGCTTTTTAGTATTTACTGTAGTCTTAATTCATTTCTTACTGGTATCACGTCATTTCTTACTCAAATTTTGGGGAAGTAAATATTTTTTTAGAAAATGAAAAACCGTCTAATGTCTAGGCGCCAACTAATTGCGTCCTAGTCACTAGGTGCCCTTCTTCCGCCTCACTAGCTCCTGTCGATTTTTATAACCTTGTACGCAGGGCGGTTATGTGTTTATGTTTTAATTAACCACAGTAAATATGAACATGCTCGGTCATAGCAACTCCTAGTTTACTGTCTCCTTCCCTCCTATCCTGGCTTGAATTAACCACTTCTGTATTGGCGCTATTTGATATGTCCAATGTGGTTTTCAAAAATTAATCTACTAGATTTTTTAACTAGTGGAATTCCACATTCAATTAAATACAGGCTCTTGATTACCTCGGAAAGAGCCAGGGGATACAGAGAACACAAGAGCTAGTGGCAAAGCACGCCACCCTTGCCGCCGCCACAGTTGATTCTCTTCCGGAGAGTGACGATGAGGATGTGCGAAGATCATGGCGGGCCCTAGTGGATCTAACTCAAAGAGTCATTACCAGAACAAAGTACATCCCAAAGTGATTTCATTAGTCGCAATTTTTGCTTCCCGTCATATATTTCCATCAGTTATACAGTCAGGGCAGAGTATTCCCTTGTTTGTTTTCCATATTTCATGAAGAGAAAATTGAGAATCTGTCGTTGTTATGTTACAACTAGCAATGAAAAGTAAGATGTTTTTTTTTTTTTTTTGGGCAATCCAATGATAGTGTTGGTGAATTACTGGTGTCATGTGACTCATGTTATAATACTTTCTAAACATCTCATATTCACATCTCCTAATTCTATATTTATGCTCCTTTTGGCATTCCCAATCTTACAATCTTCTATTTGCCTTGCTCCCGCTCTTCCTTCCGCTCCCGCACCCCCGCTTCGTGCAACTACTGTACAGTGTGAGTATCCAATAGAAAAGATGACGTCAAAATTATAAGGCTGAAATTGTAGAAGGTATTTACTTCCGAGATTTAGTCCTTGAAATCGATGGTATGATAGAAATGATCATTTGCAGTAGTTTTAATGAATGAATGCTATCTAATTTAATTGTCCTCAATAAGCTAATGGTTGTCAGCTTATTGTGTTTGTACTAATCAAACTTTCTGGCTGTATGTTTTCAGCTCTTAATGTCAGCGAACTTATTTTTACTAACAATGACAGTTGCACGGATTTTTCCTGCCTGAAGGAAAAAAAAAGGAGCTAGTCTTGGCGAATACATTATTTTGCTCAGACAAGCTAGAAAAGAATAAAGCTGCCATCAAAATTTTCACCTCAAGTCATACCATTAATGTCTCAATAGGAAATTATTCCATCAGCATCGAAGCAGCCTAAGTGCAGACAAATTTGGACAGCTCAGCTCTCATCTAAGGTATCTTCTTTATAGAGAAATGTAGAAAGTTTAGCAAAATATTGATCATGACAAGTTTCGTCACCTTCTGTCCAGTTAATTTATGTTCCATTTGACAGTCTACTGTTCAAATTCTATGAGATGGAGAGTATGTATCAAGACAATCTCTGCTTATATGCATCCGCTGGAATTATGTCAGAGAAAACTAAATGTGGATATTGAGAGGCTAACAAAACAGTATTTTAAGTTCAATGAGTTTCATTGGATAGACATTGGACCATAAGGAAGATGTCTTCCTCTGCATGATCTTTGATGAAAGTGGAGAAGTCACACAAGATTGGCATTACAACTTGACCATTATTTTCAGACTCGTAACAAAAAGGCTGCTTGAACTTTGATTTCACATTGACAAGAAAGGTCCTTATCTTCTCTAGAGGTCGACAATTTCTGTGAAGGAGCCATTATTGTACTTGTGGATTCAGTCTTTTTTCATTATTATGCGAGATGTTAATGTCAAACACCATGAAAGATGAACAAACTCAGGATAATGTGCAAACCTTGGACAAAAGAAGTCTTTTCATCACAGACAAACTCTGTTTGGCTTCTGGATGTATGTACAGAGGAGCAACTTACTCGGACATAATCATCTTTTAGAGTAACCAAACCAAAAAAAATAGGTTCTTTGGAAAATACGTATTCATTTACACAAGTCCCCTAAACAAGAAGTTTTGGGATCATAGTTGTCTTCTTTCTAGCTGACGTCTTAATTTTATAACCAATAAATGCTTTGTGTCGGCTACCTTTTTCAAATATGATCTTCTTGGAATAGCAAGTCTACCAACACAACAATGTGCACAACAATTTACACAAGAAGTGGATGTGGCTATGATTGGTGATTCGCAAGTGGTTATCTACCCAGTTGTACAAATTATTGTACACATTGTTGTGCCAGTAGACTCTCTTCTTGCAAAGTTTTGTTTGTTCAAGATTCAGTGTTTGATGTGGTTTAGTCTAGCATACTTCCAAGATCCAAAATTGGGCCTAAATTAAGCTATTTGCGGCAATGCTCTATTCTTAGGTAGGGATTAGCTGAAATTAGCAGTTTCCTTAAGAATTCAAGGTTTTTGTTAGATAAGTGAATTTGCAGAGTTTTTTTTTCTCTATCTCAGGTGTTCTATAGTATGCTTATTCTTAAAATTTGACTATGTCTTACACGATTTCATGTCAATCTTGCGAGCAAAATCTGCTTCTGCAGTCTTCCTGTATCTTTTTGTAAGTTAATACTTTTGGAGCAGAGGTTACATACTAGAATATCCTGTTAAAAGTCCATATAATGCTAGACACCTAGGAGTACATTTTGTTTATAAATGGACTGAAATGACTGTCCTTTGACTAATGGAACATACCATATGATTCTTATTTCCTTTCTTTGAGTTCTTATTATGCTAAGGACGTTCATTATCGGAAAATAGACTTGATATGACTGTCGCCTAACCAATTCAACATACCACATGAATCTTTTTTCTTTTTCTTTTTTGGTTTCCATGAAGGAGACCTCCAATAATTGGTTTTATTTCGACAGGGTGAGGAAGAATTGATTGTTACATTTATCTCATCTTGATCGGATAAGTCAAACCTTGCTCCCAGTAGCAAATAGCAGTACACATTATTTCATCTCGGTGTGTTTGTTGTTTTTTCATTTTAAGTATTGGTATGTGTGGACTGCAAAAGAGGCTTCATAGAGTTGATCTCTTATTTGTTATCTCATGCATGACAAATCATCAAGGGGAGGCAAGAATGATGGGATTGGAAGGTCATTTGCAAATTTATTGGCTTAAGTTTCAGCTTTTTCTGGAAACTTCGTATTTTCTCTCTTTTGCAGGAAGTAAACGGAGTATTGAATTTAGGAGAGTTTTAGGGTACCCTAAGAAGTTTTGAGATTTTGTGGTGAAAGGTACGAACCATTGTGGTGTAGCTACTATGAGGAAAGAACTAGTGACAAGTATTTGTTGTTGTGTCATGAACAATATGGTTTTTTGTCATAAGACTTTGTGGTGAGAAAGAGGCTTTGTGATGTATTTGGTTTCAGCTTCGATGGCAGTAGTAGAAATTAGCAACCAATGTGGTGTGGAAGTATGTATGCACTTTTTTGGGGCATGCATTGTTGCCTTTCCCTCGGATTGTTCACTTTGTGGGGTGCCAGAATCCGTATTAATCTCTCCATTTGAATTTATGCAACGAAACATGCATTGTGAGAGTTTCAATTTGTTTGGTTTATCAAACGAATACCCTTGTATACTCCAAAGTTTGGGGGGGGGGGGGGGGGGGGGGGTGGGGGGGTGGGTGTGGTGGGTGTGGCGGGGGTGGTGGCCGGGGGTTGTGGCGGGCGGGGGGGAAGGGGAAGGGTCATGTCTTGCCTTTGTTTCTCCTCCAATGTTGCATTTCTTTCTTGAGTTGGTCATTTCATTTATTGGGAGGTTTCTTCTATTGGACATGTTCTTGGACTATCCTATCTGGTGGATTGTTCAGTTAGACGCATGTTTCTCTATTTTGTTTTTACTCTCCTACATATTGGCGGAAAAAGGATGATGTTGCGGAAAATATCAATTGAATGCGATTCACATGCTCTTGCCTTCTGCAGAGATCCCAGCCAATTGAGCTAGTCTTAGTTGGTCTTGTTTGTGCTTCGAAGGGCGGCAGATTGTAGTTGAATATGTCATAACTCATACTCCATGTACAGCATTGCAAAGCCAGTAGTGCTGAATTTTGGAGTTACTCATTTATGTGCAACCTTGAAAAGTTTACCCTTCTTCTGTT
Source organism: Rhododendron ovatum (assembly GCA_019656835.1). Classification (NCBI taxonomy): domain Eukaryota; kingdom Viridiplantae; phylum Streptophyta; class Magnoliopsida; order Ericales; family Ericaceae; genus Rhododendron; species Rhododendron ovatum. Next base: position 40,645,790 of record CM033794.1, read on the forward strand.
ACTTAAAAACATTCCATTTTGGTGCAAACTACTTTTTCTCTCTCTTGTGGGTAGATGCAGTTTTCCTTGACTGTAGAATTGAACATGCATACATCCTTGAGGGAAGGATTCCAGAAGGAAGCCATATAATATGAACGAAGGTCCCAAAGAGGATTGAGGAATGGCCTAACATGCAAGTCATGTTACATGTCACCAAAAAAGTGATGAAAATGATATCTTGATGGGGTGTAGCGGTGTCACATGACCAAATAGACCTCCCTTCACTACAAACCACGTGCCACCCCCACCTCCCAAAAGTTATTCCATGCTTTTCTTTTTTTCTATCAACAATAATATTTATTGCCAGTTTATTTATGTAAACGGCTTCTCTGTCGTTTAGTGATTGAACTGAATCAATTCAATCCGGCCTAGCTTGACCCCATTTCGAGGCGATCGATTTCAATTGACTAATCTGTTCGCATTGTAGAGCTCGTCGAGTATTATAGTCATTTAAAAAATCAAGTAAATTAGATAACAAAAATTATCCAATCGAAGCACACATTTTTATGAAAAAATAAAATGACTTTGTCGCATTGGATTATGACTTCAGGAACTTATTTTTTCCAAAATACGGGTTTTTGTTGTTGTTGTTGATCCGCTTCCAAAATACGTTCACTCCAATGAAATATTGGTTGGTATTCGATTGACTTCATTTTTAATATGCTTGTAGTACTCGACGAGCTCTATACTATGAATCGCTCAGGTCAATGAAACTACTCCGAAATGGGATCGGAGCTAGCCAGAGTAAGTTTAGTTTTTGCAAGTAGCAACAATAGAAGAGTAGTTGCACTCTTCTCCTATTGTGTTGTTTCATCTTTTGAACCTTTATGATTAATGAAAATTCATCGCAGTTCAGAAATAATCATTGATGTAATAGATGTGTTTTGCTGGTCCTTGGCCTAGCTTACCAGCTCTTGAATCTACATGAAATCCAAGAACGCCTCGAAGATAATAAATTATGCCAAAACAAGTGTTCACTTGGTAAAAAACAACCCTTGCACGGTGGAGATGAGATCTGGACCGTTGGATAGCCGAACGAACAGATCTAATGGTGCACAACACCATCTCCCGTTCCTGTATTAAAACTTTTCATCAAATAAAAATCTCTAAGTCCATGATTGTTCCGTGACATAGCTGCTCCTTGTTCTACATCATGGACGCAGGATGTTTTCTTTTGTTAGATCAGGTTATCTAAATTTCTTACAAGTGGCATAAATTCATAACCCGGGGTATGTGTCACGAGGATTGGGAGGGGGACTAGTTCACATTTAAGCTTAGCAAGAAAAGGCTTTCTATGGAATAGTCTTATCACAGAAAGGCTGTGGGCATGGAGGTGACACTGCATTCAAATGGGCATTTGAAAATGTTGGTTTCTTTTAAGTTCCATAATGAACTTTGAGGGACAAATGTGTTGGTTTCTCTCTCTCCGTAGTACTTTTGTAGGTGGAACTTGAACTTCCTAGGGTAGGAGTCCTGGCTAGGGGCAATAAAGTCTCCCTTGAACTACTTATTCGATATTGGACCTGGCCATTGGTACCGAAACAAGACTGTACCGAAAATGTACATCGCCAATGCTAACCACTGCTTAAAGGGTGGTCGAGGTATGCAAAAAATCATTGATTCGTTGTGTCATTCCGGTCAAATTTTGATGATTAAAAAAAAAAGGGTATGCAAAATGCATATGAAATTATGTGAAAACTAGTTTGATCACGGATTACTCTAGTAACTGAGGTATTGAACTTGTCATGTGCAATGTTTTGTATCTTGTGTTACTTTTATATGCTTTCCCAGGGTTGGTTACAATGTAGCATCGACACTTCGTCGGAGTTCCTATACCGGTGTCGGGCTCACCATCACTCTCCGGATACGTGTCTGACACTCAAATCTAATCAAGTGTCTTATTTTTTTCTCAATTTTTTTGTTTGGACAATGTGAGGACACTCTAAAAAATGCTACGGACACTTACGCTCTAAGGAAATTAAATAGTTAAGACTTGTGTTAAAGCTTAGAAAAGTCTTTTTCCTTTGCGTGACATGATACGTTATTAATTGGTTATGAAGACACACAGTAAAAAAAATTTGTATGGTACCCAGAAAGTCATTTTAGTGGTAAGTATTCAACATTGAGTGGTAAGTATTTCACAAGATCAAAGTGGTAAGTATCCCACATTGAGTGATAAGTGTAAAATTCTTACCACTACATTTAAAATACGTACCACTCAGTGTTGAACTATTTCATATGAAGTGTGAGTATTCCATATTAAGTGATAAGTATTATACATCTGGAATACTTACAACTCAATGTGGAATACTTACCACGAAAGTGATTTTTTAGGTACAATACACCAAAAAGTGATTTGTGTACCATAGAAAAATTCATAGATGAGAAAACGCCTTTTGTTAGATTGCTCTTGTGAATGATGTTATGGAAGATTTGGAGTACACATTTTGTCACGCATTTAGAACTAGAGCCTCTCTTATTTATATATGATCGAATGCATTTAAAACGTGTCCGCAACGTGTCGTGTCCACTAATATTTTCAAATTTCCATATCGGAGTGTTGCGTGTCCATGTGGGTGATCATACCTGGGAACTTGGTTCCAAAAGCTGATCGGAGAGACTTGCTATTTGAATTTCTTGACACCTTTTAATTTGTCAAATTGTTTGGCTTACAGTTTCAATCCTAAATGAAAAGGTAATGAGATACGACACCACTATCTCCAGGAGTAGTTCCAGAGCATCTCATTGACAATATGCACATCGTGACTCTGATCAATGAAATTGTTTCACATGGTGCTGCACGCCTATCATAACTTCTTGTGGTCCTGTTATTCGATCGGGAAGTAGGATTATATTACAGAATCCGGCCATTGTACACAGAAATCTCACTATGCTTTTGTTTTCGTGTTATTCTAGTCGAATGATCGATCACACAAAAGTATATATTTGCACAATTCTGCGATTGAAATTGCAAGGATATATACATGGGTAAGAGGCAAATCCGGTACAAGTGATTTGTCTCCTTATAAATGTGTACAAGTTCATCGAGTTCATGATACTCTGAAAATGGTGAATATCTTTCATCTAAACCTCCCCACACAGCCCTGTGGTGGGAACTTTGTATGTCATGATTATCGAAACCTCTAGCTCCGCCTCCTCAAATCTCAAACACTTGTTTCTTTTTTTGCATAGGTGTATTCTGGTATTCTCGGTTATTGAAAACGCACAAAAGTATCAGTACGGATAAACTTGAAAAATAGAAAGATTTTTAAGCTGGAGCTCCATCCCCTCGGGAAAGGATTGGGGATAAGAGAAAAGACACCGGTCCCGTTCGTTTTGAAATTTTGGATTTGGATTTATAGATAATGAGTGTAGAGAGAAATAAAGTAATGATTAAAAATATGAATAATGATTGAAGAGAGATAGAGAGAAAATAAAAATAATGATTGAAGAAAAATAAGATTTTGATTAAAATCTTAAACCCTAAATGAGCTAGACTTGGGGAACAAAGGGACAAAGTGAAAGTAAAGGAAATTCTGGCGTAAAGGGTATTCCATCATTGCCACCAATGTCCTTTGCACCAATCAATATTAGGCGAATTTCCGACGTACTAAAAAAAAAAATTCAATATTAGGCATAAGGGTGATAATTCATGACGCTATCATAAATTAACGATAGATCGAATGCTTGAGATATCTATTATTATTTCATTTTTGGTTGAACCGGTTAGCGTCTTACTGTTTTTTTACTCGAAAATACCACGCAAGATTGTTGCATCCAATATTTATTCACGTTGCATTTTTTTTTTCACGAATTTCCCTTTTCCAAAAACCGTATTTTGCATCTGGCGTGCCAAAAGAAAAAAGATCGTGGTCAAAATAACTTGATTTTTGTTATATAAAAAAAACATCTTTTACTTTTTTGACATGAAAAATGTGTTGTCCATATTAGTAATACTAAAACCATAACCCACCACCACTCAACACTGACTAACCATTACCATTTCAATCCTTAACTCCCGTGTCACGTAGTCATGCAAAATCTATACACTTGATTATAAACCCCACTGAAATATACAGTGCTCGGGAAACCACGTACGTGGCGGTGCTAGTGCCCTAAGAGCCCCAATAATTTTTCCATATATAAGAGAAAAAAAGGTGCATATCCCAGCTGGGTCTAACAATGAGGGCAAAGAGAAGAGGCCGACATGGAATGGATGGTTCAGTGGGAGGGACCCTGTCTTCCTCGGACCAGGGTGCAGCCCTGGCTCTAATTTGGCACTCTCTCAACTATTCAGGTGGGGGGTCTGTGGACCACCATTGAACCTCCATACGAAGATGAGGCCACGTGGCATATACATATACATTGGTCTTTTTTTGGCCACCTGCATTCCAGAAAAGTAATGCCTTTTTTTCTTTTTTTCTTATAACCGGATGTCCGTCCGGACCAACTTGATAAGAAGAGAAATGTGTACGTGCGCATATTTGTGGGTAGAGAGCTGTACTACAAATATCTACATCAATCAACAGTGAAGCTACCATGACAGCTGCTCACTGACAGTCTGCATGTGTTTCTCACTGATGCATGCGTTTCTCCAATAGCTAACTGTTTGATCAATCTATCGCTGAATATATCTTTCATTTGATTTGAATATGTTATTTGTCATTCACATGTGCAATTAATCTGTTTCCAATTGTATACTAGTATTAGATGACATAGATGCGCACGACAGATTGTAATCTTTTTTATCAATGAAGTTCTTACTTTTTCTCAAATTGTTCATAAGATTTTCATTAAAGTTGTGGTCATTCCAATCGACATAAATGTTTATTGATAATTTACAAAGAAAGTCTACGAACTATTGGGATCCCATCGTCGGCCCATAGCCCTAGCAACACCTTAAAGTTCCTTATGTGGACGGTGGATTGGAGAGAGTTCACTTCCACTTGGATGAGGATGCTGCCAACCAAGCACCCTGTAAAGAGGTGCAAAGTAGTCGATCCGGCAGCTCATCATCTTGGCAATTGATGGCTCTGATCTCAATCCAGCAATGAATGGTTCAGATTTGTGTGCGATTTGTATGCATTCAAATTTGATCTGAACAGTCCGTGCCGAGACGAACGGCCGGATTGACAGGGAGATATTCGGCAGCTCCCTTTTGTCTGCTTTTTTAGGTTGATACTGATCAAAGGAACATTTCCTCAAACTAACCCCTAAATTCGGAGAAATTTTTCAGTGCCGGGTGGACACGGGCCACATGGTGCTGAGCACGCATCTGGGTCATCCAAACGTATTTTGGACGACCCAGATCTGTTTGGGCTTGAGGGGGTGTTTTGGTAATTTTATACTAAAAAATTATCTAAACAGATTTGAACCGTCTAAAACGCATTTAGACGGCTAAGATCGTGCTCTATACCATGTGACCTGTGCTCATCCGGCACGGTAAAACTTCTCCTAAATTCGCCTAAAGAATGGGGACAATGGAGGTGTCAGACATACTCCTTTGTCGTCATGGAGCAACATCATGACGCATAAAAGTAAATTACTCTTTCCTCCGTTTTTATTGATTCATTTTTTAAATTGTACCATTTTTTTATTGTCATGGAGCAACATCATGACACAAGGGCTAGGGTATCACAGTCGAGCCAGCTGAGTGGCAAGGCACCAGAGGTTATTTTTTGCACGCCTCGAATTGCAACATCCTAAATCCAAACGTGATTTTTTTTTCCCTCCTTTTCTTTCTTTCTTTCTTTCTTTTTTTTTTTTTTTTGGTAAATGGAAAAGTATAATAATAATTTGGAGCTTGGGCGTGCCCGGGAAACAGTGTACATTTGGCTGTCAGTACAGCAGAAGTGAATATCTCAGTTTTTCAAAGGGCCATTGCGAAATACTCCCTCTAACGCAAAATTCCTCCATTTCCCAGAGTAAACTATCTCAGTTTGTCAGACAAAGTACGAGAAATTAATAGACGTGAAAAAGGACGAAGGAGAGGACACGTTCTCATCAGTTTGGTTCTAGAGGACTTCTGAGGAATTTTTTGGTTTGTGGTTTTTTTTTTATGTTTTAAATTTAATGGCCGAAAAATCTATCGGAACATGATTTTTCGGCACAGAACATCCTGTCTTTTTATTGAGAGAATAGAAAAGATATTAGTACATATTTTCCATCACAGTATTGAAGTTTCGGTGTACCAGAAGTTAAGTGCCGGGAGGTTCTAAGTTCGAACTAATAAGCAACATCGATATCTCTTATGGTAATCTAACTCACTAATCCATTGACGCTGCCTATGACCAAAGATTAAAGAAAAATTGAAATTGCACTTAATTTTTATTAATTCCGTTTTCTTTCACTGATCTCTTCATGATTCACATTCACCATGTATAGTGTAAGGCTCTGTTTGATGACGGTTTCAACCATGGGTTTGAACTGCTATGAGTGTGGGCCCCATAGCATTCGTTTGATTGGTTGGGCGGGCAGGTAGTCCTTATGGTTATCTAACTCACTAATCCATTGACGCTACTTATGACCAAAGATTAAAGAAAAATTGAAATTGTACTTAATTTTTATTAATTCCGTTTCCATTTTCTTTAACTGATTTCTCCATGATTCACATTCAACGTGTATAGCGTAAGGACCTGTTTGATGACGGTTTCAATCATGCGTTTGAATTGCTATGAGTGTAGGGTCCATAGCATTCATTTGATCGGTTGGGCAGACAGGTAGTCTTTCCACATTGATTAGGAGGGGATGGTCGTAATTAGTTCAGAGATTGAGCTAAAATTGGTACAACATTCTCATTCTCCCATTCTCAACCAAAAGAAACATGACTATAACAATCTCAGCGATGCTACCCCCACCACTCTGTTTCACCACTTTCCTTACCGTAGCACTCAATCTCATCATCCGTCTCAACAATTAATGATTTGAATTTTAAAAGAATTCATCTAGGGAAGAGTTTCTTGAATTTTTTTTTTTAGAATTTGACTGTCCAAAATACTTTTGAACGATGACATTGAGAGCGATGAGGAAAGCAGTGAAACAGAACGGTGGGGTAGACCTTTTGTAACAATCTCTATTCCAACCAAACTACCACTTTCACAACAAATTCTTTTCCACAACTAATCTCAATTCTTTTCTCTCACAACCAATCAATCCCCTTCAACCTATAACCCGCATAGAGGGTTTTTATAAGATATATTTCTAGGAATCTTCCTTTGACACAACAAAATCCGGCTTTAGAATGTTATGCATTTGTGAATTTAATGAAAACGTTATAAATTTCATGAAATTTTAAAAAGGTGTTGGAAAATGTTTAGACTATGGTATTTTGTTTCTCAGTGTGAATATAAATTGGATTGATCATTCAGTGTCACGTTTTATCAATGCCTCTTGTTCGCCTTAGCAGACGCGTGACACGTCTATTATGAGTAGAGTAGAAGTGTCTCCTTTCTTCTTGGTGACTATACAGAAATTTGGATGATAGACTCATCGATTGTAATGCTGCTTCTGTGGAGCGTTCAATCAAGTAATACTAGGAGCTGTCCTGCATGCAAACTGTAATTAAGTACCGTAGGTGGAACGAATCTGTCTCAAGCATAGAGTGCCACAATCGCCATGATCACCATTTGATTCCATCGATTTTTCGGGTTTTGAATTTATTGTTGCATTCATGTTATTGGTTGCATCGCAAAATGTAGACACATGTTGTCTTGGGCCTTATTCAGGTCACTGTTTCCTTATCTCCTCCAAAGCAAGTACAAAAATTAAGCCGAAAGTTAAAACTGAAACAATGACTACAAGGGAAGATTAAATTACCCAAATGACTTTAAGATGGTCAGTAAAAATCAACAGTAGATTTAAGTGGTGCTTATCCCAAAAAAAAAAACAGTAGATTTAAGTGTGAATTCGTTGACAATGCCTCGTTAATTTCATTTGCGCGTTCATCGGGTTTTCATCTGGGTTAGGTAGGGTAAAAGAGCTTCTAGCCTTCCATAGTTTTTTATTCCGTTTGATAATATACCCGAGAAACAAGGGTGGTTAGCGGGGTTTACTCGATACCAATATCGGGATCAAAGATGCTACTCACACAACAATCTAAACACAATAACTTTCACAATCTCTCACATATATGTGGAGCCCACACATAATAGTATGTGTGAAGTCCATATGCATGTGAGATGTTGTGTAAGTTGTTGTATTTGAATTGTTGTATGAGTATCATTTTTGTATCGGGATAGACTGAGGTCTCTGCGATCGTGAAACCATATCCAAGCTCTGTTGCTGGTTTGCGCTAGCTCTTTGGACTTTTCCAACTTAGCGAACTGAAACTATCTGAGTAGCTAAAGGAAAATAAATTAACGGAAACCGTTGCAGACGTTGCGGCGGCCTAGTCTGCGATTGGGCACAATGCTTTTTGTAAGATCATCGTTACTTCAATTAATTAAATTATGTAGTAGTCATTCGAATTCTGATTTGATTGATGCATGTGGATATATTACTCATTTCACTTTAGTACTTTCTCTAAGGTCGTATTGTGATAGACACTCACAGGGGTGTGCAAAAAACCCGATCAACCCGACCCGATCCGAAGGGTCTCGGGCGGGGCTGAATATGTGGTTCTGTTGGGTACGGATTCATTTTCTGTTAAAAAACAGATTTCGGTTCCGGATGGTGTGTTTCTTACCCGACCCGACCAATTCATATAGATTAATTTGGTTTTGGACGGACCCGACCCGACGTAAAACAATCGGGCTCATGGATGATTTTCACTACTTGTTCCATTCGGGTTTGGGGCCAAACCCGACCTGTGCACACTCCTAGTGATAGTCATAAGACACAAATCCACATTTTCACATCCATACGGACCATACACACATCAGCTCTGCTATGAGCATGGACAATCTGCAGAGATAATCCGCAGGGACAACGCGTTTGGCCCCATTTTGGATTCCGAAAAAATCTAGAAAGCCCCTACTTATCCAAAAGTAATACTTACCGATATCCGCCGGAGCTGATTTTTTACAGGGCCCCATAAAATAATATTCAAAAATTTATGAATATTTTTCTAGATTTTTTCGGGATCCAAAATAGGGCCAAACGCGTTGTCCCTGCGGATTGTCCCTACTGTTAGAATTTTTTAACACACATTTGTCTAAAATTGTCGAATGCAAATGGAGCCTTATCATTTTGTAGGGTTCACGTAAATTAGATGATTTTCAACACATCGGTGTTTGGATATGTACATCATGGGAGACTTAATTAACATGAATCTTATCCATCCGTTAAGAATACAAGTATAATTTCTTGGGATTTGTGGAAAAAAATGAAAAAAGGTGCCCCAATCTCTTTGGTCAAAATATCAGCACCGTCCACCCAGCATGTTGTCGGACTTGTCTCACAAGTCACAAACTAGACAAGGCTTTTTTTTTTTTTTGGTGCCGGACGGTACCACACACGTGGTATCCCATCGGCCATTTCAGCTGTTCAAACGTGTTTCGGACGGCTTGGATTTTAAAGAGAGAAAAAGAGAAGAGAGAGTGGTTGGGTGAGGGAAGAGAGAGAAAATAAATCTGGACCGTCCAAAACACGTTTGGACATGCGACTGAAATCACCGATGGATACTGCCAAGTGGTACTCACTCGGCACCCAAAAATTTCTATTCACGAACTATTGCAAGCCATCTTTGACAAGGAATCTATATATATACATCACTTATGTAGCTCCTAAAACTTGGAGCAACAAAACAATATCCTCTTGCAATATTACTGGTAGAGGGTGAGATCATACTTGGAATAGAAATGCAAAAAATGCTACTTTCTGAAAAGGCAACAAATAATTCCTCTCATGGCCAAGACTCTTCCTACTTCCTAGGTTGGCAGGAGTACGAGAAAAACCCCTACCATGATGTCCATAATCCAACTGGGATTATTCAGATGGGTTTAGCTGAGAATCAGGTGAGTGAATATTGCAATTTAATTAGTACTACATTTACCTCTTTTCTTTTATAACTCGGGTGTCCAAACCGGACGCTAACTTAGGCAAACCTCGGGTTATCCTGTGGACTATTTCGATCGCTTTTTCTTTTGTGCGGAGGTCTCAATTTGGTATATTTGCATAGATATATATACCTATTTTGATCGCTTTTTCTTTTGTGCACCATGTGCAGCGTATATTAATTCACGATCATATTTTCATAATCGTTTTGCAATATGGAATTGATAATACGGGCAAACTTCGGTGACAAAAAATTGTACTAGTAAAAATTTGATGAAATAAAGTTTTTTTTTTTTGCTTGGCAATGAAAAAAAGATTTTGTCATTTGTTACACAGATATCTTCATGTTCCTCTATGTACGTGAATATAGAATGCTGAAATAACATGAGGCGGAGAACAAAAATACTTTGGTGACTACAATCGCCATTCGAGTAGCCAAAGTTTGGTTCAATGATCGATAGAGTTACAAAATAAATGACACGTTATATATTCCAAAAGCATATTGGAACATCACATGATATCCAAGATGTCACGATAGCATTGTTTAGCATACAAAAGTTGATAGTCCATTTGAGGAGATGGAAAATAATGCTTCTTTGATGCATATTTTTCTTTTGTTGTGTTTTATAAAATATGAGACAAGAGAAAGTCGTGTACGCAATAATACGACAAAATAGAAAGTGGTAAAGAGCAAAATGGATAATTTATTTATTCTGAGTTCAGAATTCATGTACATAAGACGAGTAATCAAATTTTTTTTTTTGGCTTATTTTGGTCCTTTTTAAACTTTTATTCTTTATGTATATATTTTTTTGCGCATCGTTTTGACTATAGGAAAGCTAAAATTAGACTAAAAATGTTCCAAAAAATTCAGAAATACTGTTGTCTTTAATGTTTTTTTTATATTTTTTGTCCTATCTCTTGTTAGAAGTACTCCTGATCCCATTGTTTACGAGTTGGCCCAAATAATTTGGTATCTTTTGCATCTATTTTCTTTTGGTGATTTGACATAGAATACTAGACAACAATAATTCTGAATTCTTTGGAACATTTTTACTCTAGTTTTATCTTTTCTCTGAATTTTTGAAATTCGGTTAATATTTCTTTTATGTTTCAAATTTCTCGTCAAGATGAATTTAAAAATCAAATATTTGGACCATAACTAAAAAAAGTTCACTAAAATAAAAAAGCATTATAGGAAAATTAATTATATAGTCCACACTCCATTTTGCCAATTCTAGGCTCATCAAATAAGGAGGGTATATATCTCCTACTATTGGACTGAAACGTAATTGCAAAAAAAATTCAGCGTTCATGGGCCACCGACACCACGCGGTGCCCCAACACCGGTACCTCCACTCATATCTGTACAACTCACTATTAAATGTATAAACTCCACAAAAATATGTGAGTTGGGCACCACTTAGCTGTGTCACAATACCACAAAAATTATTATCACTATCAACATCATTTTATCATGACCAGATGGTGCACAACACGGTGTTGTGCATCATCCGAGCAATCCGTTTACCAATCCAACGGTCCAAATTTCATCTCATCCCGTAGCAACCGCGAGATGTTCAATCCATGGATTGCTTAATAGATGGCTCGGATGGTGCACAACACGTACCATCTTCCGATTCGTAATTATTATCATTATCATTTTATTGGACTGTAGAGAAGCCGAATCCAATTATTATCGTCATCATTCTATTTACTTCATTTCTTTCTTTCTTATTATTGCAGCTCTCCTTCGACATTATTGAATCATGGATTGCAACAAATGTGGACTCCACTGGTTTCCACCACAAAAATGGAAAATCCATGTTTAGAGAATTGGCACTCTTCCAAGATTACCATGGCTTGCCAGCTTTCAAGAATGTAATGCATGGCCACAACACTAATTACTCCATTACCAGCTCTTATAAAAGCTTGAACTGTTAGAGAAAAATACTACTTTTATTTATCTTGGTTTCTAATACGCTCGCGACAGGACTATTTTTTTAGAAGCGAACCGAGCCAAATACGTGTGCAAATATCTATTGTAATTTATCTGTAAGCTAGCTAGCGATGAGATTTTAGCACGCGCGCGATCTACTGTCTTTTTCGATACCATATTAAAGTGATGACTGTTACCTAATCTTTTTTTTTTTTTTTTGAAGATGACTGTTACCTAATCTAAAAGGTATCAAATCAGCTGACATTCAAAACCTCAACAATATGCTTTATGCGTGAGTGAAATATTCTTCATAAACGAGCCAGACACCTGAAATTAAGCAATGTGACTATCAGATTGATTAGCAGTAACGTGATTATTGTGTTAATGCAATATTAAATCCATATATGACATGAACTTATCTAAAAACTTAAACTCATGTTAGTTGAAGAGAGAGTTAAGTTTAATGTTTTAGGCTTGAGATATATCTGCAAGATCAACTAATTATCTTAATATTACTAATGAATATATATCACTATCTTTATATATATATATAATGGGTTATTTGTGAGAGAAAACTGGAACCAATTAAATCGGGTCGATTTCTCTACAGAAGTAGAAAAACGAACCGGATCAATTCCGTTAAAGAAAAAACAAAATCAAACCAGTTTTTTTTTTTTTTTTCCGGATCGGTTCGTTGTTTTTCTTCTTAATATCATGAGTTTTTATTTAAGTACCCTTGGTGGAATTAATTAATACTGTACCATAATAATTTGCAGGTGCTGGCAGAGTTTATGGCTGAAATTCGAGGAAACAAATTGAGATTTGAAGCAAACAAGATTGTACTAACCGCAGGCTCAACATCTGCAAATGAGACCCTCATGTTTTGTCTAGCTGAACCTGGACAGGCTTTTCTTGTGCCTACACCTTACTATCCAGGGTACGTAACAATTTTAATTTACTAATTAATTGCCTCACTTAAGTAATTAGGACTCTCTCTCTCTCTCTCTCTCTCTCTCTCTCTCTCTCTCTCTCTCTCTCTATATATATATATATATATATATATATATTTATGGATGCTTATCAAGAAAAAGAAAAAAGAAAAAATATGGATTAGAAAGTATGTGCCCAAATTAAGACGGGTTTGTGCACTATATTGGACACATGTGGACACAGATGTGTTTGGATACACCAAAATTGGTAAAAAAAGTTTTGTTTTGTTTTACAATATCTTAACTCGGAGGAGGATTGCCTCTTTAATCTTGGTATGCGACATCTTGATGAGTTCTGAGGTTCTCCATGTCAAAAAAGTAATCCAATTTCTTAAGTTTTAAAAAGAAAATCTTTTCATCTTTAACGCAGTTTTCTTTTCCGGCTTTGATCATTACACTTTTTCGGGGTTTAATTTTTCGATAGGAGAAACCGCAAAATTAAACAAGTGCAGATCGACCGCGTTTACAAAAGTCTAGTGTAAAAAATAAAAAAACTAAAGACGAAATAAGTTTTTTTTTTTTTTTCAAATATGGTCTACAGTTTAACCATATGTTGCTGACATTTGTTGGCCACTTTTTTCAAATATTGTCTTTTTTAAAATAACTTAACCAGTTGTTTTAAAAGATATTCACTGAACACAAAAAGATTATAGAGAAAAATGCTTTTTGAGAAATGCCTTATAAATATCTCATTTTTTAAATTTCTGGCACTAATTTTGCCTTCTTTTTTTTTTTTCTACAGGTTTGACAGAGATCTTAAATGGAGAACCGGTGTCGAAATAGTGCCCATCCATTGCTCGAGTTCTGATGGATTCCGGCTCACTGAGTCCGCGCTAGAAGAATCCTACCAACAAGCCCAAGAACTCAAATTAAGAGTCAAAGGAGTGCTAATCACAAATCCGTCAAACCCTTTAGGCACTACCATGACCAAAAAAGAGCTCAACTACCTCATCAATTTTTCCATCGCCAAAAGAATCCATATCGTGAGCGACGAAATATTTTCAGGAACGGTGTTCGACTCTCCACAATATACAAGCATCGCGGAGTTAGTAGTGGAGAGAAAGCTTAACCAAATGACAGATATCTGGAATCGAATCCATATCGTTTATAGCCTGTCTAAGGATTTGGGCCTCCCGGGCTTTCGAGTGGGCCTGATTTACTCGAACAACGAGAAACTCCTATCGGCTGCCACCAAAATGTCTAGCTTCGGGCTCGTTTCCTCGCAAACCCAGTTTTTTCTCTCGAAAATCCTTGCGGATAAGAAATTCACGAGAAATTACATTAGAACTAACAAGAAGAGGATCAGAGAGAGAAAGGAAATGCTTGTTTGTGGGCTTTTGAATGTGGGGATAAAGTGCTTGGAAAGCAATGCTGGGCTTTTTTGTTGGGCCGACATGAGGCATCTACTTGGGGAAAATTCGTTTGAAGGGGAAATGGCGCTTTGGAAAAAGATAGTGTATGAAGTTGGGCTGAATATAAGTCCTGGGTCCTCTTGCCATTGCGTAGAGCCCGGTTGGTTTCGGGTTTGCTTCGCGAATGTGTCGAAAGAGGCCCTGAGTGTCTCGATGAACCGGATTAAGGCCTTTGTCGAGCCCATGGGCCGTACGGCAAATGGTTTGAACCAAGGGGAAGTGGTTAGAAACTGGAGAATGAGGTCCCTTTCCAAGTGGGTTTTGCAGCTTTCGTTTTGTGATAGGGAGGCAGACCGTTAAGTCTCATGGGAAGATGTCAACTCTCTCTCTCTCTCTCTCTCTCTCTCTCTCTCTCTACTTGGATTTGCAGCTTTCGTTTTGTGATTGGGAGGCAGACCGTTAAGTCTCATGGGAAGATGTCAACTCTCTCTCTCTCTCTCTCTCTCTCTCTCTCTCCCTCTCCCTCTCCCTCTCCCTCTCTCTCCCTCTCTCTCTCTCTTCATTCGTGCTTGTATTATCGGTATTTGTATGCTATTTGACT
>CM033794.1:40664902-40689902 GCA_019656835.1 Rhododendron ovatum
ACCCAAACGTTAAAAAACCAGAATAACAAGACAGCAAGGAAACACGAGAAACATAGTAGTTTAATGCCTCTCAAAGAACAAAAGAAAAATCTAAGCATAGAGACAAGGAAAACAATAAAAAGGAGTTGTGCAGAAAAGTAGGTCTGGACTTTGAACATCAAAGCAAACCTCTAAAAAATAAAGTAAGCTTATAATATTAACTTAGATGAGTTGAGTCTGTCTAGTATGTAGAGAATTGGCCAAAATCTTAAGCATTACAATTAGATTCACTAAACACAATGCTCATGAGCATGATAAAGACTGCATCCAATTTGCAGCTAATGGCTGTCTGTATCAAACTCCACAAATCAATGCTTGTGTGGACAAATCCCTCTATAGAAAATCTTCAGCTATTTATGGAAATAAGGAAAAGCATATTAACCAGGTTGTAGAGCCTTTCCCGGTTATCGAGGTAAAGGATTGACCATGTATGGAAGCCAACAATAATCTTCCACAGGTGCTTACCATCTTGATTTCTTAACTGACAGCCCTATGCTGCTAAGTGCCTAGTTGAAAACTCAACTTCAAGGAAAACGATTAAATTAGCTTCAGTATTCACCCTGAAGAAAACATTGAAACAACTGTAACTCGTTTAGCAAAAGAGGATTTACTATTCTTTAATTTTGGGCCAAGTTGTATAGGAATTTCTAACCGATCCCAAAGACAATGCTACAGTTTGTCCTTGTGTATGTTGGGCTCCAAGCCTAATGCTAACTCCCAAAATAGGTTGAATATTATGAATAATTGCAAATACTGATAAGAAAACAGCAGGTTGGCAAAAGATTACTTACAGATAGTATCCTTCGTCTGGTCGAATTGTGACCTCAAAGCTCATCAGGTCATCTTTGCCATTCGGAAACGAAATGCTACAACTTTTTGGTAGGTTCAGTTCACCCATATCTACAGGACAAAGCACACAAATCTTCTGCAGTTAATATGCGGACAGAATCAGGGGGATAAGATCAGATACTTTTTTTTTTTAATGTGGTATCACTCTGTTCACATTTACAGCAAAAAGTATCAAATTTACACATAATTGTTCCCAATAACTTCCGGATGGCATGGAATTCTTTAATAAACGAGATGACAGTATACCTCTGTGAAGGCGTAATTCCCCTGCGCTTTGCTTCTTGACAGGTGCTGCCCCATTTGGGTTTTCAGCCCTCTGCTTCTCCTTCACCTTAAAGAGCTTAATCATGTTTCCTACAAAGTAAAATCACATATAATTAACTTCTCTGATGCATATAAAGAAAGATATCAAGTATAGGCGGAAGACGTGCCAGACAACCCTCCCGAGATGAATTCGGCATACTGACTGTTAAGGAGAATAGGAAGGGAAGGATACGAAGAGTAATATACTATTGACACATTTTTTTAAACAGGCAATCAGTCACTTTATTGGGAGAATGCAACTGAAACTGTCGGGGTGTCCCCAAGGGCACATATTACGTACAAAACTTTCCAAACTCCTAGCAAAAGAAGCCACATCCACTAGAAGACCATGGAACATCATAAAGTGGAAAAAAAATAATGGAAATCTAAGACAAATTAAAACCATAGGCTAATGATTGTATTCAAAATAAGCTACACAACAAATCCTAGCCCATTCCCATTTGAACCGTATTTCTTTGATTCCATTTAGTAGTAGGGATCGTGTGTGGCGTATTGGCATCACTATTGAAAGGAACTGTAAAAAATTTCCATTAAGAGGATTTTGAAAACAGAATAGTAGAATCCTCTTTCTGTTACTCTTTGTACCTTGGTGTGTTCGTAATCCTTTATCTTCGTGTTTTCTTCATGTTTTTTTGCTTTCTCGGAAATCCTACTTGCAATGCAACAAGTTGGCCAAAAACATCGATCTCAATGGGACCCCGACCCATCAATTTAAGAAATTTTTGAACCACATCCCACCAGAAATCAAGCATATACAGAGACAAACAAAGATGTTCATTGTTCAATCCAGCAAAACATAAAAATCACAAAACTTTTAGAAGAATAGCACATCTTTTCAACACAGAGTCTACCTGATGAATCAAATCATTAATACGTGGCTGTATACGAAAACAAAAACATACAGACTGAGAAATGTAGAAGTTTTAAAAAGTATACTTGGTAGCAATTAAAGGCTGGTGAAGTCTGAAGAAAAGAGAAATGAGCAATCGATTTGATTTTCTAGGGTAAGGGTTTCCCAAACTCGTCGGATCTATGCCGCTGAGTTGAGGAAAATACAGAGAGAGTAGAAAACGTAGATGAACTTTCCCAACCATGTAAAACGTAGATGAGCTTTTCTTGTGTAGTGCAAACACCTAACACATTTATCACATATTCACCTTTCCTATTCCTATATTGTGCCTTATCAGCCACGGGCCTGTGGTGAACTGGCACATAGGTCCCGTCGAAAGCCCAAAGACAATTCTATAGAAAAAGGAATGAAGGTAAAGGATAGTTTGTTATTAGTTGCAAAAATTTAAACTTCCACATGAAACATAACCACAGAAATGTACATGTACCTAAAACCAATTCCATCTATAGGTTCTGGCCTTTGTAAGAGGACATTGTGAAGACGCAAGACAGCTCTAAGTACAGCATTGAAATGCTTGCTAATTGTTTCTCCTGATCTCCAAAAGACAAATTTGGTACGCCTATTCTTCGTATGGTGTGATAGGATCCACACAAAAAATAGCAACTTTTTCAACAACATTCTTAGAGTCTCCTAACCCGACACTCTGAATTAAACCGCACAATGTCATGAATGTATGCCTATATACCCTCAAATTATCATGGCAGTCTTGATCACTTTCGCGAACGAGCCTATTAAGATGAGTGATTTGGTGTTGATAAGCATTTGGATTCCTAGGAATACGTGGACGCTCACCTACTATACGCGTAGTAATGTCCACAATTAGGAGGTATAGACGAAACGCACAAGTAACCATTGCCACGAAAGTTTGTATAGCTACGAAACCCTCAGCCTCTTCTTCCCTTCTTTTATGAATTTTGTCCAATCTTGCCATTTCGTACACATACTGTGCATGTGCAATTCTGAAGTATTAGGATTCAGTTCAATTTTGGAATTAAGAACCATCCCCTTACACAAGATTTTCAAATTAACTGATTCAATGAACTAGAGATACAGAAATCCACCAAATGTTCCGGTAGACTTGTGTTCATCACCGAATAACAAAAAAATAGAGAAGATATCTGAAACCTGCAGTCCTTGTTAACATCCAAAAAAACCCATAACAAGTTGGAATATTAAAGCGAACAAGGTCAAGGTAACTGACCAAAAAATTGAACAAACAGTTGAACAACTCAAGAGAAATTTTCAGTTGGTTCCTTGTTTGGCTAATAATAAACTCCATGACAGTGAATACTGAAACCCAAGGATCGGATCCGAAAAAACAGAGGGGGAAATCATGTTGAATAATTGGGGATACGATTATCTTACAGGAGAGTCGCCGGAGACGATCGCAGGTGAGGATAATCTCTCTCTGTATCGTATCGTATCGTCTTCTGCTCCTTCAACGCCCCTCTCTCTCTCTCTCTCTCTCTCTCTCTCGCTCTAACGAGCCCTAAAAGTACAGCGTAAAGAAAGGGGCTCCAGGAGGAAAAACGTTGGCCCGGTGGGGGTATTTTGGTAATGGGGAAGGGGATATGTATTTATTATTTTATTTCATTTTTTGCTCGACTTTAATCCGAACAATGAACCGTTCGAATTTATAGAAGCTCGGATTAAATTTAAAACGTTTGTGCCGAGATGGACGGCCGAATCGGCCGCACTACATGGTGTAGTACTACGGCGGATGCACTACAACGTTTTCCCATTTCGAGGTGGTGGTGGTGGAAAATAAGGAGGTTGGAGGGGAATTAAATAGTCCGGATTCCTATTGATAAACAAACGAGGGATATAGCGAAACCGGATATCTATATTCGGGGCAAAGCCATATCCCCTCCTTATGAAGCTAACAAACACATCGTTACAAACTTACAACCAACAAAAAATGTCGAGACTCCCACTGATCCTTGTGTTGATATGATGGAAAAGTAGGGAAAAATAGAGAAATTTAACACTCGTTTAGATGAATGAAAATGATGAAAATGGATCCACCAAATCTCACCCTAAATAGGGGTTGAAAACGACCGAGTTGTTCGCGAGCAGCTTGAACTTCGGCTCGTTATGGACTCTGCTCTGCTTAGCTCATTCGTAAACGATTGGAGCTCAAATTTTAAGCTCGTTTAATAAACGAGTTGTACTCTAATTACTTGTATCTTGTCTTGTTTACAAAAGCTTGGCTTGTAATTATATAGAAGTTCGGCTCGTCTTATAGAAATTCATTGTGTAACGAATCGAGCTTGAACACATCTCGACAATAAAAAAAGCTGGATCTAGGCTAGTTTCAAAATTGAGCTCGGTTTGGATCGACTCGACTCGTTTGCAGTTGTAACCCCAAAGTCAACGTCTCTCTCTCTCATAAACCCTAGCAATCAACAATGTCTTGTCTTTCACTGATGGAATTTTCCACAAAAAATAATTGGTCCGTAGAATTCGAAAGGTCGAACTAATGGGAATAAATTCTGGGGGAGTTTGAGAGTCTATTTTTTGGCTTTTCATTTTCAACTTTTAGCTTTTTGGATTAATTGTTAGAATGTATTTTGAATTTGATAGAGTATTTGGATAATATGTACAAAATATATTTTGCAGCAGGAATAGTATTTAGGAGATATGGAATGAAAATGAATTATGGGTTGAATTTTTACTATGTTGCCTTTGATTATTAATAATGGAATGCTGACTGGACTTTGCAATATCTTCTTTAGGTGTAAAGAAACAAAACAGAAGATTCACTGTTTTTCTTTTTTGGTCATTGTTTTTTTTTCAACCTTTCTTCCTTCCACGGCACCACGTTCTCATGCGCAAACTTCAAACCGTGCGTGCGACTTCTTCCGGCAACAGAACATGACGGCGTTTGCACCAATGAGATCGTATCCTCGATGTGCACAAAACCTAATGCTCAAAATTGATTTCTGAACAGTTTCATTCTCGGCAGATCTGAATAGAATCAGTGCTTCAACGGCCGTGCGGAGTCTGCGGATTCCTTGGTCGGACGGCGATTGCGATTTATGTTCTGAGATCATCACGGAGAGACGAATAAGACTTTGTGCTGCAAATCGATTTTTGAGCTTTTTCGAAAATATGACCAAAACGAACAGTGAATGTCAATAGGGGATTCCATTAGTGGTGCTCCCTGATTTTCAGTCGGCAGCTTCGACTCTCTCTCATCATTTGTGTGGTGGAAGATGATGTGAGTAATGGAGGAGAGGATAACATTCAAGACTGATTAGGGTTTTGTGGAATTATCCCAAAACATTGAGGATAGGGATGTCTTTTCACGTGGCTGGTGCCCGAAAATGGGAATAGAAAAACCTCCTCCGGAGCACTTTTTGGCTTTTGCTCTCCATTTTCAAAATCTGTAAATGCATTTTGAAGAAATGGGTTTTGGGAACAAGCAACCAAACACCCAAAACTCAAAAACGAGAAATGGAAAAGGTGAAAATGAAGCATCCAAACACCCCGGGACACAGCAAGTTTGCATCATGTATGTAACTTTCTTACTTTCTTGATTTCAATACATATGAAGCATAAAAAAGGCACCGACTTTGGGAAAAAAAGCAAAGTGTACCATACCCCACCTAAATTTGCCCTATATTTGTCCCTCTCGCTAGCTGAAAAATTCTTATTCTCAGTTCTATTCAATGAAATTATGAAATTGCGTGACCTAATTATCATGGTTTGTTCTTTATAATCGAATGTCTGAATCAGTTTGAGTGCATCTCAACTAAAGAACCTATTTTTAACGATTGGAATACACATGCACTTCATACAACTAGAGTAGACAAGCCTTGATCTAATTGCATGGCTTTGATATCAAATTAAAAGGTGACGTTCCAAACTTCCAGTACACGTTTATATTTTGTTTGAATACTTGAGACCTAGAAACTTGATTTGTGTTAATGGCGTCTTGAAAATTGATTTGACAAAAATTCTTTCTTTTTATTGGAACCTATAAGTCATCCTTCGGGCTGGCAAGTCTGATTGCCTTCCTCTTATATTGGATTCTCGTCATTGCTTTTCTGGCATTCATCTGTGAGTCGAATCATCACTCTATGAAACATTTTTTATGTTGCAGTCTTGATGTGAAGATTGACTCTCTCTCTCTCTCTCTCTCTCTCTCTCTCTCTCTCTCTCTCCTTGTAAAAATGGCTCTTCTCCTTCTTCTTCTTCTTCTTGAGTGAATGAGTTGGAGTGGGCCACCTCAATTAAAACCAAATTCGCCATGCTTATCCAAATTAAGAAACTTTGGCAGGATGAGCCCTATGCTGTTTGGACCCGAAACAAATTTATTACTGTCGCATTTCAAGTTTGCCGCGGAGTTGAGGCTGAGGCCCATCTGAACATTGCACCGAGGAAGCCCTATGATCTCTTTAGAATTGGGCCTTTATCTTCTTCTTTTTTTGTTAAGCAATTGGGCCTTTATCTTGTCATTTAAAAAAAGGGAAAATAATGGTCCATGACGTGTTTTGATAATTAATATCTGTCAAGGGCATGCTGAGAATATTTGTTAATGTTAAAAATATCATTAACGGGTATTAATTATCAAAATACATCAATGATCATCATTTTTCCACTAAAATACTACTCAATCATTTAGCTGAAAAAACTTGATTATTGCTATTAACATGTATTTCAATAATATAGCGGAAAAGCACCTTTAATCATCGGAGTGCCTTCCGGCCATCTTTGACCGGCTAGGCACTAATCGATTGTTCTTTTTGCAGATCAAGGTGAAAGGGGAGCTCACCCAATACAATCCAAGTTCAAAAAAGTATTGAGAAACAGGAGCATCTTAATTGAACACCACCCCACAGACTATAGTGTACTGTATTTCTTGCATTATCCAAAAACGTCAAAAGAAGCTTATTGGCGGGGGGATAAACTTTACCAACCGGGCCCAAACATAATCGAGTTTTCAAATTCAACCTCATGTCTTTCACCATTCACCAATAGGCCTAAGGATCTTTAGTGGAGGTTCAGAAAAAAAATGAAAATGCACCGTTAAGTATTTCTGGAATATTTTTTAAAAATTGTCTCTATTAAAGTGTCTAAACCACAAAAATATGTCTAAACCTAAACCCTATGGTACGCTATGAAGGTGCCTAAAACCCTAAATCCTATGGAAATGCTTAAACCTAAACCTAAACCTAAACCCTAGGATACATACACTATGAAAGTGTCTAAAATTCTAAATCCTGTGAAAGTGCTTAAATTACTAAAACCCCATAATATGAAAGTGCATCCTAAAACCTTATGAAAATGTCTAAATCCTATGATATCCTACCCTATCTTATAATAAAAAAATAATAAACTATGAAATGTATTTATTATAAAGGGTAAAAAGATAATCTTCATAATGCGATCGTCCTTAGAGGTATATAAAAATGAGTAGCGCTATCAATACCAACGGATAGCATACTGAAATTGTACCGACGGTCGCGTCGGGCCAGCTCTGGCCACTGGACGGCCGATCCTAGCCGTCCAAAAATTCTATAAAAAAAAAATTGAGGGGGCCCACGCGGGAATCAACGACAAATAGGGTGTTTGGATCAAACACCCTACACACATCAAATGCCGTTGATTCCTGCGTAGGCCACCTCGTTTTTTTTTTTTATAGAATTTTCGGACTGCTCGGATTGGCCGTCTGGTGGCCGGAGCTCGCCCAGCGCGGCCGTCGGTTTAGTTTCGGTATGGAGACCATCGGTCCCTATAGCTTTATTGAATAAAAACTGAATTTATTCTTAATGGAAATTAACATGCATTTTTCTATCCTTAAAGGTAATTTTGTCAAGATCTCCGATTGAACAAATTGACATGGTCTGCCCACGGTATAGTCTGGTCGTCCAATCTTTTACAAGAAGAAGAATTCCGAGATCTCAAGATATCTACCTAATAAAATACAAAGGTGTGAGGATCACACAAACACAAGTTGAAAGGAAGATTGAGATTCATTTGATCTAAGGGCTGATGTGTATTTTCCAACTCTCTTAAGAAAATACCCACACTCTTACAAATATATTACAAAAATGCCATTGGTTCTTTTTACCCAAATCAAATTTTGTCGAAAGCATATAAAAAAAAACCTTGGTTCTATTGGCGTCTGACTCTCTCTCTCTCTCTCTCTCTCTCTCTCTCTCTATCAATCAATCCATCGATCAACACCGCTTTTTCGAATCTCTGGCAAAATCTTTCAAATCTAGGCCAACACTCTCTCTCTCTCTCGATCAACACCGCTCTTTTGAATCTTCGGCGAAATCTTTTAAATCTGGGCCAACGAAGTTACGTGGAATGCTCTTTACTCGGCGAAATCTTTCAAATCTGTCGAGTATCATGGATAGTGGGAGCTGGGCCAAGAAAGTTTCGTGAAAGCAAATGTATTTGGAATTTTTTGGAGTTTATTGGGATTTTTTTTGGATTTTTGGTCTTTGTTTTTTTGAAATTTTGGTGTCAGCAAAGGGGGTCTAACAAAGAATATCCATTTGGAAGAAAGCCTACGAGCTGCATGGACGGTGGGTAAAGAAAGCTCCCTAAAAGCAAAGATATTTGGAAATTTTTGGAGTTTACTGAAATTGGGATTGGGATTTTTTTGGATTTTTTGTGTCTATTTTTTTTTTTTTTTGGAGTTTGGTGTCTAAAAGCAAAGGCAATGCTCTATTGGGATCATCGTTGGCAGTTTTTGGTGTTAGAAATGTTCTTTGTAGCTAGCTTAAAATTTTAGTTTGGGGAGTGCTGTAAGCGTGGATAATTCTCTTTCGTGCTACTAAGAAGAGAATCACATACTACACACTAACGAATTGATTTAGTGTTTGAGCCACAAGCTAGTAAGTGTCGTAGGCACGGACAATTCCAACAGGAGTGCATAGTGCCGTAGGCACGGATAAGCACTAGTAATAAAACAAAATAAAACCGGTCGACGTTGACGTTGAAATCTCTTATTCAAAGAGAAATTAGATATTCTCAACTCAGAGATACTATCAAATATATATGTGGAGTCCATTTATTTGTGTATGTTATCCGAACAATCCGATTCGCTGGGAATCATTCAAAGAGAGAAGATATCAAAACGTCCGTGGTAGGATCCTGATTACGAATTAATTGCTTGAATTGATCATCTTTCCCTCAGGAAGACACGAAATAGAATATTCAACTTAGAAATCGGACCATTGTTGATGTATCAAAATCTTGGCGACGAATTGTACATGTTACTAGAATTTTCTAGTTTATTGTTTCATGATCACTATTAGAGTCAGAGGCACACTATAGATAAGCTCGAGGTGCTACGCACGTACGAATGACCATCTCAACCTTGTTAGCTGTATATATAGCATAATGGATTATATCGACATCCCGAATGCTCAACTTTTAGCAAAACAAAATATACACTAGTCTGTTTTTAGCATGAATAGCTTAAAATAAAGTGTTTTCAGGACTCGCCCAAAAAAAAAAAATGATACGTATTCAGAACAAAATATTGACGAATATACTGTGAGAACACCGACGCGGAAAACGCATGTCATTTTGTCGTGTTGCCATGGATCATTAAGGACTTCAATTGGAGGTTCAATCATGTTAATTTTATCCCAGTACTTGTGCTTCGTTCATGTTTAGCTGCTACTGTGTTGAATAGGAGTAGAGTTTTTAGCCTTTAGGTGATTAGTTAACTAGACTAGGTGAATTGTAATGTTTTAGGCTCTGCTGTGCAGCTGTGGTATTTGTTGGTATATCTCGCCAGCTTTTTTCCTCTTGGTTCCTATATAGCACGTGATTGTCGGGGTGCGAAGGTGTTAACATAGTCAGGATGTTTATGTCCCGTTGTGATGCCGTATTACCTTGAGCTCTTTTAATCGTTACTTGTTTTTGCATGTCATTGTCGGGATGCGAAGGTGTTAATATAGTCGAAATGCTTGTACCCCGTTGTGATGCGGTATTACCTTGGGCCCTTTTAATCGTTGTAGCTTGTTTCCGGTGATTAAATATTCTCTCTTTTTGCTTATAAAAAGGAAAAAGTTCGAATAGAAAAAGTCTTTGCTTTTTCTTGTACTAGTGGGAAATGAGTCGTTTTTTTCCGGTCGAATTGACTGCGATACCATGAATTGGTCAGTCACGACACCCTAGCTTGAATAAAGTCAACACGTACAAGTCAAAATACAATAGATTATACGTAATCTACTTTTTCCTCCAATGATTTTAAAATCTACAACTTATAAAACCAAAGAAGAGGTAGGACGAGAGAGAGAGAGAGAGAGTCTACAACTTAAAAAACCAAAGAAGAGGTAGGACGAGAGAGAGAGAGAGAGAGAGAGAGAGGGAGAGAGAGAGAGAAGAAAATGTGCTACGAGGCGAAGTGTTCGAAGTGTGGCAAGACTAGCTGGGGTGGTTGCGGGCTGCATGTTCGGTCGGTCTACAACCGCATACCGGAAGGCCAACACTGCCAGTGCAAGGGGTGGCCCGGCGTCAAGACCGGCGGCAAAGGCTCTGGCACTGCCGCCAACGGGGGTGACGGTTCTACACCCTCTTGGGGTTGTACAATCCTCTGATCATGCGTGATCGATCATTACCTCAATGATCTCCGGTGGTGCATGTACGTTGTACCAAGTGATATCTTGATTTCTTATTAAGATCAATGTTTGATTTTGTACCCAAATAAAGAGTTGTCAAAGACTCTCAAAGTCCTATATATGTTTGTTAAGTCTAAGTTTTCATTCTACTTTTATAAGTTGAATACGGCAAGCTAGCTAGTTAATTTGTACTCCCTCCGTCCCAATTTATTTGTTATTTTTGAGAGTTTGTGTCACTTTTTAATTAATTATATCTTGTAATTTATAATGTTTTAAGTGATTTCGAAAACATTAAATTATAGAACAAATCGAGATCTATCAAATAAGATCCATATTTGATATAAAATTCATTATCACTTTAAAAATATAACTAGTTTTTTAATCCAGTTACAATAGAACTGAGACAAGTAAATTGGGACGGAGGGAGTATTCCTCAATTGTTTTGTTAGTAGAACTCAGCATAACTTTGATTTCCGGGAACAAGCTCTTCTCCTTGTTAGAAGATTTTTGGTGCCGGGCGGGTACCACACACGTAGTACTCCGTCGGCGATCCTATCCGTACAAAAGTATTTTAGATGGGCCGGTTTTTAGAGAGAGAAATTAAGAGAAGAGAGAGTGGTGGGGTGATGAGAGGAGGGAGTGGTCGGATTTGGGTCGTCCAAAACTCTTTTGGACGGCTAGAATGCGCTCAATGTTACATATCGCCACGTGGTACCCACTCGGCATCCAAAAAATTCTCCTTCTCCGGTGCTTAAAAAGGGATTGAACTGTCTTGTTGGGTCATTTGCGGGTCCTTCTCAAATCCTTATCATCCGAGGGGGTAGTTCATGTGTTTGATGCAGTTGGGTTAAAAACCTCCCCCTTCGACCGCGTCCTGAGTTCGAGTCGACTTAGGACTAGATGGTTAAGTTATAGGGCCTTATATCTACTTGCATTTCGGTAAAGTTTTGGTGATGGACTCCGCGATGTGGTGGTGGACAAATATTTTCTCCCCAGCCAAATCATCTATGACTCAAGCCGAACACTCCAAGGTATGCAGGTGGATTCCTCCATGATCCCACCTAAGGAGGTCAAATATACGCGTTGATCGATCCAGCCCACTGTTTACCTACGAGAGAAAGAGAGATGAAAAACTACACCTTCCCGAAAAATCTTCAAAGTCAACTGCGGTTACTTGTATGCATTGGGTTGCGTGTGAGAAATAAAGTCTGACTTAGGACTTTATTTAAAAAAATGGAGAATCGGTGGGTGTTTAGTTAGGCTCCGTTCCGGAAACCTTCTTAAAAAATAAGTACTTATTTTGAAATTTCTCATTAAAAAATAAGAAGGGTCACTTTACAAAATTCAAATAAAAAATTTCTTTCACATTTTCAAATTCAAAAAATAATGTAAATGAAAAAAAAATTCAAATTTTTTTGCACTGTATTAAAGATCTCAATGAGATATATCAAATAAAATCTATAGTGATAAGAAAATTATTTGCGTAAACACATGATTTTTGAGCTTGAAGTTGCTTTATACAAAAAATAAGACTGTTGCTATGAGAATGGGCGCCGGCGAAGGAAAATTGTACCGACAGCCGCGCCGGGCAGTTTTCGACCACCGGACGGCCGATCCGAGCCGTCCAAAAATTCTAAAAAAAAGAGGTGCTCGGATCAAGCACCCTACACATCTCGGATGCCGTTGATTCCCGCGTAGGCCCCCTCGGTTTTTTATTGTTTTTGTTTTTGGACGGCTCGGATCGGCTGTCCGGTGGTCGGAGACTGCCCGGCACGGCTGTTGGTACGATTTTCCTCCCCGGCCGATCGGTACCTATATAAATTCTTCCAAAATAAATACCAACCTTTTTATTTTCCCGAACAAGGCTTCTTACTCCCTCCGTTCCACTTTGTTCCGCCTGTTTCCTTTTTGGAACATCCTAAAAAATTGTCTATATCTCACAATTTATAATGTTTTTTATGATTTTGAAAACTTTGTTTAATAAAATAAATTGAGATCTATCAAATAAGATCCATATTGAATATATAAAATATTATATATTGTGAGATATAGATAATTTTTTGGGACGTCCAAAAAAGGAAACAGGCAAAACAAAGTGGGACGGAAAGAGTATTAGACAAAAAATAAGTTTCTATTTCAGTTCTGGAACGGGCCCTTAATGCTATTTGACCACGCCATGCCGCTGATACGCAATTAAACGACGCACTAACTTTTTTTTTTAACAATTAAGAAATGGGTCAATTTCTATTTGTCCACCTACTTGAAACATGTGGACTAAAAGTTTTTAGAAAAGACGGCTAACTAATTATACATGTACTCTAAACAGCCAAAAAATTCCCTCCGTTCAAATGTTCCTCCAGTCCGCAAAACGAAGATTAGAAAATAATATGTATTTCTTTCGAGTAAAATATCAAACTTTTTACATGAAACGAAAGAATTTGTCGATATCTAATAAATTGTTAGAAGAAATTAAAAAAATTTTTTCGTCTTATTTTGCGGACCGGATAAATATTAGAAAATGGAGGAAGCATACATGTACTAATCAACTTCTTTTGATAATTTAATCCTACAACGTCTGCTAGCTGGGATACACATCCGGAATGAACAAAGAAAGAAATAATGAATAGCATTGTATAAATAAAATAATTTTGCTCATATTTGACGTAAACAATACTTGATTATGTCATCACGGTCTTCTCCGTCTTCTGGTAGAAATTACCAAAAGCCGTCATCGATGAGACACCCGTTCTGCTTTCTCAAAAAACATTTAAAAACAAGAATTTATTTTCAAGTTAAAAATAATGAATTTACAAAAATATTCTTTTAATTATTTTTGCAGGGTTGATAGATCTCATCGACATCTATCAATAAGATTCATATTGCATATTTTTTTATTGCAACAAGCCTATTTTTTTAAGCTTAAAAATTACAAATAATAGTTATTTTTTAAGGAGCGAAAGAGAAATACCCTCATGAAAATGGAGTTGGAGCTATTAATCTAGTAACTTGGAATATGTTGAGGACCTACGTAGGTAATCTCGTTTGGTTTTAGGTTTGATCTTTTCAACTGGAGGGACAGAGCAAGAATGTGTTGGCTGGGTGTTTGGGAGCTTCAAATATATTTTTTTAGATTATGACCAAAATGTATTATGAATATGTAGCGTGTTTATGAAATGTGTGCAAAATGAATTTTCAAACAAGAGTGTAGTGTTTGTAAAACATGTACAAAATACATACATTCTGTAGGTATTTTTTGTTAACCAAAATGGAATAACTGAGAAATGAGAAGTCTGTTCAACCGATCAAACACCTAAAATTCAAAACTATAATGCAATAATTAATCCAAAAAAATTTGGCTCTCAATTTGCTCTTATCCTCATCAAGCTCACCTCAAATGGGTTTGCCGCACACATGGGGTTGTTCATCAAGTGGATTGATTCACTATTTTTAAGCTTATAGATTAGTGGACTGAAATCTCTCTCTCTCTCTCTCTCTCTCTCTCTCTCTCTCTCTCTCTCTCTCTCTCTCTTAATTAGCTGATCCCAGTGTAAAGTTGAGAAGAAAAATGACCAAGGTTGAAGTACGTGATAAGGGGCGGTCGTTGATGGGCATTCACAAAGTGGAAAGTTGAGAAGAAAAATGACCAGGTTAAAGCACGTGATAAGGGGCGGTCGTTGATGGGCATTTCACAAAGTTAGATTTACAATTTTTTTTTTTGGTAACAGAGGAATAACCCTACAGCCAAGTCACTATATGAACCCAACTATGCAATCCAAATCTATGGGGTAGTTAGCGCGGCCGCTCCAATCACGGCCTCCCACTTGCTGCAGAGTACTCACCCGATGGAGAATCGAACCCCAAACCTTGAGAAGTATTCCCAACAAAAATACAACAATTCTGAGTTCTTAGACAACAAAAATACAACACGGTTTTATGCATGATCAAACAACAATCTACTGACACGACTAAACTCGATGGCACATAAAAACTATACATCGAGATCAAAACTTCTCAACAAAAAATGAAAGCAAAAGTATGTAGGGTGTTTGAAAGTCTATTTTTTGGCTTTTTATTTTCAATTTTTTTGACTTTTTGGATTATAGCCAGAATGCATTTTAAGTATGGTAGGAGTGTTTGAGAGATGTGTAGAATGTATTTTGAAACTATAGTAGTGTTTGGTAGATGAATGATAAAAATGAATTATGGATTGATTTTTTACCAAGTTGCCCTTGGCCTTTATTATTATGGTAAAAGGTAAACAAATATATATTTTTTGTTTTGCGTTTGGCCTTTATTATTGTGTTAAAAGATGTAAGAAAAAATTTTAATTTTTTTTATTTTTGCATTCTCTCTCTCTCTCTCTGTACTGCAACTGAGTCTACTCTCACACGCGAGGAAGTAGATAAGAAGTGTTAAAGGTAGGGCAAAAGTAGTAATTAGGTAATAATAGTATGGGTATTTTAGTAATTGCACAAAAAATGGAAAAATGGGAAACCGTGAAAAGGCCCTCTTGCCTTGATTCTCAATTTTTGCTTCTTTAAAGAGAATCCGAGAATGGGTTTTCCAAAATGGGCTTGCCAAACACCCAAAATGACAAAATGAAAAAATAGGGTTGCCAAACACCCCCGTAGTTTAGCGGTTTCTTACCATTTCACTCAAATTGGCACTAGATAAGTGTGTGTTCCAGGTTAAATCACTATTGTTGCATGCAGGTTATTGATTCGTCTCGATGCGAGAAATTGGAAAATTAATTTTTTTTTATACTTGTATCCAAGTATTTTGATAAATAACCACTTTTTAGGCCAAAAAGTGACTTTTGAATTTAATCAACTGGGGCTACCTCAGTTGGTCATGACTTTTGAATTTCATTAAGAGGTTAGGAGTTTGAGTTTTCTCATATACGTGTGGGTGTTCTTCCGTTGGGATTATTTCTCCCATTAATGTGGGCTTGTAATTGAGTTGAGTTTATAATAGTGAGTTATTGGGCTTTGTTATCTCTTAGACTTTCACGTAATTGATGTAGTGTTCCGTAATTTGTACTTTGTAATATATACTTGATGTGATGTTCTCTTCTACCGATTGACAAAATAAAAAGACGCAAAGTTGGTATTTTGGAAATTATTTCGTTGAAAATGTGGGTCCAAAATTTAGCACAATTTCACAATTTTCACAAAAATAAGAAGGTGCAGTGTTACTTTGGAGAGAGAGAGAGAGAGAGAGAGAGAGAGAGGGAGGAGGGGCACGCAATACGATTAGAGTGAAATCTAGGGGGGTGCGAGTGGAGTTTTTTTTTTTACCCTCAAATTGACGTCCTGTGTTGAACCCGAGAGGTTCCCTCGGCTGGCAGACTTTTTTGGATTTGATTCAATGAAGCCAAGCCCAAAATTATCAACACAAAAATTTCGCTTTACTTCTCGATGAGATACCTAATCGTATTCGATTTGCATGAATTTTTCTATATTCAGTATCATTGATGATTTATACAATATGAACGATTTAGATCTGTGAAATAAGTCCGATCTAAGCTCATATGAATCTAATTTTTTACTCCACTAACCAAAATTTCTGGCTCCGCCCCTGATAGTGAGATTTGTTTACTTCCATTTAATATGCAATTCTTCGCTCCTTGTTACAATTTTTTCAATTTATGATTGGTTGCCATATCAATGTCTTTTTTCTTTTAATCAGCAGTCAGGGGTCTCCGAAGTTATATATTTTGTGGAGAAGAGGTTGAAAAATTCAAACACTCCCTATGTTGCTTCTCATAAACTTCTAACATTGGCAGGCGTTAAAGTAACTTCTGCTTATTGCTAAAACTTCTCTCTCGAACACAATCTTTTACCGATTTTGATAAGCTATTTAAGACCTTGGGAATAGAAGTTTCTCGTTTTTGGTTGAAAATAACTTAGGCCTTAGATGGTGCTGGTTCTGTGCCAATTCTGACAAATCTGACCGTTGGAGTTCAAGATTTCCTAGTGTCAGTTTCTCCCATTAGCTGTCATAGTACATACTGCGTTTATTAATGCTGCAAGTACACTAAAAAAGGGATAAATATGCATTCATTACTTGTGGTTTACTAATGTTTGTTTTCATTTAAGGTCATTGATTGAATGCTCCCTGGAAGCATGAGATATAACATTTACTTCAATTTTTGAGATTTCTTTTTGAAAATTGAACTACGGGTTAGGAAACATCAACCATGGATGGACAATATATTGATAAATTTTGAGGAGCCTAGTAATTCTCCCATGACACAATCATGAGAAGTTGCAAGGTATGATTACTCTTGGTTGTTGATCTATAAAACTAGTTGGTCACTGTAATAAGAACGAGTCAATGCTTCGAATGTGTCTAAGGATCCTTAAACTTGGCATCTCTCTCTCAACACTTGTATTAGTACGAACTGAGATTAGTTCTCGGGTGGTGTTTTTGACCAGGCATTTTGCAAAGGCAAAGTGTTGAGGTCATCAGCTCTAAAAATTGGATCATACAAGAAAGAGTGTATGGCCGGCTGGTAATATGCAATATTTGAATTCAACCACCAAGGTGGGGTTTGAAAACAATTTATATGCCTTTCAAGGAATTAGCCTATCAACTGAACAAAATCAGTGGCCCAATAAATGAGCAAAGCCAATCAAACTTAGCAACGAAGTTAATATGGATTGGATGGTCTCTCTTGCTATTATGATCTCTTTGTATTCTGCATGCATCTATTTCAAAGGCAAAGGCTCATTATGACCCCCTCTTTGTATCCTTTTGTTTCAAATACGTAACTTATATTTGACGGGTTCCCTTGAATAGAGAAAGCATGCCATAAGTACGTAATGGTCTATTCAAAATTCTCTAGTTTTGGTCTGGGAAATGCAGTTTTTCAAGGTATCTTTGGGGGGATGGGACTACTAATTAAGAGTATCTCCAATGGTTCTGACCATTTTGTAAAAGCTAAAGCCTTTTTTTTTTTTGGCATGTTATAGTGGTGTTTGGCAAAATTTGGTAAAAGAGCTCTAATGTTGCTGAAGCCATTATTTACCTGCTTTTACTTGCAGCCGTTGGATCATACCCATATATCCCAACCATTAGATTGCTAAGTCATTTTTTTTTATAAGATTGCTAAGTCATTAGATCACAACCCTTGCACGAAAGGGCCAAGCCATTTTTTGGCTCCCAAATTAGCTTCTCATTGGAAGAAAGAATTTTGGTCTTGAAGCCAAAACATGGCTTTAGCTCTCAAAATGGTTATCCATTGGAGATGCTCTTTGGATGAAAAATCACAAGAGATGCCAATAGCCTGGCAGGACATGCACAAAAGTTATTAATACTTCCTCCGTCCCTTTTTAAATGTCCTGTTTCGTAACTCCAACTTTTTAAAAAGACATCATCATTATACCTTTCACATCAACTTTTTCCTCCACTTTCCCTACTTACTCATCATTATTATACTTCTACTCACTTACTTTTCAAAAAGAAATCTACTTTTAGGGACAAAATAGACAATGCACCAACTTTTACCCACTAACTTTACAAAATAGACACTTATTAAGGGACAGCCCAAAATAGAATACTGGACTCTAAAAAAGGGACGGAGGGAGTATGTATCACCTTATTATGAGCCAAAAAGGTATATATGGTCAATTTGATGGAAAAAAGATTGGAAAGAAAAAAAGAGATGTGTATGATATATACTATATTGATATGCCACAAAAATGCAAGCAGAGCTGACTTCTAACCAAGTAAGTTGTAAGAGGGTGATTGAAGTGTAGAAATATTATACAATCCAGTTAAACTAAAATAAACCACCGTAACAACTAGTGTGATCCAACAGATGTTTGGAGTACAAACTGAGAATTCTTTTAGGCAAAACTGATTTCATATATGCATGTATTTTGAAATCTAAGCATTAAACTGGGGAAAAATATACCAAACAATGACTGAATATGATACAATAAAATGTTACTACAAAATAGCAGCACGGCTTCTTGTGCATTTTTCTAACCTACTATAATGTCCCTTGTCCGGATGGAGATGGTTTTATATATATATATATATATATATATATATATATATATATATATATACTGCACCGAAAGAAGAAACAGTAACCTACTTTATTTACTGTAGTCACGTGATTCTACTATTCAATGTTTGTAATTTCTCCGATCCTTATTCTATAAAAGGATCCGAGAAGTCAGTTAGAAGGCAGAACCAGTTAGGACTAGAAACCATAAGTAAAAAGAGAGGAGAGAAAACGAGAGAGGTTTTAGAGAGAGAAATTCTCCTACCACTTCCCCTTGTTCCTCATCCTCTGTAGTAAACCCAGTCATTGCTTTTCATTGCTGAGTATCAATATATATATATATACGGGACGGTTCCGGGGACACCTAAAAAAACACCTAAAAAAACACCCCATAGCTCCCGATCAAATTTTGATGATCCGAGCCGCTCAATGTGATCAAAACGTGATTTTAAAGGTACCCTCAAGAAATCAGCAAAAAAAATGACCGGGAAGGGCTTGATCCAAACAGTTTCGAACGGTTTTTTATTGAATAGTTCAAATAAAAACTACTTAAATCAAACCTTTCCCGATCATTTTTTTTACTAATTTTTCGCGGGCACCCTTAAAATCACATTCTGCATACATTGAACGGTTCAGATCATAAAAATTTGATCGGGAACTATGAGAATGAGATTATGGGTGTTTTTTTGGGTGTTTTTTTAGGGTGTCCATTGAACCGTTCCGATATATATATATGGGGAGGGTGAATCGATCCTTGTGCCTTTCACCCGGATCGGTGACGAGGCATGATCCACGGTGAACGTACTTTAAAAGCTCTGCACACAGCTTTAGAAGGTGGGTTTCATGCAGCTTGTTTTTCGGAGTGAATTGTTTTGAATGAGAGATCGAGGGTTGGTTTTTTTATTTATATAAGGGGAGGGTGAAAGATCGATCCTTGTGCGTTCGGAAAATTAAATTCGGGCTGACAAATCGTGCATAACAGGAGCTTCGGGGGAAGGCGCAGGAAGAGCCTGATTCACTGCCTGCTCCTGATTAACTGACAAGTTTGATTCATTGCCGGATGACTCTTACACACACAACTTAGTACACAATCTACAAATACACTTCTTGGACACCTCACTCAATCTCTTACTTGGACATTATCTCACTCACACTCTTTTGTTGCATTCTTGTTACATCTCATTGTAGGAGACCCCTCCCCTATTTATAGACACCATAGGAACATTCTAAATACATGATATAACTCAATACTTTTAGAAGCTAGTTGAGAAGCCTTTAAGGTTCTATCATATTCCAAACTATTCTAGTAGAATCCAGAAGCTTCTAGTATGGTCAAGTATACTCCACATTATTCCAGAAGAGTCCGGAAGACTCTAGCAAGGTTTAGAGGTTTTTGGAACTTTCTAGTAAAGTCTAGATATTTCCGGAATAGCCCAAAAATTTCTGAAGTGTTAGAACTTGTGGCTCACATGTTTATATGAAGAAATACTAAGAAGTTCTAGAAAGAGGTCAGATGCCGCTCCACTCCGACTTCTGGCCCGTGGATTGGGGGGTGCTGGGGGTATAGCCACCTGTGGTACAGTACGGATTGAATGGGTATTTTAGGAATAAGACTGTGTACCCAAATTAGGGTTAGAATATAATGGAATATAAATACTCTGTGTAAAACCCTACTGTAGTGATAATAAGAAAAACAACAGTCGCTCTCGCTCCCATGGACGTATCCGATTTTGGAGAACCACTTATATTATGTATGTTGATTCTTTACTGTTTCTTATTCATATATCGTGTGTGCGTGAAGAGACCCAAAAGACTCCGGAGGATTCATGAGAGGCGGTGATGATCTTTCAACAGCCCCAAAGATGTTTATTAAAATTTCAACGTTTGCCCTTTCACTGATTACTTATTGACTTATGTTAAGCAAAACTCTCTGATTTTCCTTGCTCTTTCACTGATTACTTATTGACTTATGTTAAGCAAAACTCTCTGATTTTCTTTGCTGATAAAATATAGCTTACGCATTGATCTTGTTTGTCAAAAAAGTTTAGTTTCGCCCCTATTTGTATACGAGTGTTCATGTGGCATTGTTCAGTTGGTGTTAAGGTCTCCCTATGCATAAGATCTCGCAGATACTCCACTTTTATGTCTAATTTGACCAATCAAACATGTCTATACTCTTGTAGGACTAGATCGAGAAGCTTCAACAAGAAGTGAGGACTTGCGAGTACCACTGTACCAGGATGTCCATGTGCTATGGGATATGCTTAAAAGAAATGAAAACAGAGCTAGTTGGTTCCGAAACCGTGAACAAACAATTTGGAGCATCTCCAATTGGACTAGGCGCATTCTGTATCTTTCTTGCAACTTTTGATCATTATATTTGTTCCTTAATTTGTGCTCTACAATCTTTCATTTACTGCAAAGACCGAAGAAAATAACAATAGACAAACTCTTACATTGAGTGGTTGCTTTGTTTTCTTACTAAATCTACATCTGTATAGTTTTGCTATTTTTATTCTATTGGTGTTGTGATCCTGCCTTGGAATTGCACTTAACTTGTATGAAAATTGAAAAGAAATTTATGTGAATAGAGATTCGTGGAAACAGATACATTCGAAATCCTATAGACTTAGAGGGCCTTTTGTACAACAAGGCCTACTACTGTGCCTTCAAAATGGGCTTCATCTTGAGCTAAAAAATATGATCCAAACCATTAATTGGAGAGCCTACTTTGAAAGCAAGGCCCGCGACTTTGAATTCTACTACAAATTATTGCTGATGAAGTTTCTCAGTTTGAATACTTAGTATTTCCAAATGCTCTTCTATCCCATTCCTGAATTAGAGCCTCATCTTTTATCATTATTCAGAGTTGCTTGCTTTGAATTCTTTATCATAAATGTTTGGTTTAGAGTCAAAGTATTCCATACATGTATTATGTTCTTGTCCATTTTTCTAACCTGTATGGTGACCGTGGAGATTGGACATAAGATTAATTAATTCAGTTCCGTTGAGTGTTGGATTTTGGGCATTTATGCACTTCATTTTCGTAGGAGAGATTGCCATATTATGGTAGGTAGATCATGTGTTTCTACATATTATTGGGACTACAGGCTAATGAACAGTCAAATTATTTTCGCTAAATGGTATTTTAGTTGATGTATATGAGGAGAATGATTTACCAAAAAAATCCACAATAATATGGATTTTAGTGCATTTAATCCATTTAGTTTAGTGAAAACATGACAATGAAATTTCAGCTACTGCTTTAGCAGTATTCATGATATGTTTTTTTGGGCTTAGTTTTGTCTTTATTCAAAATATTTTTGAGTTTGGATCATAGTTTTCTGATTTTCTGATTCCTCTCAATAGTACTGAGTGATCCGATTGATGTAAACAGTGGGAGATGGAAGTCAGTCATTAAACAGGTTTTTGTAAGCAGGGACCATGACAAATATTGAATTGATTTTGAATGTGATGTGATATGTATTGCCTTCACTGACTTATATAGTACATCAAGATCTCCTTCAATCAAGGAAATCACAATCAAATTTCCTAATCCTAGGATACAGTCAAAGTTACAATCAAATTTCCTAATCATAGGATACAATCAAGGAGAGATATGCAAGATTTATAGAGAGATATATGGTTCTTATCAGATGTTGAACAGATATTGAGTATTTCACTCAGGACAAACGAATCTGGGCCAGGAATCCGAATGGGAAATTTTAGGTGAAATCGGCCTACGTGATTGTGAAAGAGATAGATCAGGGAACCAGAGATGAGACACATGCATGGGCAGACAAGTGGGGTAGATGACGATGATGGAAAGTGGAAGAGAATATGGCATATCACTGCTCCCACGAAAATTAAGTCTTATCTTTGGCGGAGTGTTCAGAATATACTTCCTGTGCGCAACGCGTTGGCCTGCCGACGGCTTCCAATAGATATCAAATCTATTGTACGTGTTTGTGGTATGGCACCAGAAAGGCAGAAACAACATCCCACATGCTCTTGCGTTGTGAACGCGCTGTAAAGGTCTGGATTTTATCGCCCTTCCGGTTTAGGCCAGATGTGTTAGTTGACACTCAAATTGGACGCATGTAGATTGAAATAGGAGTACAAAAGCAGTACGAGGGTGAGAAATGGAAGATCGATGCTTGGCCTTTTTGCGGAGGTTTGCTGGAATATTTGGAAAGCACGCAATGAATGAATGGGTGTTCAACCGAGTGAGCGTAGAGGAAACCAAAGTGCTATCTGATGCTCTGGAGGAGTTTGACGAGTTCCTGCTCCTCGTACTCCAACTATAACGGATCCTGCATGTTGGGTATCACCAGACATTGGTATTCTTAAAATCAATGTTGATATGGTTCTTACTATGTTTTATCCAGGAAGGGTAGTCCATACGAGAATTCTTAATTGGCTTGTTGTAAATAGCCTCAGGGCTGAACAAAGGATTATCCTGAATTTACACTGAAGTATTGACGGTGATTCTCAAATTTCGGAGAACAGAATGTGAAACGATGAGATAAAATGCAATAGAAACAAAGACAGGGAAGGGGTTACTGACTTCTAACGGTCAAATCGAGCTCTTTCATTCTGAATTAAAGAATCCTGCTCGGGGAGATTTGTAGGAGTAGGATTTGTCATGAGAAAAGGGACTGTTTTGGGAACTTGAAGGGGATGGCAGCTTTTCCAACTGTAGGTGTGCATGCTACTTCGGCAGAGATGGTTGAGGCCTTGGGTTTCCGATAATATGCGATCTCGACAGTAACTATCCATGGGACATAAGATTGTAGTATTATCGAAGGTGACGCGAAGAACATTGTTCAGATGCTTCAAGGAAGATTGAGTGTCAAAGCAAACCTGGAAGTGATCATGATCAGTAATTGTCTTAATTTAGCTAGTTTACTTGTTTCTTGTTCTTTCAATTTTGTTTCGCGTAATTTTAGGCGGCTCGCTGTGTGGCCAAGTATGCCATATCTCTCGAGTCCCCAATGTCCTTGCAAATTGCCCCTGAGTGATGCTTCAATGAGATGGGTGCATAGATGAGTCTGCGCGCGCGAGTTCAAATTGCTCCAGAATTGAGGGGAGAGATTTGACCCACTTTTTTTACACATCTGCTCAATTTGGCTGTACCAATAGACGTCTTCGCTAAGTAGATTATCAAATAGGTTGGCGTTATGATGGAGATTATTTTTGAATAGAATCACTTGCGTAAATAATAATGGTTGAAATCAAGGAAAAGAATATTGCATGTTTGTTCATTTATTCACTGGCGTGTATACTATTGAATAAAGTGGGGCCTAGTTTTCTCGAATAATTTTTTTTTTTTTAGAAATATAAATCGAGATAAGTAAAATAATGATCCTTTTAAGTCTTACCCACACAATGGATAATTACCACAATGACACCCTTCCCTCTACCAATTAGCTAATGATGATAAATGGGGCTGAAGACATGCTCACACTCTCATGGGCTTTGGGGTTATTAGAGATTCGTCTAATGTTAATTGGGCAAATTGAGTAGAAAGACATACTATAAGGGTTTTTGTTATAATAAGAACATAAATATTTTTTAGTAAAGTCTAAAGGATATTTTGCCCAAGATTTACGAAAAAAATCCATCCAAAGGTTGGCTGGCGTTGACCAAGGTTAACTGTTGTTGACCGGTATTGAAAGTGTCTAAAACCCTAGGATATCCTACGAAAGTACCTAAAACCTTAGGGTACCCTATATATGAAAGTGCCTAAACCCTAGGATACCCTATGAAAGTGTTTAAACCACTAAAATTCTATAATAGAAAAGTGCACCCCAAAACCCTATGAAAGTGCCTAAAATCCTAGGGTACCTTATGAAAGTGCAACAAGATCGAAAAACACGAAAAAAGACATATCTTGTGTTAGCCAAATAAGGCCCTTGTCTCATTTATGACAATTTAAATGAAAAATAAGACATTTTTTGTATTAGTCAAACAAAACCCTTGCCTAATTAATGGCAATTTTGTCTTTTTACGAACTCTAAACTCTAAAATATTTTTATTAATAGGCTCTATACATCACAGAAACTTAGGCATTACAAAAACTTAGGCTGAACCTCATATGGAATTGTTTCATTTGAACTTTAGACTAATATGCTGATGTTAATTTAGGCTTTAACATTAGCCGACGCGTGCTCAAGCCAGCTGAACAATCGGTTAACAAAAAATGAGATCACACGGACGCCATCGAAATATCATCATGAGCAATAAATTGCTTTATATCCGACAAATTTGTGTTCC